>CM040122.1:102868470-103415275 GCA_022559845.1 Amorphophallus konjac
AGTATCCTCCTTACGGTTGCATGCCTCTCACGGTGGTATTGGGCACTCTCCTTTTACGAAAAGTCGAAAAGGGTCGAATGGCTCGGGAATGTAAGAGTACGGGTTAACCAGATAGGGTGCGGGCGTGCCAGTCGATTTCTCGACAATCACCCATGGAACCAAGGGTTGACCGGGGAAGCATCACCATGACATGGCATGTGGGCTAGGGTGATCGGGCGACACGTGGAAAGAAGGGTAGTGCGTAGGCGATTGTGGGAATCGTGTACTGGACGTCTTTCCCCACCGGCCGCAAGTAACCGGTGTTTATTTACATCGGATTGAATCCGAACACCTTCGTTCTGAGCTGAAGAAAAGTCTGTATGTGTGTCTGAATCCGTAGGTAGAGGGCCGGGAGCATTCCGCAGCTGTGGGTGCGCTTTCGATTGAGGGGTGTTTACTGGGGTTAGGATGTTGGGCACAAATGCCAAGTGGTGTAGGTAGAAAGCTTGGGGCCCGAATGTGGATGCGAGGGCATTCATCCAATTGGCGGTGTAATTTTTGAGATATACATGTCTTTACAAGTACGCCGTAGTGGCCAGGGTACAACTGTTGCATGTCACGGGACAATTATGATGTGATGATCGGTCCACAGGTCAATGCGTGACAGATGAACACATGTGTGTTTTACAGAGGGCCCCTCCCGTGGCGTGGGCCATGGTTGCGACGCCGAACATGGGGGCTTATGACTGGACGACTAGAGGGATGCATCGATCCGGTGTCTGGGCGAGGGTCGATCACGACTCGAGTAGAGCAGTCGAACATGGCCTCGTGACTGCGAGGGAGCATGGCGTCATGATACGTGCGTGGTTGCAACCGACTGGCACGTGAGGGGGAATCCCGACATGAGGTTTCACCCTTGTCATAACTTCTCGCACATGGTAGGTGTTGACTTGTGTGTTACGGCTAAATACGGCGTGAGGGAAGTACAAACGACATACCCCCTGTGTACTAAGCTGACGAACAAGTCACCTACACACAATTCTCCTTAGCTCGTTGCCTGGAGCCGCTTGAAGCTTGAAGGCCTTGGAGCTAGTTGCCCTGATCTTGCATATGCTGGATGTCTCCACCCCTTGAGCTTCTAAGGGGTTTTATAGAGAAGTTGAAGGGTCAGGATGGGTTTAGGAGGACTAGGTTGATAGGTTCAAGCTAGCCCGCGTAAACCCAATTGAATAGTGCATCAGGGATGGGTTTAGAAGGACTAGGTTGATAGGTTCAAGCAAGCCCGCGTAAACCCAATTGAATAGTGCACGGGCTGAGAAAGGGTTTACGCGGACTAGCTCATAGGGTTGAGCTGGGCCACGTAAACCCCTCCACGGAGGGTATTTTTTTTAGTAAGAAAAGGGCTGGGAAGGGTTTAGGTGGACCAGCCTCAGGGGGTGAGGCTGGTCTGCCAAAACCCCCTCCCCTAGGGGGTTTAGGCGGACCAGCCAGGGGGGTCCAGGCTGGTCGGCCTAAACCCCACCCTTGAGGGGTTTAGGCCTGGTTTGGGCTTTTTTGATTTTTAAAAAGTAAATTTTTTTATTGAAGGGAAGGGGTTTACACGGAATAGCGCAGGGGGCTGGGCTGGTCCGCCTAAACTCCCCTCGGGGGTTTAGGCGGATTGGCTGTAGGGTGAAGGGAGGTGGTCCCCACCCTATAAATTCTAATTTTTTCATCTATTTTCTTCCTAAATTAACTAAGAAGGAAAAGGACAACTGGCTGGAAGGATACGTGGAGCTTGTGTGCGCGTCGACTTGCGGAATTCCCGTGCTGTTGTGCCGTTGCTTTTTCGCGTCCAGGTGTCGACTTCACGAACTGGTACGGCACACGAACCATGTCGTAGGATTGCAAACTGGATGAACTGGGCTGAGTGGGGCCATGGGGCCACCGGACTGGAGGGAGGGCATGACCCCCGGGGAGTTCACCCTCCCTGGGGGCGCGAGGCCGCGCCCCAGGGTGAACTGGCCCCGGGGCCGGTCGTGACCCCGAGGGATGGCCCCCGGGGTCTCCTTGCGTCTTCTAGGAGTGTCCTTTGAAGTACACTAAGCTCCAGGGAGTTGGCATGGGCCCGTGGGGGGCCGTTGTTCTTCGAGTTGTTTTAGCCGCTCGCAAGGCGTACGGGTAAATGCCAGACACACCTCGGATTGCTGAACGGTTTGGGTAGCTAGCCGAGGGGCCCCAAGGTGGGCCTTGGGTTGAAGAAGGGAGCTCGTGGGAGCTTAGGAGAGGCATCTCAGGGACGTCAGTCATGTCTCGAGCTGTGTGCTACGTTGCACGGTGGGTTATTAGGGTAGCCTCAGGTTGGCCCGAGTGCTATAGTTAAGTGGCTTGTTGCCACGTGTCTGAGTGTCGGGGTTGACCCCGACCTATCGGGGGGTCGTTGTACGACCCAAATGATATGCTGGAACCATTGGTCATCCCATGGTTTGGTGTAGACGTGCTGGAATAGATGCGCCCACAAGGTGTTCGATGGAATGCCGAACCCACCCGTGCGGGCCGTATATGCGCGCGGTAGGCCTCCAAAGCCTGTGGTCAACTTGGTTAGGTCTCCCTTTGACCTTGGAGGGTTAAAAGAAGTGTCTTGGGGTGGGCCCTCGGCCCTTTCATTGGGTTCCACGTGGCGTGGCTTAATTTCGGGGCGACCCTGGGTGGTCTCGGGCGGCCATGTAGGATACGGGCAAAGCCGATATGTGAGTGGCCGGGGTTGACCCCGGATAGTTGCTTATGTCGCCGCATGTCACGGAAAGCTGGTCAGGACCCTTGAGGGACCCACAGGGCTGTGGAAAGGGCTAGGTAGCCCATGCCTTGAAGATATTCGAGTAAATGCCCAAACTCCTATTTCTTGTTGTCTTGTCGGGAAATAGTCTGGGTACAACAAATGCCCCCCACGGGGCGTGCGTCGGAGGCAGAGACGAGGGCGTACGGCCCGTGAGACCCTTGTTCCAGGCTGTTGTAGTTGTATTTTGACACTTCATGTGCCTTTATTTTGCTGTGTTGTGTATGTTGACTTCCTGGTATACTGACTATTTTTTGGGTGCCCTGCCTTACAGCTATGGCACGATTCGGCAAAGATGGGCGAGTCCCGAGGCATGTGGCTCGGGAGGAGGACCACTGGGTGCGGCGGACTGAGCGGCCAATGCCAACTCTAGGTCCACCTGTGGTTACTGTGACTAGTGTGAAGCAGCTGGACCGAGGTCATACAACAGTGGCTGAGGGTCCGGTCGGCGAGAGAGCAGCTGGAGTCGGGACTGTAGAGGTGGCCTGGATTCTGGAGGCAGACGATTTGTACACCTATGACCAGAGCGGGGGTTATCCTTTGGAGTTCCTCTTGGACCGTCATCTGTTCGAGTTCATCAGGAGATACGTCCCTCGCGGCATGGAGGAGGATGACTCACAGATTTCAGGAGGTCGTCGCTGGCTTGAGTGGGCTATCTTGATTGGCAGGGACAGCCTGCATGGTGTAGCATTCTACAGTTACCCAAGCTTTTCAGAGGATTACTGGAGGCAGTGTCAGTTCCCCAATGTTGAGTGGCTGGGGTTCTTTGGTAGAGCAGAGTAGTCTGGTGTCAGAGTTGGGCCACTGGGCCCTACTTCCTGGGACTTGCACGGTCACCACCGCACAGAGATAGAGGGGACCGCTGGGTTGGTGCTGGAGCCAGCGGGCTTGCAGTATGCAGGGGAAGGCTATGATGACCACAACATCCTAGATGGAGTTATACGGCAGACCGTCATCAGTTGGTACGGTCGCTGGGCAGTGATCTCGTCACACTACTACCATCAGGGTGCCACTGAGTGGCTGATGGGGATTATTCACCACTACAGGGTGCTGCTGGATCGGGCTGGGATCAGGTATGCGGTCACTGTCGCTTTGTATGCGTACCCGTGCTACACCGGATTGCTACAGGGATTGCCACAGTGCTTCAACTGCCGATGGAACACGGTGGCGACAGCAGAGGGAGAGACCACCCTTGACTTGTGGTCTCTGTTCCGGATTTCTAGGTTACCGATCATCGGCGAAGGGTATGAGGAGGTGGTACTGGATGACCTCCACCATAGCCACACAGACGGTCATGGGCGATACCGGGTACTTTACAGTTACCGGTATCTTCTGAAGACCTCGAGGGACCTGGCCCTAGCCGGGAGAGATAGAGCTGCATAGACTCCCAAGGTGCCGCTAATTGTGTGGGTCCGCCACTTCTACAACGGACCCTTCTGCTTCTATCAGGAATTCACCAGGGATCGGACTCCGTGGGAGGAATATACTGAGGTGGAGCTACGGTTTCGGATGTACTCCGGATACATATATGCTCCACAGGAGGGGTGGAATCCCCACGGCTTACCGGACGTGACACATGTTGCCGCCTACTTGGCATACTAGTTAGTGACATTTGTGGTCCCGCATGGAAAGGATGGTCTGTTGAGGGCCGAGTTGCTGTGGCCAGCCTGGTTGTTGCCGGAGGGGAGAGAGTTGGCCCTAGCTCCTGCTGCACTTGCCAACATATATCAGGGACTGGGAGTTCTGGCGGCGCACCCGGCGCCGAGAGAGAGGAGCATACTTCGGCCGACCCACTATCTCAGTGTGTGGGCCGGGCTGCTGTTTCCGGGACTAGTGACGCGAGAAACCGTGGCAAACCAGAGGGCACCACCTTTGTTCAGATTCACTGGGCAGCCTGACGGGGATGTAGAGGAACAACTGGAGGGGGCCAGGAGAGCTCTTTGCTACATGCCCGCCCGAGGAGAGGAGGGACTGCCTTTTGACAGCGCTGTGAGGGACTCCAGCCTTTTCTTGGGGGCTTTAGGCGGAGGGGTGATCAGTGCCCACCCCGATTAGGGGGCGGCAGTTGTAGGGCCGCGGACTGAGTGGGTACTGAGCACCCAGTCGGCAGTGTTGAGATTGCACCGGTCGGCAATGAGTTTCTTGGAGCCATACTTCTCGTATCGGTTTGCAAGGAACTTCGGATACGACCAGGGGATCCTGCCGAACCGAGAGTTTCCTCTGACAGGCAGGCAGTACAGGGGCAGGGATACCCACCTACTTGCAGTAGCATGGTGGGACTTTTACTGTCACTGGGAGCCGGAGCAACTCCCGATGCCAGGATAGGGACGTCAAGGGTGATTCGACGTATACTACGCCAGGTGGTGGTTCGAGCACAGCCACCTATATCGGCAGAAGGCCTCTGTGATCATCATGGCGGAGGAGATTCGCTTGTTGAGGGAGGATCTACCTCTGATTGCACTGGATGAGGGGTACCTGAGGACCTACGTTGCTTGGATCCGTCGGGAGATCGAGCGACTTGTGGAGCAGTGGCCCTGGAGAAGCCGGGGCTTGTCGTCCGAAAGTTGAGGCAACGGAGGGGCACTGAAACCCCTGAAACAGGTGGTAACAGCGACGACAGCAACGGGGGCGAAGGTGCCTCGACCGAGGGCACCGAGGACCTGGTGGGCACAGTTCCTGACCGAATGTGACTTTCGGAGCAGAGGTTCATTGGACCGGGTGCTCCCCGATGGGAGCTTTATCGACACGGCGACCGATGACTAGAGGCGGCACATCGGTCACGCGATCGGGTCAGCCGAGCCCATGGAGTTCGTGTCCTAGATCAAGTGTGCACGCACTGTAAGGGACATTCAGGAGGCCATCACGAAGGCGGCCCAGGCTCTGGCGCTGAGACCGGAGCAGTTAGTGCTCTTACCGTTGACCCCCTTCGGAGCTTCAGGTAAGGCTTTCTTCTTTCTAGCATGCGCCCCTCCGCTTTTTATCTTATTATTCTTCGGGTGTGTAATTGGGGCATTGTACAATGCCATGTTTGTTGGCAGGTTCTGTAGCAGAGGGAGATCACCCTTCTATGGAGGTGTATTCAGGAAGCGGGGATGGAGGTCTGCAGCCCAGGCGGAAGTGCCCTCGTGTGGGGGCTGCGGAAGCCGAGACTGGTGGGTCGTCTGGCAGACTCGAGGCTAGCGAGCAAGTCGAAGTAGAGATAGCTTTGAGTAAGTGTCGCTTCGACCTCTTTACTCCTGTTTGATTTAGCCAAGGTGGCTAGCTAACGTTATCTTGCTGGATTTGTCTCTGCAGCTCCGCTAGAGACTGGTGTGGAGGCGACTTTCTCACCCCCTCAGGAGGTGGACCCTCTACCTGAGGAGGGGGATGAGTACGAGATCGATGTGGAGGGGTTTCTCCAAGTGATGGATGAAATTGCTCCTAACATCGAGACATTTCCCGACTTTGAGTCGTAGAAAGCTACTGGAGGAGCCCGTTCAAGTAAGGGCTTCTAATGCTTGGTGTGAGTTGCGATTTCGCTTGCTTTCGGTTAGTGACATAACCGTCTGGATTGTGCAGAGGAGGCAAAGGCGTTGGGGGCCAAGGCCCCTGCTGAGGTACTGAGCGAAGCACCTGAACAGGCGGAAGAGCCAGCACCCACAGTGGCTAGTAGCTGTCCGAGTAAGTGTCCAATTGCTGTTGAGGGGATCTTCCCGTTGTTGTTGGACTTTTTCAGCAAGCCAAAATTATTGACTTGATTTGAGTTGTTTGTTTGGCAGGTGAGGATGCGGCGGCCACCTTAGAGATGATCCAGGAGCTGGTTGATGCCGCCCCCCCAGTGGTTCTGCCGTCCTCCGCTGGCGAGTCTGGGCAGGTGGCTTCTGTGCCCCCACCCGTTGTTGAGGACACGCTGGGTGGACTGCCACAGTTGCTGGCAAAGGTACCTCTCCCACCTGTGCTGACCGCGGTATCGGCTTGCACGGTGGGGCTAGTAGAGTCCTCCAGTGTGGGACCATCAGGTATGTAGTGGAGTACTTGGTCATTTCATGGTGGATTGCTCTACTTTACCCACCCGTGCTGAGCTTTTATCAGGGTTGATTGCAGGTACCTCTTCCCCTCTAGAGGAGGGAGAGCTTCCCCGGGACATCACCCTGGTAGCAGGAGACGAGCCTGCTATCGCAACTTCTACTGGTGGCGACGAGGAGTTCGTTGACATTAAGGGGGTTTCCGAAGGGGATGCCCCAGCTGGTGAGCTTCTTGCCTAACACCTCTAGCTAGGAAGTTATATTCATGTGAGGCTGGATTTGGTAGTACCCTGACTTGGCTT
This sequence comes from Amorphophallus konjac, assembly GCA_022559845.1. Classification (NCBI taxonomy): domain Eukaryota; kingdom Viridiplantae; phylum Streptophyta; class Magnoliopsida; order Alismatales; family Araceae; genus Amorphophallus; species Amorphophallus konjac. Next base: position 102,875,571 of record CM040122.1, read on the forward strand.
CTTGATGTATAGGTGCCTCTGATTTTCCTGCGGTCGGGGGTTCATCGGAGACCTCGACTGGTTCTTTCGGCAGTGGCAGTGCAACGATATAGACTGACGAGAGCTCGAGCTCTTCTCCCTCTGAGGCCTCTTCTGCCAGGGATGCCGAGATGGAGATGGTTTTGGAAGGTATATAGAGATCCTTCCCTCCTCCCCATTGGCTTTGGTTTAGAGTTTATAGTGGGGTGTTGATGCCATCGTGTTGTGTCCAGGCCTGGAATCTGAGGGGGAGCGTATGCCGACTCCCGTCCAGGATGACCAGGGAGAGCCCTCCATCTCCTCGATGGCAGCTGGGGATGGCCAGATTATCGGGGAGGCCCTGTCACGCCCTGAGCGCGGAAGATTACCCGGAGGCGTGACACGTCTATATAGATCGTGTCAATCATGTAAATATCAGAGTGCGCAAATAACTAAGATTTAACTCGAAATTAATATAAATAGTACGAGCTGACAATTGTCACAACTAATCAAAGGACAAATACATATGTTCCCAGAGTCCAACGACTAGGCTTCAAATCTTAATCAGTTCTAATCAAGTTGACTAATACAAATGACATGACAATAACACAAAGGACATGACAATTTGATAACTTCACTCTAACACTCATCACTCAGTCTCATTCCCTTCCGAGTGTTGGTTGACATCCAAATTACCTGAAAATATTAGAAAATAACTAGATTAGCGAATCGCTCAGTAGGATTTACATCTCAAATTTCAACATGCTTTAAGTAAATTACAAGTTCATTTAATGTAAATAATGTATGCAGACATGTAGTTATCAAGGAATTATAAAATCGATAAGAACAATATGGAGATGACAATGTAGAGGTAATAGCAGGAAAGTAACAAATGGGATAACAATAAAGATCTTATATCAATCAAGCAATGGTGAAAAGTAATTCAATCATGTATACAAGAATTGGCTATTTCGATTAAGCAATTAATATCTCAAGTCATGTATTGCCCATTCAGGCCACTCAAGTCAAGTCAAGTAAAGAGAGAGAGAGGGGTGGAATGTCTCCAATCTATCAAGTACTCCGGTGTAATGCTAGACACCGCAATGTGGTCAATAAACTCCCATGGGCACAAGTACCTTCGGGTGCTCCTCCCAGGACCAGACTGGGCCCTATATGCACAGCATTAGTCAGGTTTTGACATCCACTCTCATTTATAGCCAATATAGAATTTCAAGGCTTGACCAGTAGAAGATATAATGTAGATTTTGTGGAATGGAAGTCAAGAACTCACATTATGTAGAAAAATCAATGTAAATCATGCGACAGGTTAAAGGGTAAAATCAATGCAAATTATGAGACATGTTAAAGTCAGAAATTTTATTAGACCAAATTGGCGCCCTTGGGTTAAGCAGGTTTACAAGTGGGTGATTTGGTGTAATTTTCTAAAATTTCATTTTTTTTTTTGACGATGCCATCAGGCGTCTTAAATTCTGAAATTGGCACCCTGGTCAGGGGTGTCATTTTAGATGGGGGTTACTATTTCTCAGTATAAAAATTGTAATATTTTCATGATTTAGTTCAATAGTTATGGATTTTGAATGGGTTAAACAATTAATATGAAGATTTACTACTTGCTTAACTTTGGTAACTGACACATTCTAATAGGTCATTAGAACACTTAAAATGGATAGTAATATGTTCTAACATATATATGTTTCTAACATGTTGGCTAATTAGTAATATATTCTAATGTATTCTAACATGTTGTAAGTGGTCTAACTAGTAATATGTTCTAACATTTTCTAACATATAGGTTGGCTAACTAAACAGGTTGTTTGCCGGATCGCTAACATGGTCAAACAGGTTACATGTTAATATGTTCTAACATATTCTAACAGTTTAACAGGTTGGCTAATTAGTAATATATTCTAACATATTCTAACATATTTCAGGTTGGTATATTCTAATATATACCAAGGCAGCAGGTCCGTGCATGTTACATTCTAACATTTTCTAATAGGTTGCAGGTTGGTAACTAGTCTAACAGGTTGGTATATATTCTAACACTTTTCTAATTATTAAGAGTTACAGGTTTGCTAACTATTAATAACATTTTCTAACATATTCTAATTGGTATATATTCTAATATATACCAGGCAGCAGGTCCGCCCTGGGGTTAAATTAATTTTTATGCTTTCATAAATTAATTTACTAAAAATAAAAATTATTTCATACAAAAATAATTTTTCAGTATTATAATCTCTGAAATATAGAAATATACTTTTAGGTTAACTTAGAATATTTTAATATGATGCTATACACATAACATGGCTAAACAAGTTTAATTAAGATGGCTAAACATTAAATTTGTTGTCTAAACAGTGAATAGTCTTTGATAGGTTTAAGATGTTTAAACAGTGAATGCAAATGTTGATAGATATGACATTAACAAGTTTAATACTTGTCTACATAATAGAAATGACTCAAAGTCAACTTTTGTAGCGTATTATTTGATTCAATTGTAATGTTATGTTAAACAAGTTTATGGTAGCGTATGTTATAACAGACGTGAGCTCTTGTTTGCATAACAGATGTGAGCTCTTATTTTATAAGAGACGTGCCTCAAATATACTTCTAAACATGCCTTGGATCAGACATGTCTGCCTAAAACACTTAACATGAAGATTTACTTCGATTAACTTTGGTAACTAACATGTTCTCACAGGTTGGCTACAGAGATGATTGATTATGGATTACAAAAGCATGATAGATCTCTACAAGTCAGGATAAAACGTGCTATATAGACAATAATATCTCGTGGAGATGAGCCTAATTATCTAGATTGCTTGGCTAATTAGCTACTGGTTTAGTTAAAAGATGAGAACACCTACCTCTCTGAGACGACAGCTAGGTATAGGTAGAAGAAAAAGGGTAGCTTTCTTCGGCAATGTCAGAGGAGGCTCCTCCTTCTCTGCAGCAAGTCTTCGAAAGAATGAAGGGAGTCTCAGTATAGGGAGTATTATAGTGTTTTGGGATAGTCAAGAGGGGGACAAGATCTTACATAATTCGCATCTCAGTGCGATGCCAGCTCAAACGTGATGTTCATGTCCGAGAAGGACAGATGCCAACGCAGGTTTGTCTGGAAAAATCACAAGCCTCGAGGGGGGTCGTGTAAGCTAAATTATAGGGGCGCACCATCATATGTTAACAATGATTACAACGCTTATAAATTTTATATCTAATTAACTATGTTAATAAAAATAGTAAATTACATATTTTTATGATCCCTAGATTTTTTTGATATTTATCAAAATTTTATTTTATTAAAATATGCCAGAATAAAATTCAACCCAAAACTCCGTATCTAACTTTAAAGATTTTGTCTTTAAAACTTGATGGAATCAGTTTATGAAATTTCATGGCTAGGATCCTTATATTTTTCTCTTATTTTTCATAAAATTTATTTCTAAAAATTTTCTTTAAATAAAACTGACACTATTCATGTACCTAAGGTTGGTGCAAAACCTGTTCAAGCGTAGGTATAGGTCAATAAGGTTGGTGCAGTTTTCTGTCAAGGTTGCACACACACTAAGTCTATACATCTTTCACTTCAAAGTCTGTACATCGCATGCCTGAGCATCCCTCTTCAATGTGCATACTTTCATATATGCATTTGTGCATCATTATAGAAAGTCTGTACATCGCCTTGTAGCATGCACGCATTCCAAGTCTATACACTCTTCTCGTAAGTTTGTACATCGTCCTGTTGCATGCACACTAAGTCTTTACATCCATCAGGTCAAAGTCTGTACATCGTCCTGTTGCTTGCACACTAAGTCTATACATCAATCAGCTCAAAGTCTATACACTCTCGGACCAAGTCTGTACAGCCCGTGTGCTCCATGCATTCAAAGTCTATACATTCCTATCTTTACCTATGTTCACTGGTTTAGCAAACAAACAAGTCTATACATTGCATGCACACTAAGTCTATACATCCATCAGCTCAAAGTCTGTACATCGTCCTATTGCATGCACACTAAGTCTATGCATTCAAAGTCTATACATTCCTATCTTTACCTACGTTCACCAGCTCAAAGTCTATACACTCTCGGACCAAGTCTGTACAGCCCGTGTGCTCCATGCATTCAAAGTCTATACATTCCTATCTTCACCTACGTTCACCAGCTCAAAGTCTATACATTGTCTGCTAGCACACACGCAGAGTCTGTACATTCATGTTGCATGCACACTAAGTCTATACATCCATCAGCTCAACGTCTGTACATCGTCCTGTTGCATGCACACTAAGTCTATGCATTCAAAGTCTATACATTCCTATCTTTACCTACGTTCACCAGCTCAAAGTCTATACACTCTCGGACCAAGTCTGTACAGCCCGTATGCTCCATGCATTCAAAGTCTATACATTCCTATCTTTACCTACGTTCACCAGCTCAAAGTCTATACATTGGCTGGTTGCTGCAACACAAAGTCTATACATTGTCCATTTGCTGCAACTCAAAGTCTATACATTCTTTCGTGGCATGTCTGAGCATCCATTTCCAATGTACATACCTTACTATCTACATTTGTGCAATCCTTCAGGTAAAGTCTATACATTGCTTGTTGTTGTGTTCGTGCATCAATTTACCAAGTCTATACATTGTGTTCCATATAGGTTTCTGCCTCGGTGCAAGTTTTGCTAGCCTATAACGTATAATTATTTGGCACAAAAGATAAATAGTGGATGATGGGATTGGAACCCTGGTCACTAGGTTGAAAGGCACATCACTTAACCAACTACACTAGGAGTCACTTGTTAAGTGAATAATCTTTACATATGATAACTCCGTGTTCCAACTTCTTACTTAAGCTTCCTCTAGAGTTTATCTAATATTTTTTTTATTTGGAAAATATTATTAATAAAAAAAAATTATCATTTTTTTATACGGGGTGCTATAGGCCATGCCTTCCCCGACTCCAGTGGGGGATGCCACTGATGTGGGGGAGAGGTTACCCTCACTGACCCCGAGCGAGGATGTTACAGGCGCGGCGGGAGCCACACCAGGTGAGAGTTAGGACATTTCTCAGGTTTTTCACCTTGTCTTGTCACAGGAAAGTCCTGGATGTTGCTGACTGTTTGATGGGATTATGCAGGTCCTTCCGGTGTACTGGCTGAGATGGGCCACTCTTCTCTGGAGCTGGGGATAGAGTGGCCAATGTCTGTTTCGCCACCAGAGCCCATGCTGGACGCCAACGTGGGTGCGGCCTTGCTCTAGCGAGCCCGAGGGTACCTAGGAGGCGACCTCCTACCTTCTCCGGAGGAGCTTCGGCAACGGCTGAGAGACTGCACCCAGGGCTACCACGGCCTTGGCTTCCCGCGTGAGCTCTGGATGTCTAGCTTGGCCGGCATCTGGGCGGAGTACATACGGCTCCTAGAGGCTCAGGAGCAGAGGGCTCGGTGGCTAGCGGCCATTCGAGAGGTGCAGGAGCAGCGGGCTCGGCTCGCGTTGGCGGCTGTCGAGTAGAGGAGGAGCGCTGATGCAGCCGTGTTACTTGATAGGGACCACGCTATGCATCTGAGCGAGGCGGAGAGCAAGGCTGAGGCCTTTCAGAAGGCCTTGGAGGAGCAGCGGCAAGCCGTAGAGCTTGCTAGGGTTGACTGGCGGACTGTCGAAGCTATGGCCAAGGCCAGTGTTCAACTTGCATCGACCTTGGAGGCGGAGCTCGCGGCTGCAGAGTCTCGCCTGATGGCACTAGAGAGGATGATGTGACACAACCCCTTGGACCGAAATTTTCAAGCAAGAACGACCCGGTGATTTCACTCAAGCAGACTCACCCGCGTAGCGTGCACCCGGGTCCATAGGTGGACCGGCGATGGGGATGAGGGTCCGGGGTTGGACCTTGGGCTTCCAGCGGTGTGGCTAGCTAGGGGAGGACCCCAATGGGCCAGGGATGCCCAAATCACGGGTGGCCGGCACTCCAAGGGCGTGGGATGTAAGGTTTCTCTCGTAGCTCACCTGCGGAGGTTACTCACATAATTTACAGTATAGTCCCAGCACTCACTCACTGACCGATGACACTAAGATTCAATACTAAGCAAGCAAAATTAATCCAGCAGAGAAGTGTGGTCAAGAGCTCACCTGATCGGCGTGAGAACGCCGATCCCGGCTGGAGACGAGGGCGAGCGGGGAAGCGTGGACTACCCGCACGCCGCGCCGATGAAGCTTCAGCCGAAGACCTGCTAGTACATGCACTACGCCCTCGCAGAGGGGGTGGACTAGGGATAGGGATAATCAACTTACAACCAAAACTACCTCCACGCAGGGAGGGGCAGTCAGCCGGCTAGGCGGGGGAGGGGAGATGGGTGTGGCCAAAGGAGATCGAAACTCGGTCTGTACAGACTGAGTTACTACCCAGGCTGACTGCAACCAGCGTCTGGTCCGTGGTAGAGCTCTCTACTGAGATGTCCGACGGAGGCAATGTTGGTGTCTCTAGAAAGCTGATCAAATGGATATTTACATGGAGGAAGAATCGCCGAATTCCAAGCTTAGACGAAGCGAGGCCGCCGAAACTCGTAGAACTGCGCATGTGACAATTCTGGGCGACCAGTGAGCTCTTTACCGGGGTCGTACTCTCAGCTGGGGCATCGGATTGAGGCAGGAAAAGCGCCGAGTACTCGTGGGAGAGTCTTCTTTAAGCAGGGACCAACGGAGCTTCAAGAAGAGGTCGGAGTAGAGAGCTGGAGGCAGAACGGTGACAGGATGTCCAAACTGGTCCTGCTGTACTAACCTGCGCACTCCGGGGAGAAATGATGGAACACAGTGTTCTGGTAATCAAATGACCTCCTTCTTGTTGGAGATGGTAGAGGACTTGCAGAAGACGTCCTCCTTTAAAGGGCGCACCAAGATCCTCATCGATCTAGTCGCCGGAGTATTTTCTTTCAGCTTCAAGTTGTCTGCTGGAGGTGTCTTGTGCAGGCTGGCGAGATGGGCTCCCATGGGCTGCTCCGATGTCGGAATTAGATGAAACCACCTCGCCTGCGAAGCCGCTTTGAAGAGCCTACCAGAAATATATAGTACTCCACCTAAAAATGCGTGATGGATCTGGGGCAGGCTCTGCAACTTCGAGGTCCACTACTGCTGCTGCAGGCTGGGTAGCAGTGGTGATAGGAAGGAACAATGGAAGGATTAGGGGGAAGGAAATGGTGGGAGATGGAGCCGGGGCCTTCCCTAGTGTGAGGGGGATGGGGGAGGAGGGCTGTGGCCAGGAGGATGGGGGTGGAGGTGGCTGGGGTCGCAGCTAGCAGGTGGAGGGGGAGAGAGGTGTGGCCAAGGGTGGAGGGAGAGAGAGATGGGGGGCGCAAGTGACTCTTGGGAAAGGGGGAAATGTTTTGAATTTGGTTTAATGGTGGGTGATCAATGGTGGTCTTGGGAAGGGGAAGGGATGTGTTGGGAGATGGAGAGGTGTGTTGGGGAAGGTAGGGGTGGCTTGGGAAAAGGAATGGTTGTGTTGGGAAGAGGAGGGGTTGCTTGGGAGAATGAAGAGGTGCCTAGAAGGTGGAGATTCTACCTTGGGGTTGGAGGGGAATTGAATAGATGTATGGGGAAGAGGAAGGGGTCTTAATGAGAAGTGAATGGGGGGAGGAGAGAGAGGAATTTCAAATTTGGGGGGGAGGAGAGAGAAAGGGTCGCGCCTTTTAGAGAGAGAGAGAGAGAAGAGAGAGAGGGTATCTCACCCTAGAAGAAGAAATCACACAAATTCTTTTGTGGAAACTCAAACTCAATTTTTCATTCCATAGTTCTCAAGTGGGGGAATGGGGTCCTATTTATAGGAATCCCACATTTAAACATAAGTCCCTGACTTTTGGACTAATAACAAGAAACCAAGGGAAGGGGGGGTGCCCATGGGCCTAGCCCATTGAATTGGGCCCATTAGCCTACTTAATTGACCCTATGACTCAAGACTTAGGTAGATGATCCTTATACCTAGGTTCTGGACTCAAATAAAAGGAAAATTACATGATAAGAAAATAAAAAATACATCATATGACTCAAAATAAAGTGGCCAACAAGATGTAGCACTGCTGGTGATCATCAGGCCCCTTAAAAAAATATGGAGTGGTCGGAGATGTCCCCATCATACCCCCGGGGTGCGGAGAACTCGACTGCGTCGAGTATGGGTCCACTGGGGAAGTGGTGCGTCCAAGTTGCTCCAAGCGAACCATGATCTCCTGACTCGACCCCTCGTCCTGGCTGGGGGACGACGCCTTAGCTTCTCAAGGTGGCTCGGACACACCCTCTTGTTGACGATGATACCTTGCTTGCCCAGTATTGCCTCTGTGTGCTCACGTCGGGCTCTCAAGCTGATTTGTGGTGGCTCTCTGGTGGTGTCCCTCTCAAAAGAAGGTATAGGCTCAAGGCACTCACTAGGATCCATCGCGGTGCCCATATAGGGTGTCGGACCCGCTACGTGGGAAATGGAGTGAATCCCCATGCCCATTAGTAAGTCTAACCCATAAGCTGGGTTGCCAATATCACTCGGAACTTGACATGGTCCAAGTCCTCGTGCCCTCGCTTTGGATGTGACCCAAAGGTAGAGCCACTCCAATATCATCATCACTAGATTTCCTACTAGGAAATCCAAGTGGCGCTCACATGTTTTTGCCCGCCTTTCATGAAACTCACCGCTCGTTGTTTGGAGCTTGCTTAGACGCTCATGCCATGCACTATGATGCAGTGTAGGGGTGAAATGTATGGTATGCAAGGGTGGACCAGGACAACCATATGTAGACCAATCATGTTTTGATGCCATGAAGACTTTGATGGAATTGGGAGGGTCGGGGCATCCGTAGGTGAGCCTAGTGTGCATTGACGTAGCCAATGCCAGGGGTCCTGGACATCCGTGAACTCCCCTATCATGCATATGACCAATGATGAACATGGGAGGACCTTTACACCCGAATATGGACCACTCATGCTTCCTCTTTGACATATGGGTGATATGAATGAATGGACCCAACATACTAATCATGCCAAGTGGTGTGGTACGCCTAGGCACATGCATTTCTATCCCAGAGATGACTTCCATGTGCGTGGGTGTGGAGTGGCCCTTGAGCTTCCACGTGTATGGATCAAAGGGATCTAAGAAGGGGGACATCATGGAGTGGGGCAATTCCTCAATCCCTAGTTGTATGTTGCCTAAGGTCAATGCTCCCATGTTGTAACCCGGTTCTAGGAAGGGAGGGGTTTGGCCCAACATGGTGGGTGGGGGTAGGGTAAGGTGGGTGGTGAGTAAAGTGGGTGGGTCACATGGGGAACTAGACTCCCATAGGAAGGGATCAAAGGGGTCGTGGAAAGGTCTTCCTAGAAGGAGGCACTCTATATCTTCAAGGTTCTCAAATGGTGATTCATCCTCCTCCAAGGTAATTGGGCCAAGGTCTCTAGTGGGTTGGCCAATCAAATCAATTAGAACCTCAATGGGTGGGGAGTGGGCCAAGATTGGTTTCTCATCCTTGGGGAGAAAGAGGAGGATTTCACTCGTATAATGGCCACAAGTGTAGATGGAGGTGATGGAACCGGTGGTGGGGTATGCTAGGAAGATGGTGCTAGACTCTGATGGTCCTATGGCTAGCATTTCGGTCAGGTGGACTTGCCATTGTAAGCAGTCCACTAGGTCCCCTAAGTCTTCCACAAGGTAGGAGGTTTGAAGTGTGACATGGGAAGACCGGGTGGGCACAATTTGGGCTTGATATCCCAAGGGTGAGAGGTAGGGTGGTGAGCTAGGAACGGTGGGGCCCCGCTTGAGCCATTGGAGTATAGACTCATTCGTGGTGAGAGTGTGCGGCTCATGAGGACACAGACTAGGAGAGGTGGGTGGAAGTGGGGGGTCTAGGATGTTCTCTATGGTAGGAGGTGGATCCGGATTGGCATCCATCTCCACTTGGGTATGTGTGTGGGCCACAACTTCCAAGGATAATGGGGTAGGAAAGTCTATGGTGGGTGGAGCGATAATGATCGGTGCATGGTACTCTCGGGGTGGTGAACATGGATGGACTTGGGTTGGGCTTGGTCGGGGAAGTTCTTGGGTTGGAGTTGGGGTCGGGGGGGGAAGATCGGTTGGTTGAAGAGGTTTGGATTGGGGTGCGTAGATCTTTCTAAGATCGACCCTCATTTCATCCCAAGATTCAATGGGTGCTTCCCCTCTGGCTTCTCTCAAACCTACAATGTTCTCCCATTCTTTCCTAGCTTGGTGCCAGAGCAAACTCTTGGCATAGTTGACTTGCATAGGCCCTGATAGAGTGAGCCTCCTAAAGTGTCGATCTATGGAGTCCTCCCACTCTATATATATACTAGGGTGGGTTCCGTCAAACACAAAGGCTTCTAATGGGCCTAAGAGTGGCGAAGATGCCAAGTATGAGGTAGTCATGATGGTGGACAAGGGTGATGCATGCAATGGTCCTAGGACAAGACTTAGCAGAGACAAGTCTAGAACTTACTCTGATACCAAATTGATGTGACACAACCCCTTGGACCTAAATTTGCAAGCAAGAACGACCCGGTGATTTCATTCAAGCGGACTCACCCGCGTAGCGTGCACCCGGGTCCGTAGGTGGACCGGCAATGGGGATGAGGGTTCGGGGTTGGACCTTGGGGTTCCAGCGATGTGGCTTGCTAGGGGAGGACCCCAATGGGCCAGGGATGCCCAAATCATGGGTGGTCGGCACGCCAAGGGCGTGGGATGTAAGGTTTCTCTCGCAACTCCCGCACGGAGGTTACTCACGTAATTTGCAATATAGTCCAAGCACTCACTCACTGACCGACGGCACTAAGATTCAATACTAAGCAAGCAAAATTAATCTAATAGAGAAGTGTGGTCAAGAGCTCACCTGATCAGCATGAGAACGTCGATCCCGGCCGGAGACGAGGGCGAGCGGGGAAGCATGGACTACCCGCATGCCGCGCCGATGAAGCTTTAGCCGAAGACCTGCTAGTACATGCACTACGCCCTCGCAGGGGGGGTGGACTAGGGGTTGGATTAATCGACTTACAACCAAAACTACCTCCACATAGGGAGGGGTGGTCAGCCGGCTAGGCAGGGGAGGGGAGATAGGTGTGGCCGAAGGAGATCGAAACCCGGTCTGTACAGACTGAGTTACTGCCCAGGCTGACTGCAACCAGCGTCTTATCGGCGGTAGAGCTATCCGCTAGGATGTCCAACAGAGACGGGGTTGGTGTTTCTGGAAAGCTGATTTAATGGATATTTACATGGAGAAAGAATCGCCGAATTCTGAGCTCAGACGAAGTGAGGCCGCCGAAACTCGCAGAACTACGCAGGTGACAATTCTGGGCGACCAGTGAGCTCTTTGCCGAGGTCGTACTCTCAGATGGGGCATCAGATTGAGGCAGGACCAGCGCCGACGTACTCGAGGGAGAGTCCTCTTTGAGCAGGGACCAACGGGGCTTCGAGAAGAGGTTGGAGTAGAGCGCTGGAGGCAGAACGGTGACAGGGTGTCCAAACTGGTCCTGCTGTACTAACCTACGCAATCCGAGGAGAAATGACGGAACACAGTGCTCTGATACTTAAATAACCTCCTTAGTTTTGGAGATGGTAGAGGACTTGCAGAATACATCCTCCTCCGAAGGGCGCACCAAGATCCTCACTGATCTGGTCGCTGGAGTATTTTCTTTCAGCTTCAGGTTGTCTGTAGGAGGTGTCTTGCGCAGGCTGGCGAGATGGGCTCCCACGGGCTGCTCCGATGTCGGAATTCAATAAAACCACCTCACCTGAGAAGCCGCTTTGAAGAGCTTTCCAGAAATATACAGTACTACACCTGAAGATGCGTGATCGATCTGGGGCAGGCTCTGCAACTTGGAGGTCCACTGCTGCTGCTACAGGCTGGGTAGCAGCGGTGATAGGAAGGAACAATGGAAGGATTAGGGGGGAAGGAAATGGTGGGAGATGGAGCCGTGGCCTTCCCTAGTGTGAGGGGGATGGGGGAGGAGGGTTGTGTCCTGGCGGATGGGGGTGGAGGTGGCTGGGGTCACAGCTAGCAGGTGGAGGGGGAGAGAGGTGTGGCCAAGGGTGGAGGGAGAGAGGGGAGGGGTGCAAGTGACTCTTGGGAAAGGGGGAAATGTTTTGTAATTGGTTTAATGGTGGGTGATCGAAGGTGGTCTTGGGAAGGGGAAGGGGTGTGTTGGGAGATGGAGATGTGTGTTGGGGAAGGGAGGGGTGGCTTGGGAAAAGGAATGGTTGTGTTGGGAAGAGGAGGGGTTGCTTGGGAGAATGAAGAGGTGCCTAGTAGGTGGAGATTCTACCTTGGGGTTGGAGGGGAATTGAATAGATGTATAGGGAAGGGGGAGAGGTCTTAATGAGAAGTGAATGGGTTTGAATTTGGGGGGAGGAGAGAGAAAGGGTCGACCCTTTTAGAGAGAGAGAGAAGAGAGAGGGTATCTCACCCTAGAAGAAGAAATCACACAAATTCTTTTGTGAAAACTCAAACTCAATTTTTCATTCCATAGTTCTCAAGTGGGGGAATGGGGTCCTGTTTATAGGAATCCCACATTTAAACATAAGTCCCTGACTTTTGGACTAATAACAAGAAACCACGGGAGGGGGGGGGTGCCCATGGGCCTAGCCCATTGAATTGGGCCCATTAGCCTACTTAATTAACCCTATGACTCAAGACTTAGGTAAATAATCCTTATACCTAGGTACTGGACTCAAATAAAAGGAAAATTACATGATAATAAAATGAAAAATACATCATATTGCTCGAAATAAAGTGGTGAACAAGATGTAGCACTGCTGGTGATCATCAGGAACCTCAAAAAAATATGGAGTGGTCGAAGATGTCCCCATCAGCGGGGCGAGCCTGGGATATGATTGTATCACCTCTCTTTCTCCTTTCTTTTTTTGTTATTCGAACTATATGTCTTTTGTTACCCCAAGGGCATGTCTTGGGCTCCCTTTTATAGAGTATCAATGACAAACTCCAGATTTTGGTGTTGTTGTTTGCTGAGTTCTTCTTCCTCCTAGTCTATGGGACAGGGTTAGGTACAATGGATGGCAACCACTTAATGTCGATCGTGCTTGATTATTTTAACATGTACCGGTGTAGGGGCAGGGGACTGGGTTTACCCGACTTCCGGACATTGGAATAAAAGATTGAGTAAGGGGAACGGTGTAACTGGATTTCAAATACTGGGAGTTGAGTGTTGGTTACTGGGAAGTAGGGGAAAAGCCCTAGTGTAGGGTTGGCATAGGCCCGTCAAGACGTGGCGGCCTACTGGGTTAGAGTCGGGAATTGACTCTAGAATGCGTCGGTTGTGGGTTGACACCTGGGTATTGGGTGTTTGTATGTCGTTAGCCGGTAATGTAGCTCTTCTCGGCTTGAGAAACTGGGGTTGGGTTGGCCGAATGGCCTCAGAAGGTATCACAGTCGAAGGCCAAGATTGGGGGCTGGGACTAGTTGGCCGACCTGTGAAGGGATTGTGGCCGAAACTGGAGCTTGGAGCTGGCGGCTGGCCTATGAAGGCGTTGTAGCTGGGAACTGGAGTTGGAAACTGGAGGCTAGTCTGTGAAGGAGTTGTAGCCAGAAACTGGAGTTGGAAGCTGGCGGCTGGCCTGTGAAGGCGTTGTAGCCGAAAACTGGAGTTTGAAGCTGGCGGCTAGCCTGTGAAGGCGTTGTAGCCGGAGACTGGAGTTGGAAGCTGGTGGCTGGCCTGTGAAGGCGTTGTAGCCGAAGATTGGAGTTGGGAGCTAGCGGCTGGCCTGTGAAGGCGTTGTAGCCGAAAACTGGAGTTGGAAGCTGGGACTGGCCGGTTGGCCTGTAAAGGCGTTGTAGCCAGGAATTGGAGTTGGAAACTAGCGGTTGTCCTGTGAAGGCGTTGTAGCCGAAAACTGGAGTTGGAAGCTGGCGGCTGGCCTGTGAAGGCGTTGTAGCCAAAAACTGGAGTTGAAGATTGCGACTGGCCGGCTGGCCGATGAAGGCGTTGTAGCCGGAGACTGGAGTTGGAAACTGGCGGCTGGTCTGTCAAGGCTTTGTAGCCAAAAACTGGAGTTGGAAGCTGGGACCGGCTGGCTAGCTATTGATGCGTAGTGACCGGAAGGCTGGAACTGGTCGGCTGACCATTGGGGTGTGTAGCCGAATACTGGAGCTGGAGCTGGAGCTGAGGGCTAGAACTGGTCGGCTGGCCTATAAAGGCGTTGTAGCTGGAATACTGGGATTGGTCATCTAACCGTTGAGGTGTGTAGCCGAATGTTAGAGCTGGAGGTTGGAATTGGAACTGGCCGGCTAGCTACTGATGCGTTGCGATAGGAAGGCTGGAACTGGTCGACTGACCGTTGGGGTGCGTGGCCGAATACTAGAGCTGGAATTGGCGATGACAGACCCTCGGGGGTGTAGTTGCCACTGTTGATATGTTATTCCTCCTCGAGTTAAATAATATTGAAGAGATAAAAAAACAGGAGGAAAGATGAAGCTGTTGACCGTGATCGCCACCCGGTGAAAGCGCCGGGACTCGGAAGCTACGGGAGAATGCGGGTCCGTTCCTCCACTCCTCCTGGCCGGCCAGAAGGTGCGGGCCTCGTGCTTTTGGTTGCTGACCTGAAAGCAAACGGTGAAACACACAGATAAACGGAGATTAGCTAAATGATAGTGTAGTACGTGTACTAATTGAAATAAAGCAAAGGAAGAACATGGCCCGGCGATACCTGGAGGTTTTGAAACCCCGTTTAGGGCGCCGGAAACAGTAGGAAAGATAATAAATGCCAACGAAATGATGTATGTGATGTGTGATGCAGTGGAGAAAAAAACGTGTGTGTGGTGAGCAAACAGAGAAGGACTAGAAACACAGAAACATGAAGCGTGAAGTTCCCTGCACCGGGGGCCTGCGAGGGATGTAGAAGGCCCCCACTCCCTGATGCACGGGCGGATGCTGTATGAGATTTGGCGATGGAATTCGACAGCACTTCGTGATGGTCCCCCCCTTTCCTCTGTCAGAACGGATGGACGCTGTATGAGATTTGGCGATGGAGTTCGACAGCACTTCGTGATGGTCCCCCCCTTTCCTCTATCAGAACGGACGGACGCTGTATGAGATTTGGCGATGGAGTTCGACAGCACTTCGTGATGGTCCCCCCCTTTCCTCTGTCAGAACGGACGGACGCTGTATGAGATTTGGCGATGGAGTTCGATAGCACTTCGTGATGGTCCCCCCCTTTCCTCTTTCAGAACGGACGGACGCTGTATGAGATTTGGCGATGGAGTTCGATAGCACTTCGTGATGGTCCCCCCTTTTGTCAGAACCCGTGAGCTATATATATAGAGCCCAGGGCTTCGAGCTTAATCAGGGGTTAAGGGGAATGACGGTCGGTCAAAGGCCGGTAAATGAGAGCATCGTGTCAATATTGCCAACGACATTCTCCTCTTAATCCGCCTGGAATCACGGGGGTCTAATCTGGGTGGCCTTAACAATGACGGTCTTACGAAGGCCGCCAAACATGTATGACGGTCTGGGAGGGACCGTTCAATATGCATGACGGTCCTGGAAAAAACGTTATACGTAAAGAGGAGTCAACGCCCAGACAAACAACTTTTCATGAAGCACGTGGCTATGACCGACTGTCGGGCCTCTGAACCCTTTTCTTGTCGGCAAACAATGACGGCCCAGGGACGACCGCTATATTAACTATAACGGTTGGCATTGAGCCGCTATACAAAGCGTATCACGAGATACAAATAACCCGGGGCAGCGGAACACAACGGCCCAGTGGGGACCGTTCTATTGAGAAAAACGTTTTGTAACAGACCGTTAAATCCAATGAGAGGGAGGGAGGCCTTCTTTGCTGGGAAGAGCCCAAAATACTGCCAGAGGAATAATCTTTCATGTGATTGACTGTTCGGGACATCAATAACTGAGACGCAGGAACTGATTCGATTCATCGGTAAAAAACGGGTGTCAACAGATGCCCCTCCTTAACGTCCGCCTTGCAAGGGAACGAGCGGAGGTGTAGTGGAGGCGTCATGGAACATGGAGTTGTAGCGGAGATGAAGCGGAGTGGACTGCAAAAGCGGGCGTTAAGGCAATACGACACCCGTTTCATACCAATAAGCCATAGAAATCTTCCGGCAACCTTCGAACCAATTTGCAAGGTACTGTGGGACTGAGTGTTAAACCTGAATCTGGAGGAACTAAGGTAAAAGAGCAAGGAGCGGCCTCGTCGGCGGACAAGCTGTGGTCCTAAATGAGGCGATATAGAAGCTGGTAATAGCGAAATTAAAAGGATTTTAAAACTCCAGACGAGGGAAACACTTAATTCATCAGAACCGAACAATTAGGTCCAAAGAAATACCTTCTAATTTTGGAGTGGAATTATTCCTTCGGTGGGACATGGAACACAGAAAACAGTCAATCATACGCAAGATCATTTCTCAGGCAGACCGTAGGTCGTGCATGCTCAAAAGGTGCTTGTGATGCATGCTGGGCTAAAAGAAAGAAACATGTAAAATCGAATGCAAACAAAGGATAAAAATACAAAATACTCGAGAATATTATTGCAGAACTGAATGAGTCAGGGTCAGGACACTTCTTGCAACCACGGCGTGCAAGAGAGAACCGTCGTCCCCTGACTTCTTCCAACTTAGCGGCCTTTCCGAAGATTAGACACGCATACCTAGATCATCATGTGTTTTTGTTGACGGGGAACGTCAGATCCTGGAATGCGTGAAGAATCGACTGGTTCTCGAGATAGATGTTTATTACCATATAGTAATGCAATAAGAGCTTTGAGGGATTGAGGGCCATACCTGACTTACCTGTGCAGGCGTAACGGCGGGACATTGATGTTGTTTAGCTTTAACTGCAATCAAAACTCATTGGCACATGAATTTCACAATAATGATACATTCAACAGTTCAACGGCTCATAGGGGACCGTTCTTAAATTGGACGGCTCATGGTAAACCGCCATATGGATCTTTAACGATCATAGGAAGGCCGTTCAATGCTAAGTAACCGTTTGCAGAATAACGGCCCTCAGGTAGCCGTTCTTATGGTATGGCGGTCTATCGCTAGACCGCCATTCTCAACGTCGGTTCAAAAATATAAACCTCTTCCCCTTCCCTCCTCCTACCGTAACGGCAGGAAGAGAGGAGGAGAAGAGGAAGGATAGCAGCAGCGGCGCCCCTTCTCCCATACTCTCATTCTCTCTCTCTTTCTCTCTCTCTCTCGCTCACGATGGCCTCCCCGGCTCTCTCTCTCTCATTCTCTATCATCCTCCTCTTCATTCTCTCTCGGGCGATGGTGACCGGCGGTGGTAACGGCGGCGAGCGGCCGGTAGACGTGACGGATTCCTTGCCAGAGACGACCCCCTCGGCGGCCGAGGAGACGGCGGGAGCGGCGGCAGAGGCGACCTCGGTCGGAGAGGACTTCTCCGTCGACGACCTCGCCCTCATGCTCGTGGAGGAGGGCGCGACCGGCAGCGACGGCGATCGTGCGGGAGGCGGCGAGGCGGCGGCGGAAGCACCACGCCCGGCCAAGAGGCGTCGGGGCTCGGAGGTAGGTCCCTCTCGCCTTCTTTTTGCATAGCATGGGGGAATGGGGGGCTGTCCACGGCGTGCGGGGCGGAACTCGCAGTCGTCGGAAGAGATGACGGAATGACGGTCCCCATCGGGCCGCCAATCAGACCAAAACGGCCCAGGAGAGGCCGTTAAACACACCCGGTCTTCGAGGTCACCTCAGAACAAAACGGCCCCCAACGGACCGTCAAACAGAACAGCGGCCCAGGAGTGGCCGTTGACCCTAACGTAGCAACCCTTGGCATTCAGAACAATACGGTCCCCAACGGACCGTTCAAAATAGCACCGCGGCCCAGGAGTGGCCGTTGACCCTAACGTAGCAACCCTTGGCATTCAGAACAATACGGTCCCCATTGGGCCGTTGAATGATTCACAAACCTCAGAACAACGGTTCACGGACAACCGTTGTGAATGGAACAGCGGCCCAGGAATGGCCGTTTTATTCAAAGCATCACAGGATAGGACGGTCCATGGACGGCCGTCATAGGCAACAAAACGGCCAGGGGAAGGCCGTTGAACACTCAACAACTAAAATGATGAACATCACAGGGTAACCCCCCCCTTCTTTTGGTTATTAAGAAATATGAAACTAATGAGATGAATGAATGAATGCAGGGAAAGCGTCGGACCCGTATCTCTTGGCTGCAGGTTCGGTCAGTGTATCTTGCACTGTCGGACTTTCAGCGGGAGAGGCTGGCTGCCATGGGGTTCGCCCCATTCCTCAGTATTGAGGTGTGTCGCTTTGACACACCTCTTCTCTATGCCCTGCACGACCGCTGGGATCCGGCGAGTCGCACGTTCCTCTTCCCGTGGGGTCACATGGTCCCCACGCTAGAGGACGTGGCCCGGCTCACTGGTTTGCAGGTGCACGGTCTACCGGTGACTGGGATCTCCTTCCCCGATTACCGCGGCATGGCCGAGAGGCTGTTGGGGCTTGCACTCCAGACGACACGTCGGCAGACCACGCTTCTTCCGCTGGCAGCTCTCCAGGACAGCCTAGGGCTACGACGGGCCGGACTTGCAGTGGGCGAGCGTCCAGAGGAGCACTTGGATCGGCTGGTGACGCGCGTGCGGCCTCGAGTAGCAGCAGGACCGGGTGCAGAGGTGGACACGGTTCTTCGGCGGTTCCTGATGTTCTTGTTCGGGCGACTCCTCTTCTCTACGCGTGCGGACGTCATCCACTGCCGACTTCTTCCGTTCCTCGAGGACCTAGAGCACGTGGGAGACTACGCGTGGGGTGCTGGTGTACTCGCCTTCCTTTTTGAGAGCCTCAGCTCGACGTCCCGACGGACAATGTTGGGGGGCTTCTCTCCCCTTCTCCAGGTACGACTCTGACTCAGAACTCATGCAATTTCCTAGGACCTAGACTCTAGATGCTGACGACTTGTGCATGATGCAGGCATGGGCTTACGTGCGGCTGCCTTCTCTGTACAGGGGACTAGAGTCCCGCCCTGGGCTCTTCCCCATTCTGCGACGGTGGGAGCCGACTCGGGGGTCAGGGACCCTGACACGGCAGGTGCGCGACCTGCAGGACGATGTCGACATGCTTCCTCGCGCCTCGGTACAACTTCTAAACCTTAGCCTTTATTTGGAAAATGCTTGTTTTTTATGATGTTGATGTGATTGCTGATGTATGCAGGTGTAGTGGACTCCTTATGCACATGAGGACGTGACAGAGCAGCCGTGGGTGGTGAGAGCTCTCACCTTCTCCGGGCGTGATGTGTGGTTACACTGCATGAATGTAGTGGAGCCCCTTTACTCCCGGCTGGTGATGAGGACGACCGGCGTCTCTCAGCCCGTGGTAGACTTCCCGGCGCAGGAGAGCGCGAGGGAGAGGGTGACGCGGAGCACCCGAGGGCTGACTCAGCAGTGCGATTGGGCGGCGCGGAACGCCGAGCAGGTTGCCGACTGGCAGGCAGGTGGGCGTGTGGTGACCGCTCGTGCTGACAGTGATGCGGCGTACGTGACTGCGTACGTCAGGCATTACGGAGACCGCGTGTTCCGAGGATCACGCCGACCGGTACAATTCTAAACTCAGACTTAATCTACATGCTTTATGATTTCTATATGCTGTACTGACTTCCTTTCGACATGCAGATTGACCCTGAGGGACGCTTAGCGGAGCTGCAGGGGCTCCTTCATGCCACCATCCAGGAGAGGGATGAGGCTCGCCGAGCCCTCGAGTTACTGGTATGTTCCTAAACTCTGGACTCTTACATTTCTATATGATGTTTATGCATGTGACTGTCCTGGGATATTTGGGTGCAGCGAGCTGAGGCTGCTCAGAGGCGTGGAGCGGAGGCTCCTTCTTCTTCTTCTGTTGAGACACCGGCCGACCGAGCAGCCCGGGATGCCGAGTTCCAGCGGATGGTGGAGCGGGCCGAGGCAGCGGAGAGCGAGCTTGCCGTGCGGGTACACTTCTGACGCTTTCCTTTGTTTATTTGTGCATGATATGAATGGAATGTGCTAATGTTTGATGCATGCAGGTGAACGACGTGAGGGTTGCTATGGAGGAGGCTACCCGTGCCAGAGAGGAGGTGGCCCACCTACGGGCTGAGTTGGTGCAGGTTGAGGCTCGGGCCCAGGAGGCGACTGTGAGTGCCCAGAGGTCGGCGTCTCGAGCCAGGGCGGAGTTAGCCGAGGCTCAGGAGGAGGTGAGGCGGCTCCAGTCGGCAGAGGCTGCCGAGTTCCGGGAGAAGGTGAGAGGACTTCATCCTATGCTGACTGCCGAGCTGGAGCAGTCACAGGCAGAGCTGGAGCGAGAGCGAGCAGCGTCTCAGGAGCGAGAGGTGCTGCGGCTCGTGGCTGAGAGGGAGGCGGCCCATTTGCGTGAGCAGCTTGCGCGAGCTCAGCCGGCCGACGCTCTTGAGACGGGACTTCTCCGGGCGGAGGTGGAGCGCTACCGAGCGGAGGTGGAGCGCTACCGAGAGGAGGTGGAGCGCCACCGAGTGACGATAGCGGAGCTGGAGCCTTTCAGGACCGAGGCCCTTGTGCTGCGGGGCCAGGTTCAGGGTATGACGATGAGCCGTTCGAGGAGCCGATCGGTCGTACCGAGTGGCAGCCAGGCTACTCACACCTCGGTGAGACGTTACATGGCGAGTTCCTCTCAGCGGGAGAGGAACGAGAGTGATGAGCGACGACGACGTCGCGATGATGCTGAGACTTCTTCGATGGCCCCGCCAGCGAAGAGACAGGAGGGAGGTGGAGACAGTGACAGGCCAGAGGGTGAGGCCTGATTTTGTACTTTTTCCTTTCTTTTTTTTTTTATGAGATTTTTATGTTTTTGGGATGATGATATGTATATATGATGCACCCCTTTTTTAGTTTTTGTATGGATGTATGAATGTATGCAAATGGATGAGTGTATGTATGAATGACAATGGGTGAGGGAGGCGATGACAGACTCGGGTGAGCTGCGTGAGAGGTAGCGAGGTACGCCGACTCAGGGTGAGCGATGTGAGCGGAGGTGAGGCACGCCGACTCGGGGTGAGTGACGCGAGCGGAGGTGAGGCACGCCGACTCGAGGCGAGTGACGCGAGCGGAGGTGAGGCACGCCGACTCGAGGTGAGTGACGCGAGCGGAGGTGAGGCACGCCGACTCAGGGTGAGTGTGAGTGACGCGAGCGGAGGTGAGGCACGCCGACTCAGGGTGAGTGTGAGTGACGCGAGCGGAGGTGAGGCACGCCGACTCAGGGTGAGTGACGCGAGTGGAGGTGAGGCACGCCGACTCAGGGTGAGTGACGCGAGTGGAGGTGAGGCACGCCGACTCAGGGCGAGCGACGCGAGTGGAGGTGAGGCAGCTCATGAGTTTAGAGAACATCGGCCAGGAAAAAACCGTTTTGGCAAGAATGACGGCCAAGACAAGGCCGTGGGTTGCTTAAGAATGTCGGCTACGCCATAGCCGTCATTGAATATAACGGTCAAGTGTAGACCGTTAATTGGCGCAGGCCGACTAAAAATGACGGTCTAGGGTAGACCGTGGACATGAGAATGACGGTCTCCCTTGGGCCGTTCAAAAAATGAATGACGGTCTATCGTACGACCGCCAAGCAGCACGATCTTTGAAGCCAAATTGAATTCCCTTAAGCCCATTCAATCCTGGTGTGCTCTCGTGCATCATGCGTTCCAGTGGAGCGAAACACGGGATGAGACCTCCTATAAGTAAGGGGTGCTCTGCCTTCAGCCTGAACCCAACCTCTTCTTCTTCTTCTTAAGTTTCTTCCCTCTAAATCACCACCAAATCATCATGAAGAGGAGTTTTGGTGAGCATTCTTTGGGTGAGGGAGACCATTCAGGCCCTAAGGCTGCGAGGAAGGAGCGAGAGGAGATTGCGCGTTTGGGTTCTATTCCTCGACATCTCAGTTCAAATCCTTCTAGAGAGGTATGTTTAAATCACTTCAAACTTGGTTCATTTGATTCTGTTTCGTCTAATATCTCTTTCTTTCTGCATTACTTTCCTCGTTTTCTCCTTTTTAGCTCCTTCCTGGCTCTCGCCGATACTCTTCTCTTAAGTGGGTGGCTCCCATGGTTCGTGCCTTGCCCCTAGGGGTAACCCACATCCTTAGTTCTTGGCACTTACAATCCTTGCTGTTCTTAGGTCGTAACTTCCAAAAGATTTCCTTTGACTGGCACAGTATTTCAGCCCTTGTAGAAATGTGGCACCCACAGACCCACACTTTTATCTTTCCATCCTTTGAGGCCACCGTCCTTTTAGAGGAAGTAGAGGCTTATCTGTCTCTCCCTAAGTCTAGGGTTGGGGAGGAGGATCTAGTGTGTCACACAGTTGCCCCTATAGATCCAGTTGCCATCTTTAGCGAGTTCATAGAAGACCCGAGTGAGATCAAGACCTTTGTGGGAGCCCGTCATATTCACCTTCTTCCTCTCAGCCAGTGGGTGGTGGCACATTGTAAGAACAAATGCGGGTGGCATGAGGCTATTGCCAAGGCTGCATCCATTTGCTTGTGTGGTGCTATCCTCTTTCCGTCAGCCGACCACGTGCTAGATCTTCCCGTCCTTAGCACCATCAGTGGTTTATGGAGAGGGCTTTCTATTTCCCAGGCTATCTTAGCCTATTTTATGAAGGGCTTAGCTCTGCTGCCCTGAGTGGTCCACTGTTTGGTTCTATGATTCTCTTAGAGTGTTGGGTGGGCGTGAGACTGAAGTTTATCCCTAGGGCAGGCATAGAGACTGAGAGTAGGATCTTCGGGAGCCATCCACTTTCCTTTATCGGTGGCGGGTTTGGTTTCTCTTCGCAGGTGGAGTGCCGTACGGGGGATATGCGGACCAGAGAAGAATGGCGCAGGTACCTGAGTCGGCTACCTGTGGAGAGGCTCGTGATGCGGCCTAACTTCTTGGTGACTACGGAGATCAGACTGCCCAGAGGACAGGGTCTGGATTTGAGGCTAGTGAGTGATACCGTACTGGCCGTGTATTATCCACACAGGTGCCATTTGCAGGTCGGGGTACCGCGGACCCTGCTTCCTCCGTTGTCGCACTTCCCTTCTCTTCAGGCTAGACAGATTGGCACTGAGCACGATGAGCAGAGTGTGAGGAGTGCACTAGCGATGTGGGGAATCAGCAAGGTGCGTGCCTTGCCAGCAGAGGTGGAAGAGGCGACCGAGACTCGCCAGGCGTATATCAGAGAACTGAGAGAGATGTGCCCCTGCGGGAATGCCCAGCGGAGGATTGAGTGATTGTACTTTCCCTTCCTTTTTATGATGCTTGATAAGTGAGAGTGCCTTGTTTGAGAGTGAGAATTGTTTGTATCAGGAATAAAAGTTGGAGTGACTGATTTTGCCCCTTGCAGTTGTTCTGTTGTTACTTCGTCTTCTTGCTCCATCGTCCTGCACATTATTAGCAATGAAACAGGTTAAATCTGTTTTAGGCTTAGCCCCTTGCCTTGTGACAAGTGCGGAGGTAACCAGTGCTTGATTTTTGGTCAAGGGGCAAGCCTTATTAAATAAGCGAAGGAAAAGAGAAATGATAACAATGCAATGCATGCATGCCATGAATGCAAGTCATGAATATTTTTGGATTTTTTTTTAATGTTTTCAATATTTTTGGATTTTGAAATATTCAATGTTTTTGGGTTTTAAGTTTTTTTTTTTAAAAAATATTTGTTGTTTTTGGATTTTGAAATATTTGTTGTTTTTGGATTTTGAAATATTTGTTGTTTTTGGGTTTTGAAATATTTGTTATTTTTGGGTTTTGAAATATTTGATTTTTTTTGGATTTTGAAATATTCAATGTTTTTGGATTTTGAAATATTCATTGTTTTGGGTTTTGAAAACCGATGCTTCCGTAACAAGACATGCCTCCCTCGTAACCTGAGGATTCCTCCTGAGATTGGCGTGTGATTGAAGGGACCCTCCTGGTCCGAACTTATATTTGCCTGACGGTGTTCTGCCAGGGCCACCCCCAGGGTACTCAGCTTTGTCCTGAAAAGAAAAAGAATATGGAGACAAGCTTACACCCGTCATGTGAGTTTTTAAGACTTGAATTCTTTCCTGGGTGCCCCTCAAAGCTTCGGTCTGTTGTGTCGGGGTTTTGGTGTTCGTCATCGAACCTTAAGCCACCACATTTGTCATTCTTGCTATGCCTAGTTGTTCCAATTTCCCAAATATTTTCATTTATTCATTTTTTTCTTTTTGTTCTTCTTCTCTCTTTTTCTTTCTTTTTCTTGTGGCTTCAGGTCATAACGAACTGCCCCTATTTGAGACTTATCTCGTATTAGGGTACCCAGGTCAGGCATCGCCTCCTTTTTTACTCCTCATTCTTGGGTTCAGCCGAAGCAAGAAACGTACAGGGACTACAACTTTCCTCCAGAGTGTGGCCCCGGGAAACGGTGTTTGGCGGAACTGGGGACAGGACCAAAGGGTCGTGTTTGTGTGTTCAGCTTCTCTCAGTGATTCTTATGAACAGGGGAAGCTTGCATTGCTAGGGAAGCACGTGGTTAGACTCTTTTTTAGGGATAGAAGCGTTTGAGATATAACCCGTTCCACGGATTTGCCAGTTCTTCTCCTTCTGAGTTCGTCAACCGATAGGCATTACCTGGATAGACTTCCTTGATGACGAACGGCCCTTCCCAGTTTGGCTGCAACTTAGCCCTTGGACCACCTGTTCGGATGAATTTCCTTTTCAAAACCATATTACCTATTTCAAACTTTCTTTCGATTACCTTCTTTTGAAAATGACGTGAGACCCGCTTTTGATAAACAGAAGCGTGATTGGCCGCATTTAACCTCTTCTCATCTAACAGTTCCAGCTGTGCTAGTAACGCCTCTCGACGCTCGTCGAGATTAAGTTCCTTATCTAGCTGCACTCTTAGGGAAGGGATGAGAATCTCATACGGGAGTACCGCCTCCATCCCATAGGTGAGGGCAAAGGGAGTCTGCCCTGTGGGAGTTCGGACAGAGGTGCGATAAGCCCATAGAGCGTCTATCAATTTATCAGCCCAATCAGCGTGCCGGTGGGATTCACACGTTTTCTTGATGATTTTAAGAAGGGTTTTATTGGTGGCTTCGGCTTGACCGTTGCCTTGTGGATAATATGGTGATGAATGATGCAATGCAATACCAAATTTCTTACAGAGGTCCTGGAGTTCTTGAGACACAAATTGTGGCCCATTGTCGGTGACAATGTCGCTTGGTACCCCGAACCGCGAGATGATGTTCTTTGTGATGAAGCGGCAAACTGTGGTAGCTTTGATCTCTGCATAGGCTTCAGCTTCCGCCCACTTCGTGAAATACTCTGTAGCGGTGAGGATGAAGGATTTCTGTTTTACTTGGGCGTTAGGGTCACCTAACGGACCGACAATATCAAAGGCCCACATGGAGAAAGGCCATGGGGCGGATAGTGGGCGAAGAGATGAAGCAGGGGCGTGGATTTTGTCAGCATGGAGCTGGCACTGAAGGCACCTACGGACGTAGGTAGAGCAATCTTCCTCTAGGGTTGGCCAGTAGTAGCCCTGCCTAAGGATCTTCTTAGCCAATGCCTGTCCATTCACGTGACCTCCACATTCACCGGAGTGAGCAGCTTCCACTACTTTCCAAGCTTCATCGTCATCTAAACACCGCATCAGAACTCCATTGAGAGCGCGCCTGTACAATTCTCCTGCAACGATTGTATACCTCGAGGCGACTCTTCTGATGGCTTTTCTTTGTGTCGCATTGGCTTCCTCCGGGAGAGAACCATCCCGACAATATTGCTCAATCTCATGGAACCATGGCAACTCATCTTCGTCCAAGATTTCTTCCAATTCTGCTAAGGATACTTCCTTAACCTCTTCTTTAGCCGCTTTCTCTTCCATAATCTTCCTAAGGTTAGCAAACCAAGGATCTTGCAGAGAGGGAGCGTCCATCCGTTGGACCACAATGGTCTCAGTGGAACGACTAAGGGAGAAGGATAAAGAGGAAGCGAGAGATGCTAATGAATCAGCAAGAATATTTTGAGATCGGGGAACATGAACGTAGATGAGTTTGCTAAATTGTCTAGCCAAGAGTGTGACCAAATCTTGATATGGCTTTAGTTTGGGGTCACGGGTGCGATAAGTTGACAGAACTTGACGCAGCACCAATTGAGAATCTCCCATGATGTTGAGGTATCGTGCGCCTAAGAGATAGGCGTGCTTTAGTCCAGCTAGGAGAGCCTCATACTCGGCTATGTTGTTGGTGGCAGAGAAAGAGAGCTGGTAGGCAAAAGGGACGGTGATACCTTCGGGAGTAAGGAGGACAGCGCCGATGCCACGGCCCTGGGAATTGAGCGCGCCATCGAAATGTAGAGACCAAAAGGGAGGCGGATGAGAGATAACTGCAAGGTGTTCATCAGGGAATTCGTCCTGGATTGAATCAGTGTAGGGGATAGGAGAATGAGCAAGATGCTCAGCAATAGCATACCCCTTGATGGCCTTCTGGACGACGAAGGTGATATCAAATTGAGAGAGAAAGCTCTGCCAGCGAGCTAATCGACTAGAGAGGACGGGTTTCTCGAGGAGGTAGCGGATTGGGTCATTCTAGAGATCAACCTTACCTCATGGGCTAGGAAATAGTGTTTTAACTTCTGAACTACCCATACCAATGCTGCACTAGTCTTCTCCATGGCAGTGTACCGGGATTCGGCAGAATTGAACAATCGGGAGAGATAATATGCTGCCCTCTCTCTTCCTTCATCATCCACTTGTGCCAGGACAGCACCTAGGGAATCCTCAGCGACAGAAATGTATAGGATCAAAGGCTTTCCGGGGACAGGAGGTTGCAAGACAGGAGGGTTGGACAGATAAACCTTAAGCTCCTCATAGGCCTTCTGACATTGTTCGTTCCATTTAAACTCGGCCCCCGCCTTTAATAAGTCGTAGAATGGGCGGCATCTTTGAGAGTGTTGAGATATGAATCTTCTAACGAACTGCAAACGCCCAATCAGACCACGAAGCTCCTTAAGATTCTTAGGCGGTGGCATTTCCATTACGGCCTTTGCCTTATTAGGATCAATCTGAATCCCTCGTTTGCTAACCATGAACCCAAGTAATTTCCCGGATGCGACTCCAAAGACACATTTCTTAGGATTCATCTTCAATTGGTATTCCCTAGCCCTTTGCAACACTTTGGCTAAAATGGCGGGGTGTTCTTCTTTTGTCCTCGACTTCACCAGAATATCATCCACATAGGCCTCCATGTAGACGTGCATCATGTCGTGGAAGATGGCCACCATTGCCCGTTGATAGGTAGCACCTGCGTTCTTCAATCCAAATGGCATGACGACATAGCAGTAGGTGCCCCAAGGCGTGGTGAAGGAGGTTTTCTCTTGATCTTCTAGAGCAAGACGGATTTGGTTGTATCCTGAATACCCGTCCATGAACGAGAGAGCCTCAAACCCAGCGGTATTATCTACCAAAACATCGATGTGAGGAAGCGGGAAATCGTCTTTCGGACATGCTTTGTTTAAGTCCCTGAAATCAATACAAATTCTGACTTTGCCATCCTTTTTTATTACCGGGACTATATTGGCCACCCACTGTGGATAAAGCACAACCCTGATGAATCTGGCCTTATGTAATTTGTCCACCTCTTCTTTCATTCTCAAGGCCATATGTGGGTGGAATCTTCTGAGCTTTTGTTTAACAGGAATCGCCCCTGGCTTTAAGATTAACCTGTGTTCCACTAAAGCGGGGTCGAGACCCGGCATGTCCTCGTAGGACCAGGCAAAAGAATCGCTGTACTCTCTCAAAACCTTGATGAGCTCCTCTTCTACCTTAGGAGGGAGATCAGCTGCAATAGATATGGGCCTGGGATCCTCTTCGGTTCCTAAATTGATTTCTTTAGTGGGTTCATCCACTGCTGACGAGGGTTCGTCGAATCTTCTCAATCCTTGTGCGTATAGGTCAGCAATGTCCTCCACATCACTTTCCTCATCATCCGCTGGGTCTTTCTCGTCTACAATTTCATACACTCCTAGTCCGTCATTGCTCCACACCCGGCCTTCTGAATCCTCATCCTCTTTTAAGGAGACGGTGGTGGCTATGAATTCTGGGCATCTGAGGAGGGCCTGGCATCTCAAGGCCAGATCCTGTAGGAACCTATCGGGAATGGAACGGGAGTGACATGCCAGTGGTGGCGTTGCAGAGGTGGATGGGCTATCTAAGGGAGAACATGCTTCTACCCTGACTGACTCGACTAACCTAGGAGACTCAACTACCTGTACATCTACCCTAGGAGACAGAAAATCTAGTGGAAAAGGAGCAGGGGTTTGGTGCCCCTGGGGAGTGGATGAGCAGAAGACAGCATAGTCTTCGACTGAAATGTAAGTTTGAAAGTTGACGTTTTTTTTTGGGTATCTTCTACTACCAGAAGAGAGCAAGAAGAATCAGAAGGTGGAGGCAGAGGAAGGAGTTGTTTTGTGAAGAATTGAGGAAAGAGAGAGAAGAAGGTATCGGGGGAGAACCACATCCCGTGAACTCGGGGATTAGGAGAAGGAGGTGAAGATAGATCGAGTAGATCAATGGGCGGACAGTGCCCGCAATTGGAGGGAATGAATAGAATTTTTGACGGTCTCCCCGTGAAACACGGTTTGACCAGTATTGGAGGGGATCGAATCACAAAGTTTGGGTAAACTGTTGAGGCCAAATGAGCAGGAGGAATAAAGAAGGAAATGTCGGAGCTTCCTGCCTCTTGTATCTTCTGTGGCCTTATCAGAGCATGCCTAACCATGGGCATCTCTGTCTCCTTCATTTGAGTGGCTGGATCAGTAAACAGACTTGACATTTCAGCAAAATAATCTTCAAGATCTCCCACCAACCCCTGCAGAGGCGGCGGTGGGTCAGCAACAATATTAACAATGGGAGCATCTTTCTTTTCTTCCTTGGGTTGTGGCTTATTTGCGGTGCCGGGCTGTAGTGGACCCTTTACAAAGTGTTGCCGGTAGTCCCAGGTTAGTGGCCCAGAATCTGCCTGAATGGTAGTGTTATGATAGCCTAAGCCCTGACGACCCATCTTCTTGCTTTCAGAGATGGGTTTGGTCTTTCCCTGTAACCGCGCGCCGAGACCAAGGCCTGGCTGATAGCCTAGCTTCATGATCATGTCCCAGCCTTTAGAATTTTTGGGTTTAGACTTAGCTCCGGCATTCTTGCGTGTTGTAATGGGTTTGCCTGCCGCATAAGCCCATGGGTAATTTATGTCCATGACTGACAATACTGGCCTATTGCTCGGCCATAGAGTGGGGAGAACCTGGTCAGTGATGGCGTCCACTGCCTGGACGGTGGAAACACTCTTGACTTTGACCACCCGCCCCTGGAAGGAGAATTTCAGGCACTGATGGGCGGTGGAAGGTACCGCTTGCAGAGCATTTATCCATGGACGACCCAGAATAGCCTTGAACATCGGATCTATGTCTAGGACGTAGAATTCCACCTCTATTTGTAACGGCCCTAGCTCAGCCTGTAATGTGATGACCCCGTGACATGCCCTTCTGGAATTGTCATAGGCGGCAATGGTTGTCGGTGTCGGCTTCAGCATACTTTCAGAAATGTTGCAGGCACGCAGAGTACTTAATGGACAAACATTTATTGAAGCCCCAGTGTCCACTAGCACTGAGTCTACCACTACCTGGTTCAAGGTGATGGTGACGCATAGCGGCATTTGGCGTGCTTCAGGGGGCGCGAGTTCGGCCTCAGAGAATGTGATAGCGGGCCCCTTGGTAACAGTAGCCAACACTGACGGCAAGCTGTCTACCGCCACATCTTCGTTCACTATGACCTTTTGCAGAAACGTCCTTAATGCTTCTTGGTGTAGAGGTGAACGTCTGATCAACTCCAAGACAGAGATCTTTGCCGGCATCCGGTCAAGATGTTGCAACAGGTCGTATGTGGAACCGGGCGCGGGGTCAACTTCATTGTCTTGTGCTGCTGATGCTGAGATGGAGGGTATTTGGGGAGGTGCACTGGTAGAGGGGTAAGTCCTTTGAAATAACCGCCCGCTCCTGAGGGCAAGGTTTTGTGCTGGCATGGCTGTAGGTGGGCTCCCGCTTGACCCAGTGGGGTGAATGAGAATGGAAGGGATGGCAGTCTTGGTGATGGGGGATATGATAGGCATAGTAAGCGAAGGTTGTGGTGAAGGTAAAATGGGCGATGGGTGAGGTAAAGGGGCGGTTAGTGGACTGCAGTGATTGGTGGACAAGATAGTGGAAGGTATAGTAGGTGGGGAAGTATAATGTTGTGGGGGGATAGGCGAGAGAATATGGCTTCTCGGAGTGGTAAGTATGGTGGAAGGATGGATGACGGGGGAAGTTGTGGAAGGCATGGAAGGCCGAAGGATGGAAAAGACGGCGGGTGAGGTAGAGTGCGTAGGGATGTGGCGTAAGGTTAACAGGTGTGCGGGATCGTCAATGGTCCACCCTGCGTCAGGAGCCGGGTGGCGTAACATGTTGACTTGGGCCGGTGCCGGCGGCTGCTGTTGTTGTTGAGGAGCGGGTGCATGTACTGGCATGGGATTTTGGTGGATCCCTAAGTTTGGCTGCTGCTGCTGTTGCTGTGGCTGCTGTGGCTGGAATTGCTGAGGTTGTTGCTGAAACTGCTGTTGCTGTGGTGCTGCCTGTTGCGGCCTTGCTGGCCCTCTTCTCAGATCTTCAATCAGCTTCCTCATCTGAGCCCAATCGATCCTGTGACCTTCGTGCAGGTCGTATACCAGGTCCCTAAAATGATAACACCTCTCAATGGTGTGCCCCGGCTGCCGGTGATATACACAATATCGGGACAGATCGGCGGCCGGATTCATGTTCGGGCGCTCAGGTGGCAATTGTAAATCGCCAGTATGCATCAGCGCTGCAAAGACATTAGTGAGCGTCTCTGGGAGAGGAGGATAGTTGGCTCTTTTAGCAACCGGACGAGCAGGTGCGTAGGTAGCAGGCGGGGGAGTGTTATGGTATTGCAGTGGTTGCTGGGGCTGTTGTGGTGGTGGCAGAGATTGTTGTTGAGGGTGTTGCTGCGTGGGAAAGGAAGGGCGAGGTGATGCGGAGAAATGGGGGTTGCTTTGCTGGGGGAAGTGGGAGGTGGCAGTCTGGCTAACTACCTGCACCTGCTCGTTTGTTTGGACTCCCTCGGTAACAGGGCCCTGTGGTTTTCTGGAACTCTTGGGCTTCTGGGCTTCGAAGAGAGAATGAATGGGGGAGTCCTTAAACTGGGTCTGGATAAACCGGGCCCGACTGTACAGTTGATGCATACTGGTGATGTCATTCAACATTAGGACATTCCGGAAGAGAGGGGTTGCATTAGAAATGAGCAGTTTGATCTTTTCTTCTTCCGGAATCTGCCCGGGCACACGGGAGGCTATCTGCCTCCACCTATCGGCATAGGTAGCGAAGTCTTCATCAGCTTTCATCTTCTCGGCCACTAAGTCCGTGAATGAGTATTCGGGTCCGACCCGATCTTGGAATCTTTGCACGAATTTCTCCTTGATCGTCTTGAAGCTCCCAACCTCCTCCAGTGGCAGAGCGTAAAACCATTCGAGTGCCACCCCGTCCAGGGATCGCCGGAATAGATATGCAAGGAGGTGATCGTCATGCTGGTATGGTCCCGACTCGTACAGGAATTCCTTGATGTGGATGAACGGGTTGCCGTTCCCGTTGTACTTTCGGTATGTCGGGAGCTCTGACTGAGAAGGGAATCGGATGTCCCGGAAATTAGGAGTGAGAGCATCTGCGAAGGATGGTGGGCCAACCCTCTTATTGAGGAGATCGATCTGCTGTTGGAGAACTGCCAAGCGATCGTCACTTCCTTGTTGAGGTAGAGGGACTTGAGGTGGAACTGAAGGGTAGTGAGAGGCAGCTGGATGGACAGTAGAAGCCGAGGGATAATGGGAGACAGCCGGATGGATAGTGGGGGCCATGAGCCCGTAAGATGGATGTTGAGTCCAAAAAGGACCCACATCAGCGTAAGCGAGTTGAGCTATTCCGGGCTGCAGCCGAGTAGAATCCACTTGGGCCAGAGGGGCCGGTGGTGCTGATGAGACGGCCGCGTGGGCACTAGCACGAGGAGATAAGGGAATTTGACTCTTCCCTTTGTCTGCAGGAGGGTGGGCTGAGGTAGAAGCCTGGCCAGATTGATATATTGGAAACTGGAGGACCTGTGGGCGAAGAGGGGTATGGTCCACTGGGGCAACAGACGGTGCTCCGGACCTCTCAGCAGGATGGGTGGAAGAGACAGGAAGGGTTACAGCGGGCGGGACCTCTGCCCCGAGGGCTTGCTTGAATATCTGGAGTTGATCCTGGTCAAGTTGGGACATGAGTTGGAGTAGTTGGCTCGCCGAAGGGGAGCCAAACTGAGGGAGCGTGGGTGGCGCAACCTCAGCGATGGAGGAAGGGGGAACAAAGACGAACCCCTCCCCATTCAGGGAGGAGGCGACCCCGGAGACGTCCTCGAGGAGCCCCTGAGGAAGAGAATCCTCGCGGGCGGGGATGGACCCGAAAGAAGACATGCTGGATGATGATGAGTTGAATAAAGGGTTGCAATAGAGGGAGAGTAGAGAACCGTCCCTAGGAGATGATCCCGAGGGAGGGGAACAATGCTGCATGCAATGGGATGCACAAACTAGAGAGACTTAAGACCAAAGTACACAAGTAGAAGCAAAACAATCACACAATGAAAGGTGGAGACGAGAAGGGAGTCAACCAAGTATGCACACACTTTGAATGATACCGCAAGTTTTCAGAATTCTTTTCTCTTAGGCTTAGTGTTTTGATTAAAATGTAGAGTTCGCTCGGACACTTGGGAGCCTAATAACGGTATGATGGGGGAACTGGCTGACTCTAAGGGGGATCACTCTCCACGTATGCGGAACCTAGACACGGTGTGGCGATGGTACAACCGGCCCGGCGTCCGTGTGGGAATCCACGGCTCACGGGGGCTTACGGAGGTCCTCGGCAAGATTCCCTAGTCGGCTCCAAGGAATATGGAGACGAGAGGAAATCCTACTTCGGTAGGAAATGCAACTACAGTATGAAGTGAATGATCCTAGGTGCACCGGAGTGCATGCAAAGCCTAACCTAGAAATCTAGCAATCACATATGAAATCAAATGATAAAATCATGAAGCAATCAATAATATGATAGAAAATAACAAGTGGACAGCAGGGGGACCAATGCTGGGAACAACAATTAGGGATAACAAGTGCCAGCCGCAGACTCTGCGCCACAATAACGGTCTACTGGAGACCGCGGAAATGACTATAACGGCTCTGGAAGAGCCGCTAAAGTACAGAGCTGCAGAACGGGAATGGCGGCCTGATGATGACCGCTACACAAGTATGACGGCACTATGAAGGCCGTTAAATGAGCAGAGCACGGCAGTGATAATTGCGGAGAATACCAGATAACGACGGCTGGAAGAGAACCGTTGTACACAGAATGACGGCTGATACAGAACCGCTGAACTTCACAGAGACAGAGATTGGTCAGCAAACCAGAAGCACGACGGGCATCAGAAGTCCCACCGTGATCGCCAAAAAAGGAGAGGTGTTGATATGTTATTCCTCCTCGAGTTAAATAATATTGAAGAGATAAAAAAACAGGAGGAAAGATGAAGCTGTTGACCGTGATCGCCACCCGGTGAAAGCGCCGGGACTCGGAAGCTACGGGAGAATGCGGGTCCGTTCCTCCACTCCTCCTGGCCGGCCAGAAGGTGCGGGCCTCGTGCTTTTGGTTGCTGACCTGAAAGCAAACGGTGAAACACACAGATAAACGGAGATTAGCTAAATGATAGTGTAGTAGGTGTACTAATTGAAATAAAGCAAAGGAAGAACATGGCCCGGCGATACCTGGAGGTTTTGAAACCCCGTTTAGGGCGCCGGAAACAGTAGGAAAGATAATAAATGCCAACGAAATGATGTATGTGATGTGTGATGCAGTGGAGAAAAAACGTGTGTGTGGTGAGCAAACAGAGAAGGACTAGAAACACAGAAACATGAAGCGTGAAGTTCCCTGCACCGGGGGCCTGCGAGGGATGTAGAAGGCCCCCACTCCCTGACGAACGGGCGGATGCTGTATGAGATTTGGCGATGGAATTCGACAGCACTTCGTGATGGTCCCCCCCTTTCCTCTGTCAGAACGGACGGACGCTGTATGAGATTTGGCGATGGAGTTCGACAGCACTTCGTGATGGTCCCCCCCTTTCCTCTGTCAGAACGGACGGACGCTGTATGAGATTTGGCGATGGAGTTCGACAGCACTTCGTGATGGTCCCCCCCTTTCCTCTGTCAGAACGGACGGACGCTGTATGAGATTTGGCGATGGAGTTCGACAGCACTTCGTGATGGTCCCCCCCTTTCTCTGTCAGAACGGACGGACGCTGTATGAGATTTGGCGATGGAGTTCGACAGCACTTCGTGATGGTCCCCCCTTTTGTCAGAACCCGTGAGCTATATATATAGAGCCCAGGGCTTCGAGCTTAATCAGGGGTTAAGGGGAATGACGGTCGGTCAAAGGCCGGTAAATGAGAGCATCGTGTCAATATTGCCAACGACATTCTCCTCTTAATCCGCCTGGAATCACGGGGGTCTAATCTGGGTGGCCTTAACAATGACGGTCTTACGAAGGCCGCCAAACAT
Organism: Amorphophallus konjac; assembly: GCA_022559845.1. Classification (NCBI taxonomy): domain Eukaryota; kingdom Viridiplantae; phylum Streptophyta; class Magnoliopsida; order Alismatales; family Araceae; genus Amorphophallus; species Amorphophallus konjac. Next base: position 102,910,237 of record CM040122.1, read on the forward strand.
GTATGACGGTCTGTGAGGGACCGTTCAATATACATGACGGTCCTGGAAAAACCGTTATACGTAAAGAGGAGTCAACGCCCAGACAAACAACTTTTCGTGAAGCACGTGGCTATGACCGACTGTCGGGCCTCTGAACCCTTTTCTTGTCGGCAAACAATGACGGCCCAGGGACGACCGCTATATTAACTATAACGGTTGGCATTGAGCCGCTATACAAAGCGTATCACGAGATACAAATAACCCGGGGCAGCGGAACACAACGGCCCAGTGGGGACCGTTCTATTGAGAAAAACGTTTTGTAACAGACCGTTAAATCCAATGAGAGGGAGGGAGGCCTTCTTTGCTGGGAAGAGCCCAAAATACTGCCAGAGGAATAATCTTTCATGTGATTGACTGTTCGGGACATCAATAACTGAGACGCAGGAACTGATTCGATTCATCGGTAAAAAACGGGTGTCAACAGCCACCATCATTGTGGAGTGATGCGGAGGTCGCCGTCAGCGAGGTGTCGCGGTTGATGGCTTTCATTAGTGAAGAGTTGAGAGGGAGTTTTTTTTATTTTCTCTTTACCGGCTCTACCGCCCTTGCGGGTTTTCGCCAGAGCTGGTGATGGGAATCGACGCCAAGAGCACTAACATTTTATTTGCATTTGTGTCCTTTATTTTATTTTTATATCCTTGGGAAAGTATGTTCACAATTGTAAGGCTTTATAAGCCAATGTGTCATTCCCTAGGATTCTTTGGGTTTTTGTGCAAAAGTCCAGTAGGACCAGCAAGGGGCCCCCATCTCCTTTCTTATTGGTCCACCTAAGTCTTAGGGCCCATGTTGGGGTCAGTCAAAGGTCCAAGGTGGGCTTCTAGATGGCTTGACCATTCAAGGGGACAATTGGATTAAAAGTTTCAATATTCCAACCCTTAAAGTCCAAGATGTTTCCCCCTTATAATATAGTTTATCCCATGTTGTATTTTTTATTTTTTTGGTCATTTGACCATATGGGAAAAAAATCGCCTCTCTGCCACGAAATTCCCAACCCCCACCCCTTGCCATTCTCTATATAAGCCTATGTATAATGTCATTACAGATTTTAATGAAGAATTAAGCATTTTTGCCAAGAGCAAGCCCAAGGGCACCCCTTGTCTCTCCCCCTCTCCCCCTTTGCAGATGGATTTCTGCTGAATCTTGGGTGTGAAGCCCTCTCCTACATTCTCTTTAGCCCCTCTGAGTTCTTCTCTGCTGCCGCCGTTCGAGCCGCCATCGCGCCGCCACTGCCATTCGTCGGAGTTCTATCTCCATCAGGACAGAACCTCACCTACAAAATTTTATATTTTTTTATGGTTATCTGTTTGAGCCCTAATTTTGAGAGTTTGTTCTGTCCATCTCCCTTAACCTCCAGCTCAAATTTCGTGTCATTTGGAAGTCATTGGGTATTTTTCCCATGTTTTTGTTTGTCCTCTCAATAATCTGCCCTTTTGCAGATCTACGGGACAAAGTCACCTTGTCGCATTTTCCCCACCCCCTTAAAATTTTTTAGAAAATCCCAAAAAATTACTCAGTGTTCCACACATATATCCCCTTCCACCACAATTTTCGTGGAGTCTAAAAAGTTCATTTGACCCTCGGTCAAAGGTCAGTTTCCGGCAGATCCCTTGCTGCCTTGTGTGTCTGTCAGTCCAAGTCAGAAACAAAAATAGTGTTACAGTCATATTCATTTTCAATCCGTTTAGTGGATGGAGCTTTCAAAATTATATGTTGTAGATCTATGAGTGCTCTTTCCAACAGTACCAGCCATGCCTCGATCGGCCTCCGGATCTGAGCGTCGTAATTCGTGTCGCCGAGGCCTGCAGATCTGTTCCTTGTGCAGGTCCGAAATTACAGTCCAGAAGATATTCAAAAATAAATATCAAAAATCAACTTCAGGAGCCGCCCCTTCAGGGAGTCGTTCAGGGACGCCCTGCCATCGTCCCAGCCAAGTGGCACCTCCGGAAGATCTCAGGAAGGCGATGTTCCTATGGAAACCATTGCTTGCTGTCCAGTGAGTCAGCAACCGAGTTGGCGCAGCACCGAGTTGGAATAGTGCCAAGTCGGACCAGCAAAAGGCCGAGTTCATGCCGTACGCACCTCCAGATTACTGCCCGTCAACCCAGGGTCGATCCTCCCGGGCCCCACTTATAGCCTTTTACCTCCCTACGTGGAGTGGGCAATAGATTTCACTATTGTAATTAACTTTTACTGTTGTTACCGGGAGTTACCGTACTTGGCCGGGAACGTCTTCCCCACGCCCGGAGCGTGGAGGTACACTCTTTACCCTCCTCGTAGACATTACTTTACTCGTATATTTTTGTATATGCCGCTGCATGAGTGATAGATTATCTAGCTTGTTATCATTTTATCACCGCTGCGAGAGCGAGAGTGAGTGACCCGTCCCGTGACTCGATCCGAGTACACGCAGAAAAGCCGATACTCGAGACTCACTACCGGTTTCTTAACCGCGCACAGTCCCACGTTTCCCTTGCATAGGGACGATCACGAGCTAGAGTCCCAGGTCACGTGTCCGTCCTGCATCAATTTGGTATCAGAGCGCCAGTTGAATCTAGGGTGTTTAAAACAAAAAAAAAGTGTCATTTACGTCTAGTCATCGTCTAAGTCGGTCTAAGGTTGCATCCGCATACCATTGTTCGGTATATAAAAAGGTGTTGTCCGAACGTTAGGCTATGCCTATCGGGAAGGCCGCACACTTGCGCGAGTGATCTTCGGATCGATTAACTCAGCCACGTACCGAGTCTTGGTTTAAGTCTAGGGTCCTTAGTGTGCATTTGTTAGTGCATTCCAACCTTGCATAGTCGGTCTAGTGTCTTGTCACCAACTGTTGGCATGTCCATTCACTAGCATCTCTGTGTCCCATGGATGACCAAGGGGCCGCATCTTCTGCATGGTGGTGATACTATCTAAAATGGAAGGACCACCCGGACCACCCCAAAAGGCCCGTAGCCCGGGACTTCTATGGCTCCGAAAACCTGAGTGACTACCTAGAGTGAGAAGCCGTTATGGATGACTACTTTGAGTGTTACCTTATGTCCGGTCCCATGCAAGTTGACTTTGCCAAAAGATGACTCTTTTATGAAGCCGCCGAAACATGGAGGGACATCAAATACTTCCGGGAGGATAGGAGGCTAAGGCCCATCAAGTCATGGTGGGAGATGAAGAGAGCGCTTAGGAGGGTCTACCTTCCTCGCCCACCTACCTCCAACCACGGGGGTCATACCACTAGCCAACCCCACCAACTCACCCACAATCAAGTGGGCCACACTTCCAACCAACCCCGCCCCTTCACCTCCATCCAAGTCCACCAAAGCAACCCCAGTCAAGTGGCCCTCGCTGTCGCTTCCAACCAACCACCCCTTGGCACCTCCATCCAATCCCACCCAATCGCCTCCAACCAAGTGGAAGCCCCACTTATAGTCGAGTCTAGGTCTGCATCCGGGCCGAGAGATGAGGATCGAATCCACCCCGAGGCCCCTACTCCAACCCGCACCTTAGATGAAATCAAGAAAATGCTTTCGGATTGGTTGGAATGGATAGAAAGGACACATGCTCTTTCACCACCCATGAGTGTTCCATTGCCACTTTCTACTTTCGAACTTTATTCGGAACCATCTTATTTGGAGCCACCCAAGCTCGAGCCACCCGTGTTTCTAACGGGTACGCTATACATAGCCGAGCCGCTTCTTCGTTGGCTCCAGGATGGCTTGGTCCCACCTCCTTACCCATCTATGGACCTCACCTTACCTCTAGTGTCCATCAACTCCTACCACACGACATTCCGGTCTAGTCACCATGTTGATACATTGGGAGACCTTATTCTTGGGTTAGGTTGGCAATGGAAGTTTACGCACTTATTGGCCCGAGGCTTCGACCAACCCACTAGTCGTAGCTTCTCCCATCCGGCCTTAGGGACCATTACCTCCGTGTGCACCGTGAGTTGTGTCACCACGGAGATTCTCTTCTTCCTCCCTATGTTGGCCGAGCCCGACTTCATACCCTTTTGCCCGAGGGAGGAATCTTATTTCCTACATATGATCACCGTCCCATCTACTACAATACATGAAGGTGACCATACACAACTTCAAGACTTCCATACATGGGACCGTGACTTGTGGGAACCCACCACAAGGGGTCATACCTTCTTTGATCCCTTTGACCCATTCCCTAGTGGGCCCCTTGACCCTCCATATATACTTCATTTCTTCGAGGGAGTCCACTACCATACCCCTACCCCACGGGCCGGGTCATCTATACCCACCAAGCCCAATCTCGATACACCCACACCCGGCTTGTCCACACCCGGCTCTCCTAGCCCTCTCAAGTCTCTCAAATCCAAAGGGCCGTTCATGCATGATGGGTCATACTTGGGCGTCTAGGTGTTTCCCATACCACCAACCTTTGGGTACATAAGATGCATGCATGGCACATATTCGGATGTCTTGGTCCGCCGTCACCCATGTACGGGTCGGACTAACATTAGGTTTGTTTAGGGTCCTTGTGAGTCTTTGTTTCGTTTGTTTGTCGAGTGCATTGTGTGTCTGTGCATACGTTGAGTCGAGTCAGTTTTGTACGCTCGCGTTGTTAGTCCCTTTTGAGTATGAGACTTGTCAGACTATTGGGATCGGCTCTACTCCACATATCGGATCTAGTCACATAAGGGACCTGTGGTGATTCCTAGTGAGTCTTTGAGTCGCCTCCCTCATTTGAGAGTGACCCCACTCCGGAGTGTCCACCTCTAGCCTCATTCCCATGGCAGCGTGCGCATATCGAATCTATACGGGATGAGCATGTGTTGATTACGTGGAGTGGAGCGTACTCCGTGCTTCCAGGTTCGGTGATGGATCTGCCGGAGCTACTCGAGCAGCCGCACCCCTTACTCGACGGGGTCGAGTTCTTCCCACCCGGGGAGAGTTGATGGGAATCGACGCAAAGAGCACTAACATTTTATTTGCATTTGTGTCCTTTAGTTTATTTTTATATCCTTGGGAACATATGTTCACAATTGTAAGGCTTTATAAGCCGATGTGTCATTCCCTAGGATTCTTTGGGTTTTTATGCAAAAGTCCAGTAGGACCAGTAAGGGGCCCCCATCTCCTTTCCTATTGGTCCACCTAAGTCTTAGGGCCCATGTGGGGTTAGTCAAAGGTCCAAGGTGGGTTTCTAGATGGCTTGACCATTCAAGGGGACAATTGGATTAAAAAGTCTAATATTCCAACCCTTAAAGTCTAAGATGCTTCCCCCTTATAATATAGTTTATCCCATGTTATATTTTTTATTTTTTTTGGTCATTTGACCACATGGGGAAGAAAATTCCCTCTCTCCCACAAAATTCCCAGCCCCCCATCCCTTGCCATTCTCTATATAAGCCTATGTATAGTGTCATTAGAGATTTTAATGAAGAATTAAGTATTTTTGCCAAGAGCAAGCCCAAGGGCACCCCTTGTCTCTCCCCCTCTCCCCCTTTGCAGATGGATTTCTGCTGAATCTTGGGTGTGAAGCCCTCTCCTACATTCTCCTTAGCCCCTCTGAGTTCTTCTCTGCTGCCGCCGTTCGAGCCGCCATCACGCCGCCACCGCCATTCGTCGGAGTTCTATCTCCATCAGGACAGAACCTCACCTACAAAATTTTATATTTTTTTATGGTTATCTGTTTGAGCCCTAATTTTGAGAGTTTGTTCTGTCCATCTCCCTTAACCTCCAGCTCAAATTTCGTGTCATTTGGAAGTCATTGGGTATTTTTCCCATATATTTTTTTGTCCTCTCAGTAATCTGCCCTTTTGCAGATCTACGGGACAAAGTCACCTTGTCGAATTTTCCCCACCCCCTTAAAAATTTTTAGAAAATCCCAAAAAATTACTCAGTGTTCCACACATATATCCTCTTCCACCATAATTTTCGTGGAGTCTAAAAAGTTCATTTGACCCTCGGTCAAAGGTCAGTTTCCGGCAGATCCCTTGCTGCCTTATGTGTCTGTCAGTCCAAGTCAGAAACAAAAATAGTGTTACAGTCATATTCATTTTCAATCCGTTTAGTGGATGGAGCTTTCAAAATTATATGTTGTAGATCTATGAGTGCTCTTTCCAACAGTACCAGCCATGCCTCGATCGGCCTCCGGATCTGAGCGTCGTAATTCGTGTCGTCGAGGCCTGCAGATCTGTTCCTTGTGCAGGTCCGAAATTGTAGTCCAGAAGATATTCAAAAATAAATATCAAAAATCAACTTCAGGAGCCGCCCCTTCAGGGAGTCGTTCAGGGACGCCCTGCCATCGTCCCAGCCAAGTGGCACCTCCGGAAGATCTCAGGAAGGCGATGTTCCTATGGAAACCATTACTTGCTGTCCAATGAGTCAGCAACCGAGTTGGCGCAGCACCGAGTTGGAATAGTGCCGATTCGGACCAGCAAAAGGCCGAGTTCGTGCCGTACGCACCTCCAGATTGCTGCCCGTCAACCCAGGGTCGATCCTCCCGGGCCCCACTTATAGCCCTTTACCTCCCTACGTGGAGTGGGCAATAGATTTCACTGTTGTAATTAACTTTTACCGTTGTTACCGGGAGTTACCGTACTTGGCCGGGAACGTCTTCCCCACGCCCGGAGCGTGGAGGTACACTCTTTACCCTCCTTGTAGACATTGCTTTACTCGTATATTTTTGTATATGCCGCTGAATGAGTGATAGATTATCTAGCTTGTTATCATTTTATCACCGTTGCGAGAGTGAGAGTGAGTGACCCGTCGCGTGACTCGATCCGAGTACACGCGGAAAAGTCGATACCCGAGACTCACTGCCGGTTTCTTAATCGCGCACGGTCCAACGTTTCCCTCGCATAGGGACGATCGCGGGCTAGAGTCCCAGGTCGCGTGTCCGTCCCGCATCAGCTGGCCCCCTTTTGCTTTTTCTGGTGCGCCTTTTCGAGTTTTCACACCGAGGTGTTACCCGATTTTGCCTGAGGCGCCCTTTCGGGTTTTCACCTCAGTTGGGTTAATGGCAATTTTTGCCCTCAGTAATCCTGTGGAAGGAGGCCGCCGGGATATCTCTATTTTTAACCCTATTTTTTTATTTTTATTTTATTTTTGTGAACCTTGTGGTTACCGTCCGTAGCCTACTGCTATCAGGGGATGTGGCCTGGAACTGGGGGACGTGGGTAACTGGGTATTACTTTGCCATTAACAAGGGTTCTTACAGATTATCGAATCATGGTGCTGGGGCCATCCGGCCTCGGCGAGATGTGACATAGGCTATAGCCGGTGGGTCAGGGATGGCAGGGGGAACTAGACACATACTGGAATTCGGGGAATTCTGGACTGGCGGGAAATGTAGGATGTAGTAGTGTGAACGTGTAAAGGTCTGGGAAATAGACTGAGACTGGAGTTCACCGGAATGGCGACTGAGATGTTGCGGGGAGGCTGGGACTCATCGGTTCGCTACGACGAGGTGGGAGCCGACACTAGGGTGGGCTAGCAGGGAGATATAAGACTGACTGTAGATGGCAGGGTTAATGACCTGACGCTCTGGGCTAACCGGCAGCCATTATCTGGGGAGGCCTACGACCTATTGGGAAGTGGGTGTAGGGCCACACTGACTGGTGAGGAGAGGGAGATTATCTCATTATCGGCTCTACCGCCCTTTCGGGTTTTCGCCAGAGACGACCCCCTTTAGCTTTTTCCGACGCGCCCTTGTGGGTTTTCACGTCGAGGGATTTCCCGATTTTGCCTGGGGTGCCCTTTCGGGTTTTCACCTCAGCCGGGTTAATTGCAATTTTTGCCCCCAACTGCCCCCTTACGATGAGAGTGACTGGGACCGCCAGGGTATCTCTATTTTTAACCCCATTTTTTTCTTTTTTTTTTTTACTTACCTGGGAGCCTGACGGTTGGATCGTTGCTGGTGCAGAGGTGTCCCTACCTTTGTCGTGGTAAGTACAGAGGCGGGAGGTGACTCCCAGAAAATGCCTGGCGGTGGTTCTGGGAGGGCTTGGCCAACCCTACTGTATGGCTGGGAATTAGAAACTGGGAGGGCTAACTGGCTAAACCCTTCACATGGAAGAGCCGAGTTTACCAGTAACAGCCGGGTTGTATGCATCAGTCTGGCTGGCGCACGAACTCATGTTCGGGTGCATAGTATAGCTTCATATGTTTGCCATTGAGAGCTGGGAAGGGTTTGTGACCATTGTGGTCAACGACTATGTAGGCTCCACCCTCGTAGACATTGTTAATGATGTATGGACCTCACCAATTCGGCTGTAGTTTTTTGCTTGAGCACCCCACCATGACTTCATTTTCCTTGATCATGATGAGGTCGCCTTGCTTGAAGGCTCGCTGTCGGACGAGCTTATCGTAGGCTCGGGCCATACGGGCCTGATGTACTTGTAGGTGTTTATCGGCCTCAAGCCGTTTGCCTTCCAGGTCGGCGAGCTCTTCTAGCCTTCTCTGGTATTCATCTTCATCAGGGCAGGCAAGGCCGGTATGGATCGCCACGCGATAAGAAGCTAACTGGACCTTGATGGGGATGACGGCCTCTGCCCCGTAAGCAAGGGAGAATGGCGAACACCCAGTGGGGGTTTTGTAGATCGTTCGGTAGGCCCAGAGTGCCTCAAAGACCTTTTCACCCCAATCACATTTCCGGTGATTTACCATCTTAGCCAGGAGCTTGCAGAGGGTCTTGTTTAAGGCTTCTGCTAAGCCGTTGGCCTGGGGGTTGTAGACCGAAGATGTCCTCCAGTCGATGTGGGACTGGGCCGCTAGCCGGTATACGGCCCTATTCTTAAATGGTGTCCCATTGTCGGACACGATGCGACTGGGAGTACCAAATCGGTAAATGATGTTATGTCTGACGAATCTGGCAACCACTTCGTCGGTGACCTCCCGCAAGTGAAGGGCCTCCGCCCAGCGAGAGAAGTAGTGGGTGGCGGCCAAAATGTATTTATGGCCCTTGGAAGATGGTGGGAAAGGTCCTGCGATGTCCATGCCCCACTCCGTGAATGGCCAAGTGGGCGCTGTGGGACGCAGTGGATTGGGAGGTTTTCTGGGAACTGGGCCAAAGGCTTGGCATTGATGGCATGTACGGGCGTACTGAACATAGTCCGCGTACATAGTTGGCCAATAGAAGCCTTTGAGTTTGATGTTTTGCTTCATACGTTCCCTGGCCTGGTGCGCACTGCATAATCCAGAGTGGACCTCGTACATGATGGCCCGAGCCTCGACTGGGGAGACACATCTCAAGAGAATCGACTTATTTTTCTCATGGACTAGTCGATACAGGGAGTCGTCAATCAGCTCATAGGACGTGGCTCGGCGGAGCAGCTGAACCCTTTGAGCCCGATCGAAAGGGAGCCACCCTTGCTTGAATGATGATGGGCTCCCGCCAATCTTCTTCCTCCGTAGGAGGGTTATGGTCAAGGTCGTGGACCTCATAGATGGTGATACCAGTGTCGTCCTAGAGTGAGCTCGGCATCAGTCTTCTATGCTTGACGATGATGTCGACCTCGCCCTCGGGCGAGAGTTTGATGGCTGCAGCCAACTTTGCCAGGGCATCTGCCTGGGCGTTGCTGCTCTTGGGGACATGATCTATTTCAAAGAAATATAATTTCCGGATTAATCTGGTGACGGTGGCGTGGTATGGCAGCAACTCTGGCTTCCGCACGTCATAAATGCCGAGAACCTGCCGAACAATCAGCTGGGAGTCCCCGTATGCTTTGAGGCATTTAATGCCCATGTCGAGAGCCATCTGAAGCCCGATAAGCAGAGCTTCATACTCGGCCTCATTATTGGTCATGGACTTCATGAGGGCACAAGAGTTGTATAACACTCCACCCTTGGGAGTTAGGAAAATAATGCCGGCTCCTACCGTAGTGGCCGGACCCTGATTACTCCGAGTGATCCTACGGGAAGCGCCATCGAAGTAAAGCTCCCAGTGAGGTACACTGGCTGTGAGAGCATTCTGACGCCAATAATGCAAGACATCTCCGCTCTGATCGATTGGCTGCAGTGGTTGTACAGCAAGGGACTCCTTGTCAGGGAGCTCCGCACTGAGAGGTGAGTCGTCTGGCACTGGATGGGCCGCCAGGAACTCAGCCATGCCCTATCCCTTGACGACTTTTCTGGGGACATAAGTAATGTTGTACTCCATCAACATGAGAGCCCACCTCCCCTGTCGGCCTGAGAGGACATGTTGCCGAAGGAGATACTTCAGGGGGTCGTGCTTGAATATAAGCTCGAATCGATGGGATAGGAGGTAATGCCGCAGCTTCTTAACGATGAATACCAGTGCCAAGCAGACTTTCTCCATAGGGGAGTAGCGATACTCCGCACCGATTAGCTTCCGGCTGAGGTAATAGAGCGGCTGCTCCTTACCTTCTTCATTGATTTGCGCCAATAGACCTCCTAGTGAGGCATCCATGGCAGCAATATAAAGTATAAGGGGTTTACCCTTAATTGGTGCCCCCAGAACTGGGGGAGTAATGAGGTACTCCTTGATTTGTTCGAAAGAAGCCTCGCACTCCGAGTCCCATGTAAATGGGGCGTCCTTCTTCATCAACTTGCTAAAAGGCGCGCATCGATCGGAGAGGTTAGAAATGAACCTCCGAATATAGGTCAACCTCCCTTGGAAGGACGTGAGTTTGGTGATGTTGCTAGGTGGTGGAAGCTCCTAGATTGCTTTGATCTTGCTGGGATCCACCTCGATTCCTCGGTACCTAACGACGAAGTCGAGAAATTTGCCACTGGATACGCCAAAGGCGCACTTCATGGGGTTCATCTTGAGCCCGTATTGCTGGAGATGCTCGAAGACTTGGTGGAGGTCACACAAATGGTCTCCTCACCTTTTAGTCTTGACGACGAGATCGTCGATGTAGCATTCGACGGTGTTGTGCAGCATCTCGTCGAATATTTTGGTCATGGCCCTTTGGTAAGTAGCGCCGGCGTTCTTTAAACCGAAGGGCATGCGCTTGTAGTTGAAAATCCCTTTGGGGGATCTAAAGGCCGTGTGGTTCTTGTCTTTAAGGGACATTCGGATTTAATTATAACTGGACGACCCATCCATGAAAGACAAGGCCTCATGCCCAGTGGTCATATCGACCATCGTTTCTGTGATGGGGACTGGGAAGTCATCCTTTAGATAGGCTTTATTGAGGTCCCAAAAGTCGACGCAGATGCAGACTTGACCACTCCTCTTTATGACTGGGACTATGTTGGCGAGCCAAATGAGGTAGATACACGGCTCGATGAAATCGACCTCCGCCACTTTATGGACTTCGGTCGAAACCTAGAGCTCCAGCTCATGGCGCATGCGCCGTTGTGGTTGTTTAATCAGGGTAACTGAGGGAGACATAGCCAGCTCATGTTCCGCTACGGAGGGATCTAGCCCTGGCATCTCCTTGTACGTCTAGGCGAAGCAGTCTTTTTATTCAAGCAAGTATTGCTTGTAATCTTGCCTTTCTGCCTCGGTGAGGAGAGCACTGAAGAATGTAGCCTGAGGGGATTTATCTTCGCCCAGGTTGATCTCCACGAGATCGTCAACAGTCGCCTGGCCACCGTCCTCCAGCTCGGGAGGAGCGGGTTGAAGGTCGATGAAATCGTCATCGTCGGTGTCGACTTCAGGCCTTTCCTGATTCTCAGGGCCGCTGGTTGGCGCCGATGGAATCGAAAGGTTATCGTTGCTAGAGCCCATTAGAGATTGCTTTGGATCCCGGACTCCTTGCTGGCAGTCGTCAGCTGGGGTTGCTGAAGCTTCCTCGGCATTGTTCGCCAAAGCTGACAATCGTTCGTAACTGGGATTCTGGACACCCCCCTTGTCGGGAGGATTTGGCAAGGTGAGCCCTTCGCCCAGTTGGGTGACGGGAGGAGCTCCTTCAGCCCCCGCGTCTTCGCAGGGAGGCGAGGAGGATTCCTCAACTGCTTGGACTGGGGTGCCTGCTTGGACAAGGGACGAGATTAAAATTTCCTCGTTCTCATCCCCGGAACTGTCAAATTTTGTATCGATGCTTGCCCTGTTGTCCCCCGGCAGTGTCACGCTGGCAACATTTACGGCGTAAGGGGCACGAAAGTCCGGGTCTTGGTCGTAGCCGAGTCCCCTAGTATCTTTATGGAAGGACGGGGGTTGCCCCCGAACTTGGGAAGGGGTCCATGTTAGAGTGCTAGGGCCGGATACAGAGGGGGGTGAATGTATCCTTCTATGAATAATGGCCAATTAAAAACTTAGATGCTAGATGCAAACACAGAATGAAACGAATTCAATTAAACTTATGAGCAAACACAAGGAGCGCGCCTATCCAAGCATCTAGCGGAAGCAAGCACACAAAGCAAACCATTGCTCAATAGACTTTTTAGGTGGTTCGGTCCTTCAGACCTACGTCCACCCCTCACTCCCAACCGGAGTGAGGCTTCACTAGCCAATGCTAGACAAGCAGACTCAGTCTGCAAACAGTTGCTGCCACACAGCTTGACCAGGGGAACAGCCTCCCCTCTTCCTCCCAACCGGAGGGACCCCTGGACTTGCAACCCGTAAGCCCAGAACCGGAGACAAGCCTCCCTTCCTCTGACCAGAGGGAACCCACAAGTAGCTCTCAGCTACTTGCAATCGGAGATCAGATCTCCCTTCTCCTGATCCACAGGAGGAACCCGACCTCACTATTGAGAATCGAAAGAACAAGGATAACCAAATAAGAAAGGGAAAAATAGAAACACGAAATGAAAATAACTTCAGCAAACAGAACGCTAAAAATGAAATGCACAATGTGGCTCTCAACGGAGCTGACTGGCCTGGATCTGATCCACGGTCCAGATCTTCAGTGAGCTTCTCTTCCTCTCTCTCTCTCACTTTCTTTTTCTCTTAACCCTCACGAGCTCTCTAACTCTCTCTTTCTCTTCTTTTCCTTCTGCTCTTCTTCTCTTTCTTTTCTTCTGGATCGAACTCTCTGCACTTCTCCTTTTTTGCTTTTTCCTTTCGATCAACCTTCATCTGTGGACGAAGGCTTCCTTATATAGCAGCAGCAGCAGGTGGATGAGGTGCAGAATGCGTGTGCCTCCCACACTTCGTCCAGAACCTTCTTGCCACGTGCCTTTATAGCATTGGTTCCTTTAGCATTGGATCACGTGCAGCCCAGACACCGGTGAATGTTCTTCCTCGGACCTGCAAGGAGATAAAAACCATTAACACTGAGGGCCACAAGAACTAAAACTGCATGAGGTATGTGATAGCAATACGAGATGCACTGTACTGAGAACGACACGAGATGCACAAGATTATTACAGTACGAGACAAGGAGAGAATGACAAGAGGTCAGATGAAAACAGCACGAGGTAAAAAAGAGAACGACACGAAGTATCACTGTGACAAAACAAAGACTATGAAGAGAACGACACGAGATACATAATAATAAAGCTAACACCACAAAGAAAACGACACGAAGTCAGAAGAGAACAGCACGAGGTGAGAAGGAAGTCTCACGGAGTGAAAAGGTAGACAGACACGCGATCAGAAGGAACCTGGACGAAGGTAGAAATAAACAACACGAGGACATAAACACAAGAATAATACGAAGACATGAATACAAAATCAACACGAAGACATGAATACAAAAGCAATACGAAGACATGAATACAAAAACAACACGACATACCAAACAGCAAAGAGAACGACACGAGGTGAAACGACACTTTACTAAAAAGACTTGAATACACACGAAAACAACATGAGTACTAAGTTGTTCGAACGTACAAACGACTCGAAGATGAAAATGACTCGAAAACAACATGGACTGAAACCAACTCGAAGACGAAGGCAGAAACTGACACGAGGTGTGGTTACAAAAATAAGAAGGACACTTGCAACGAACAGCCTTCATATGATGAGGCGATGTGAAGACTTTGCGTTCAAAAGGATGTATAGACTTGGAACGGCTTCAAGGCAACGCAATCGAATGTATGGACTTTCACAAGGTATAGACTTGCCAAAGAACTGGACGATGTATAGACTTGAACAAGGCAAAGTCTGTACAGACTTGAGGGTTCACAACGTATATACTTTGGCAAGACAATGGCTGTACATACTTGAAGTGAAGACCAATGTATAGACTTCAAAGTTCAGCTGCCAATAATAGACTTGGAAAGCTTGAAGGCCAATGTACAGACTTGGAAGCTTAAACCAATGTATGGACTTAGCTTCGAACATGCTACAGTGCATTGTATGGACTTTGAAGACTGATGCATGACGCTAAGCCAATGTGTAGACTTTGGCTTGGGACGAAGGTTAAGATGAGGCTGTATAGACTTGGCCAAACCAAGAGACTCGAAGACAAAGGGGTGACACAGATGGAACGACACGAAGTGGCACAGAAAGCAGCACGAGGTGCTGCAGTGTTCAGCACGCGCTGGAACAAAACACGACACGAAGACAACCAACAAACATTGTTGGAACAACACGATGTTGAAAAAGACAACACGAAGTGAAGTGAACACAACCAACACGAAGTATGAAAGGAACAGTACGGACATGCAGGGTATTATCTCATAGCAGTTTTTCTTGTTAATCATGGAAAGTTCGAATGCATAACATTACTCATGATATCTGATTAAAGATAACAATATTTAACATAGTGATGCTCATCATCAAAACACTAGGGAAGTCACAAAAGTCCAACAATCTCCCCCTTTTTGATGATGGCAACACTATATTAAATAACAGAGATGAAGTGCATGAAGATAAGCTGTGAAAATAAGCAATGCAGACACACAACACACTCACCTCCTCTGACGACTCCCAAGAGCTCCCCCTGAACACAACATCTACTTACCTCTGACTAGATAACTCATGACACTTATCTTTCGCTCCCCCTCAGCAAAGCACAAGCAAGACACTATCTCTCCCCCTTTGACATCATCAAAAACTAGGGGCAGGTCTGAAGATATCACGAAAAGACAATTGCTGACAGTGGAGAGAAAATAATAGAGAGTATGGCTGATAAAGGAGAGTTATTGAGATGTTTAAGCAATTAAGAAAGCCATTAATTTTATGTGAGGATTTTGAGGATCAGTTAGTCAGACTGTGTGCAAAATGGTGAATGAAGATCCGCTCCATACATAGAACCAGATTCTAAGCAAGTAAGGTACAAGATACCAGTATGGTCAGAGTAAGTCTTTACTCAGAGTGTATAAAGCAAGGAAGTCAGGAAAACAAAGACCTGTGGTATTGAGAACAAACAAACCAAGACCGAAATGCTAAGTGAGCAGGATCTTGATACCAAGAGGGAGAAAATATTTCGAAGATGGTCAAGATCAAAGGTAAATCTGTCAAGTACACCTTTGACATTAGGGAGACACCTTGTTTAGAGGCAGGAATCCCCAGTTACTTGGTGGCAAGACCACATTACCCCTTCTGACAAGAGGACAGAGATAGTATTCTAACTGGTGTTGACATTAAGGTGACACCTTTACCAGAGGCCAGACACCCCAGTTACTAACCAGATATGTACCATTGCTCTGTATGATCAAGACAGCTATTTAAGCCTGATTTACTGCCATCTCATGACATGGAATTCTTTCACTTCATTGATGAAAGTCCCAGTTTCTCAATGAACAGATAACAAGATTTGTAAAACTTCTTTCATGAATTTTTTCATTAAACTGCACTTTAAGCCTTGTAAATTAGTCTTGATTCAGTTTGAGAACAATACACCAGTTCCAAAGTTTTTCAGACAAAAACACTATATACCTCATTTCGGACTCAACTTAGACTAAGTAGGTATGCTGTACTGGCTAGATCAGAAGTCAGTTACAGTGTAGGAAGATAGTCTTGAATTCAGATTTTGATCTCAGTGGGACTAACAGCCGAAATTCCAACAAGAAATTAGATGAACAGTCTTAACGGATAAAACATTCAAAAATTTCTTTTATCCACCTACTCAAACTGATTCTCTTATAAGGTCAGCAATAGTCTGTTCAGAGTATGTTCAGATTTGGCTAAAAGAGCATGACACCAATTATTAATCTAGCTCCCCCTGAGACCTTGACTCCAACTCAGACTTAACCAAGACAAACCTCAAAACACCTCAAAGAAAACAAAGTGGTATCAACCAGTACGAGTGAATCAGCAAACACCCATAATGAGGTTATTTTTAGCAACAGATAATGAGAAAAGATAAACACAAGAGCACATGACAGATTATTTAGAGATCAATTATTCAATCATGAAATTCTGTAAATACCTAATTCTCTACGCAATGTGCTAAATTTTTCAGTATCTAGTGGCTTAGTGAAAATATCTACAATTTGTGAGTTAGTGCCAACATGGATCAATTCAAAGGTCTTCCTAGCTACTTCATCACGAATAAAATGATGCCTGATTTCAATGTGTTTAGTTTGAGAATGAAGTACAGGATTCTTTGCAATATTTATTGCACTAGTATTGTCACAAAAGATGGAAGTGCAACCTAGCTCAACTGAGTAATCTAGAAGCTGGTGTTTTATCCATATAACCTGTGTGCCACAGCTCCCTGCTGCCACATACTCAGCTTCAGCAGTAGAAAGAGCCACAGAGTGTTGCTTCTTGGATCCCCAAGAGACTAGGCATCCTCCTAAAAATTCGCAGTGACCACTAGTACTTTTCCTGTCCAATTTACATCCTGCATAATCTGCATCTGTATATGCAATGAGATCTAAACTACATGATGCAGGATACCAAAGACCTAGATCATGGGTAGCAGATAAGTATCTAAAGATTCTTTTTACAGCTGCCAAATGCAATTCAGTAGGCCTAGACTGGTATCTGGCACACATCCCTACACTAAATTGAATGTCAGGCCTGGATGCTGTTAAGTAGAGGAGTGAACCGATCATACCTCTATATAATTTAGCATCCACTTCTTTACCTTTTTCGTCTGAATCCAGTGAGGAGTTGGTGCCCATGGGTGTTGAGATAGTCTTGAGGTTGGTCATTCCAAACCTTTTCAGCATCTCCAGAGTATACTTGGTTTGATTTATGAAACAACCATCCTCCATCTGTTTGACCTGCAGCCCAAGAAAATACTTTAGTTCGCCAACTAAACTCATTTCAAATTCATGAGACATAGATTCAGAAAATTCTTTACACAATGTTGAATTGTTAGATCCGAAGATGATATCATCAACATATACCTGGACCACTATTAAATCCTTTCCGAGATTTTTGGTGAAGAGGGTTTGGTCAACCTTACCTCGAGTGTAGCCCTTGCTCAAGAGGAATTCAGAAAGTCTCTCATACCAGGCTCGGGGAGCCTGCTTCAATCCATAGAGGGCTTTATTCAACCTAAAAACCATGTTAGGCTGAACAGAGAAATTAAAACCTGGAGGTTGTTCAACATATACCTCTTCCTTCAATACCCCATTTAAGAATGCGCTTTTGACATCCATCTGCTGCAGCCGAATGTTCCTAGAGCATGCAAATGCAAGCAGAATTCGTATAGCTTCCATCCTAGCCACTGGGGCATAGGATTCATCAAAATCCACACCAAATTCCTGACTGTAGCCTTGAGCTACAAGTCTTGCTTTGTTTCTAGAGATAGCTCCATTCTCATCAACTTTATTCTTGAAAATCCATTTAGTGCCAATGACATGAGTGTTATCAGGTCTGGGAACTAGTTCCCATACAATATTTTTCTCAAATTGATTTAATTCCTCACACATGGCGGATACCCAAGAATCATGTTTTAAGGCTTCTTCCACAGATTTGGGTTCCACCTGAGATACCAATGCAGCTAAGTCCTGTTCTTGGACAATTCTAAAATGAGACCTAGTCCTAGGAGGATCATGCAAATTTCCTATGACATTTTCACTAGGGTGGTCTTTGTGAAATATTATCTCACCTGAGGGTTCACCTACCTCAGCTGCTCCTTCTTGCTGTGAGTTTTCTGGTTGAGCAGCTGGCTGCATTTCTTCTTCTTCAATTCTCTCCAAGAAATCTCCCTCATTAGATGGCTCCCTGTCATCATCCATCACTTTGTTAGAGAAATCATTTTCATCAAACACTACATGCGGTGTTTCTTCAACAGTTTGGTCAGCTTTATTGAAAACTCTGTAAGCCCTTGAAGTTTCTGAATATCCGAGAAAAATTCCAGGAGAGCTCCTAGCTTCAAATTTGTCCAAACCATTCTTACCATTATTGTGGATAAAACATTTGGAACCAAAAACTTTAAAGTAAGAAATGTTTGGCTGCTTACCCTTGAGAAGTTCATACGGAGTTTTCCTATGAGTAGGTCTTACCAAGGCTCGGTTTAGAATGTAGCATGCAGTATTCGCAGCTTCAGCCCAAAATCTCCTTGGAAGTCCGCTCTCAATCAGCATAGTCCTGGCCATTTCAATTATTGACCTGTTTCTTCTCTCAACAATTCCGTTCTGCTCCGGTGTCCTGGGAGAAGAGAATCTGTGAGTCACTCCCTCTTTTGAGCAAAATTCAGAAAATGAAGAGTTCTCAAACTCTCCTCCGTGGTCAGACTGAATAGTAATGATATTATGTTCACCTTGCAGTTTGATTTTATTGAAAAGTTCTTCAAAGTGAACAAAAGCATCATTTTTATTTGCTAAACAAAACAACCAAGAAAATCTAGTGTAGTCATCCACTATGACTAATCCATATCTCTTACCTGACAAACTTTGTATGCGAGTAGGACCAAAGAGATCCATGTGTAAGTGCTGCAGCGGTTTAGATGAAAGACTCTCAGTTCTCAACTTAAAAACCGCACGAGTCTGTTTACCTAGTGCACAAGCATCACATAGCTTGGACCCTAACTGAAATCTTATTCGGGGCAAACCTCTAACTAGGTTATGCTTAGACAGTTTATTCATTGTAGACAAACTAGCATGGCCTAGACGCCTATGCCAGTCAAACGCAACCTGTTCAGAATTAGCAGACATACACAAGTGAGTTTCAGGATTATCATCCAGGTCTACGATGTATACATTGTTTACTCTATGACCTTTGAACATGACGTTATCAGAATTCAGCTCAAAAATAGTACAGGAATTGTGGTCAAAGAGTACCTTGTGTCCTTTGTCGCAGAGTTGACTTATACTTATCAAGTTGTGCTGAAGTCCTTCTACAAGATACACATCTTCAATGGAGTTAGTAGAGGACTTACCAATTGTACCAATTCCAATTATTCTTCCTCTGTTATTTCCACCGAATTTGACCAAGCCCCCAAACTTCATTTTCAGTTTGCTAAATTTGGACCGGTCTCCTGTCATGTGCCTGCTACAGCCGCTGTCAAGATACCACTTGTTATGCTCGGCTGCCAGGCTAACCTGTGAAAGTTCAGACAAAGTGATGTGGGACCCAATTCAAATTGGGTCCAAAGATAGTTTTCAATTTATCCAAATCACACTTAGGAACCCACATTTGTTTTACTGTTCTTTTCAAGAGTTTCATGTAAATTGATTCTTCCTTCTTGGCATTTCTCAGTGGGTGTTGAATGAGCCTATTCCTATTAAAATTATGCTGTTTCCGAGCAGAGAAATTGTTGTTTGGCCTCTTAGAGGAAACACGTGTGTGCTGAGCATAATTCATGTAGCCATTTTTATTCAAATGAAAATTGTGCTGAAGGTGATGCATGTTCGCATGCTTTCCTTGATAACTATCATGCTGAATTTTCTTAGCGAAACTGTTCACCTTTCTAGTGACATCAATAGGAATGGTCGTGTGAAAACCCTTGTTACACACCTGTTGCACAGGAACAGTTCTAGTCTCAGGATTTCCTGACTTAGTCTGCTGACCAGTGGATTGAATAGATTTGCTGGTCGAAACCTTCAATGTAGAGACAGATTTGGAACTGGATGGGGTTTCCAGTGTTTCTTTGCCCTTGGCGGGGCAGAACGTGACAGTTTTGAATTCAAAGGGTTTTTTACTTGTGGGATTATATCCTAATCCCTCCCTGTTGAAGTTTACCCTCGACCCCAGAAGGACATCCAGATTGTTTCTCCCCTCTGTAAATTTTTCTAGCATTTTTCCTTTGTCCTCAATCTCCTTCTGAAGTTCATTACATTGGTCCAGGAGTTCCTGATTAACTTTTCTAACCGCCTCATATTTTTCTGCAATCAGTCTAAACTCCTTTTTACTCTCTTCAGTTTTACTCTTCAGCTCATTCATCCTAGCTAGATTTTCCTCTCTTTCCATTCTAAACTTCTCGATCTCACTTCTAGCCTGATCTAGCTCAATGGCCATCTCCTTGGTTTTCATGTTGTCCGTAACAGCAATAGAGTGTTCCTCAGAAACAGAGTGAAACTTTCGTTTAAGCATTCTGTGCTCCTTGGTTAGAAAATTATATTTAGCTAACAGGTCGCCATAAGCGTCCTCCCAATCATCCAAAGTAAAATTCTCAAATAAGTTCGTTACCTCTTCCTCATGGTTGGCCATGAGGCAAGTCTTCTCTTCATCTTCACTGGACGAGGTGGCTTCTGGATCCTCCTCCTCGTCACTCCATGTGCACAGCATGGCTTTCTTCTTCTTGTGCACCATCTTCTTCTGGTATCCGGGAGCCTTAGCTTGCAGCTCTGGACATTCACTTTTCATGTGACCAGGTTTCTGACAATGGTAGCATGTAACCTTCTTAACAAACCGGTTCTTCTCAAGTTCTCGTTCAGGAGACTTCCTTGCAGCATTGAATCTCTTTCTCCTGTAGAATTTCCCTTTAGTCCTCAGGAACTTTCTGAATTGCCTGGTGAGCATGGCCTGCTCGCTCTTGTCCAGGTCTGAGAATCCGTCAGAGTCTTCGCTGCTACCACCACTGTTGCTGCTGCTGCTGCTCTTTTTAGTATGTCGTGAGACCTTCAGAGCAACATTCTTTCCCTTTCTGTCATGTCCATCATTCCCTTGTCTGAAGTTCATTTCGTGGGTCATGAGAGACCCAATCAGCTGGGTTACTGACATGGTGGATAAATCTCTTGATTCCTCTATGACGGTCACCTTAGTATCCCAGATGGGAGTTAGGGACCTAAGGATCTTCCTGACAATGTCTTCTTGCTGAATCTCCTTTCCAAATCCTCTCAGACTATTGATGATCACAGACAATCTAGCATACATTTCTGTGATCGACTCCTCTGGCTTCATCTTAAACAACTCATACTGAGTTGTAAGCATATTGATCTTGGTAGCTTTCACTTGAGATGTGCCCTCATAAATTAACTGCAATTCATCCCACATTTTCTTTGCAGTCTTGCACGCTGAAATCCTCAAGTACTCTTCAGGGTGGACGGCGCACTGTATGATGCTAAGAGCTGTCCAATTCAGTGCAGAGAGTTTTACCTGTTCCTCTGTCCATATGTCTTCGTTCGGTGGAAGTTGGTACGGACCATCTGTAATTACTCTCCAGAGCTTGTGGCTTTGGGCCCTGATAAAGACTTCCATCCTGTTCTTCCAGAAAAAATAGTTATTACCATCGAAGAAAGGGGGACGGGTGATTGACTGCCCTTCAGCAATGTAGCTGCGAGGACCAGCGGATCCGTTTCCCTGGCCGTTGGACCACATGTTGGGAAATACCCGCTCTGATACCAAGTGTTAGGGTGCTAGGGCCGGATACAGAGGGGGGTGAATGTATCCTTCTATGAATAATGGCCAATTAAAAACTCAGATGCTAGACGCAAACACAGAATGAAACGAATTCAATTAAACTTATGAGCAAACACAAGGAGCGCGCCTATCCAAGCATCTAGCGGAAGCAAGCACACAAAGCAAACCATTGCTCAATAGACTTTTTAGGTGGTTCGGTCCTTCAGACCTACGTCCACCCCTCACTCCCAACCGGAGTGAGGCTTCACTAGCCAATGCTAGACAAGCAGACTCAGTCTGCAAACAGTTGCTGCCACACAGCTTGACCAGGGGAACAGCCTCCCCTCTTCCTCCCAACCGGAGGGACCCCTGGACTTGCAACCCGCAAGCCCAGAACCGGAGACAAGTCTCCCTTCCTCTGACCAGAGGGAACCCACAAGTAGCTCTCAGCTACTTGCAACCGGAGATCAGATCTCCCTTCTCCTGATCCACAGGAGGAACCCGACCTCACTACTGAGAATCGGAAGAACAAGGATAACCAAATAAGAAAGGGAAAAATAGAAACACGAAATGAAAATAACTTCAGCAAACAGAACGCTGAAAAATGAAATGCACAATGTGGCTCTCAACGGAGCTGACTGGCCTGGATCTGATCCACGGTCCAGTAGACAGATCTTCAGATGAGCTTCTCTTCCTCTTCTCTTCTCTCTCACTTTCTTTTTCTCTTAACCCTCACGAGCTCTCTAACTCTCTCTTTCTCTTCTTTTCCTTCTGCTCTTCTTCTCTTTCTTTTCTTCTGGATCGAACTCTCTGCACTTCTCCTTTTTTGCTTTTTCCTTTCGATCAACCTTCATCTGTGGACGAAGGCTTCCTTATATAGCAGCAGCAGCAGGTGGATGAGGTGCAGAATGCGTGTGCCTCCCACACTTCGTCCAGAACCTTCTTGCCACGTGCCTTTATAGCATTGGTTCCTTTAGCATTGATCACGTGCAGCCCAGACACCGGTGAATGTTCTTCCTCGGACCTGCAAGGAGATAAAAACCATTAACACTGAGGGCCACAAGAACTAAAACTGCATGAGGTATGTGATAGCAATACGAGATGCACTGTACTGAGAACGACACGAGATGCACAAGATTATTACAGTACGAGACAAGGAGAGAATGACACGAGGTCAGATGAAAACAGCACGAGGTAAAAAGAGAACGACACGAAGTATCACTGTAACAAAACAAACACTATGAAGAGAACGACACGAGATACATAATAATAAAGCTAACACCACAAAGAGAACGACACGAAGTCAGAAGAGAACAGCACGAGGTGAGAAGGAAGTCTCACGGAGTGAAAAGGTAGACAGACACGCGATCAGAAGGAACCTGGACGAAGATAGAAATAAACAACACGAGGACATAAACACAAGAATAACACGAAGACACGAATACAAAAGCAACACGAAGACATGAATACAAAAAATAACACGACATAACAAACAGCAAAGAGAACGGCACGAGGTGAAACGACACTTTACTAAAAAGACTTGAATACACACGAAAACAACTCGAGTACTAAGTTGTTCGAACGTACGAACGACTCGAAGATGAAAATGACACGAAAACAACATGGACTGAAACCAACTCGAAGACGAAGGCAGAAACTGACACGAGGTGTGGTTACAAAAACAAGAAGGACACTTGCAACGTACAGCCTTCATATGATGAGGCGATGTGAAGACTTTGCGTTCAAAAGGATGTATAGACTTGGAACGGCTTCAAGGCAACGCAATCGAATGTATGGACTTTCACAAGGTATAGACTTGCCAAAGAACTGGACGATGTATAGACTTGAACAAGGCAAAGTCTGTACAGACTTGAGGGTTCACAACGTATATACTTTGGCAAGACAATGGATGTACATACTTGAAGTGAAGACCAATGTATAGACTTCAAAGTTCAGCTGCCAATGAATAGACTTGGAAAGCTTGAAGGCCAATGTACAGACTTGGAAGCTTAAACCAATGTATGGACTTAGCTTCGAACATGCTACAGTGCATTGTATGGACTTTGAAGACTGATGCATGACGCTAAGCCAATGTGTAGACTTTGGCTTGGGACGAAGGTTAAGAAGAGGCTGTATAGACTTGGCCAAACCAAGAGACTCGAAGACAAAGGGGTGACACAGATGGAACGACACGAGGTGGCACAGAAGGCAGCACGAGGTGCTGCAGTGTTCAGCACGCGCTGGAACAAAACACGACACGAAGACAACCAACAAACATTGTTGGCACAACACGATGTTGAAAAAGACAACACGAAGTGAAGTGAACACAACCAACACGAAGTATGAAAGGAACAGTACGGACATGCAGGGTATTATCTCATAGCAGTTTTTCTTGTTAATCATGGAAAGTTCGAATGCATAACATTACTCATGATATCTGATTAAAGATAACAATATTTAACATAGTGATGCTCATCATCAAAACACTAGGGAAGTCATAAAAGTCCAACAGTCCATAGCTGACGGAAGTATCTTTGTTGTGCAGAAGTTTGCCACAGGGGAATGTGTTGCTTCAGACACATTTCTTGAATATGCGGCGACAGATCGCCCCACACCTGAACTGCTTCAGGGATATCATCGGCTTGCCTGGACCAGCCGAAGTCATCATCTGGCGGGGCTTGGGGGACCATGTCTCCCTTATAGAAGACAATAGGTTTATTCCTATTAGCCTTCTTCTTGTTTCGGCGTTGTCGCTTGAAGGTGACATTGAATGTTGTCAGCAACTCGACGATGTGCTTCTCGGATGCACAAGGAAGCTGGATGCAGTCTGATGAAAAGCATATACTCTTGCCGATAGCTCGGATAATAAGATTAGCCTCAAAGTCGATCTGGCACCTCTGGGGCGATCTGGGGTTGACTTTGAGCCGAGGCACAGTCGATGAAGCTTGGCCTTTTCCTCATCAACAGAGAAGAGATCATCATCATCTTCCTCTGAGAGCCAACCGTTGCTCCTACTCTTAATCACTGGGTACGGACTAATCCCCTTGAAGTAGAGCGCAACGTCGGCCAGGTGGCATTCTGCTAGTGTGAGCGGCGACAGGTCTGCAAAGACCATATGTTGCTCCCCGCCCTTGGCATACTTGATGCATTGGTGGAGAGTCGACGAGACGACCCAATTTTTATTGAGCCAGGGTCTGCCCAGTAGCATCTTGTACGACGTGTTGGAGTCGATGATGTAGAACATCGCCTTGGAGGCAACATCATCAAGCACCAGATCAACATCCACCCGGCCGAGGACATCCTCGGTATTTTTGTTAAAGCCGAATATCTTGACCGCTTGAACCTTCTGGAGGTATGGGGTTAGATATAGAGTCTTGAATGTCTTGAGCGGCATAATGTTAACAGCGGCACCAGCATCCACCAGGATCCAGTTCACATCATGCCCATTGATCTTCCCCTTCATGTAGAGAGGACGGTTGTGGCACAGAGGGGAGAGTAGCATGTCTTTCTCCGTGAAGGAGATGGTGGCTGTAAAGGTTTCATAGGCAGCCGCCTTCATTTCCACGACATGCGCTTCATAGGCTTCCAGCTCTTGGAGTATCTTGATAAGTGTCACATTTTGAGCACGGAAGATACTCAGATCCGTGACACGTCTATATCGATCATGTCATTCGTGTAAGATCAGAGTGTGCATATTATTGGATAATTCATTGCTAATTTAAATTTGAACATACACCATAGTCCAAGATGGCAAACTGAGTAATACCTCAAACTAATCTCATAAAGCTTCAAGTTTTGACATAATTCAAACTGACTTAAACATAAATGACTAAAATTGTATCATAGGTTACAAGCCTTAATAACAACTAGAAATACACGACATAAGATTGGGAATACAAAGGACTAGACCTAGCTGACGGTACATCCAACTATGACCCTAACACTCGTCACTCGGTATCGGTCTCATCCGGGTGGTGGTCGCTATCCAAGTTTCCTGAAAAATGTTAGAATTGCAACTTTAGGGATGAATCGCCCAGTAGGAATTATATCTCAAGTTCTTACAATCTTAAGTTAATTACAAGTTCATGCGGTATAATGATGCTTGTAGGATCAAGTAAGAATATCAAGAATTGTAATAAAGTATATCACAAGAATTTCAATAAGATGTATCAATAAAGAATTTCCAAGTAATTTGCGAGTAAGTGCACGAGTATTTCCAAGGACAACATATTCAAGAATGTATTCAAGCAAGTAAATTTCAAGAATTTATCATTCGAGTAATTCGAGCAAGTATTTCAAGCTCATGTATATCAAGTTCATGTATTCAAGTAGTACAATGGAATTGGCTATTTTCATTCAATTCATTCAGGCAAGTAATTGCCCTTTTTCGGGCTAAACAATTCATGTCAAGCATGTCAAGTATGTCACGAGAAAGTGAGTGGGAGTTTCTCAAGTCAGGTCAAGTTAAGCAAGTACTTCGGTGTAATGCCAAACACCGTCGTCAATAAACTCTCATGGACACAAGTACCTTCGGGTGCTCCCCCCAGGACCAGACCGGGCCCTATACGCACAGCATTTCATGTATACTTTTGACATCCACTCTCATTTATATAGCCAATATAGAATTTCAATAAAAAAGCATTCATTTGTAGGAATATAAGGTGGATCAATCCGGAATAGAGATCAACGACCATAGACATGAAAGTGATGAATGATAACTTAACAACTTAAGAATGTAGGACATAAATGCAATTC
The DNA here is from genome assembly GCA_022559845.1 of Amorphophallus konjac. Taxonomy (NCBI): domain Eukaryota; kingdom Viridiplantae; phylum Streptophyta; class Magnoliopsida; order Alismatales; family Araceae; genus Amorphophallus; species Amorphophallus konjac. The sequence goes on from CM040122.1 coordinate 102,936,535, forward strand.
AGGGGTTTATGGGGTTTAGCAATGCCTTTCATGTTTTTCTACTAATTATAGGTTACCATAACGGTACAGCCGGTTCACAGATTTTGTAACCAAACTTAACAAGCTATGTAATTAACAAAGTCTAATCATTGGCTATGTGTTTAGTAAGGTTTGGCAGGATATGAATTTACCAGGCTCTGTAATCAAGTTCTACAAGCTGTTTGATCAGTCAGTTTTAATAGGATGAGTAATTGTTGGGGTATCATGTTTAACATGTAATCAGATTAACAGGTTTAACAGGTAACAGTTTTATTGGGCTAACCACCATAGTTTAACGGCTTAAACAGGATCAGTGAGGCTTAAACCTCACCCAGGGAAATGGCGCCCTGGACTGGGGCGCACCAATAGAAATTGGCCCCCCAAACAGGGGCGCACCATTTAGGGTGCTCCTATAGACTGATTTCACTATTCATCGTGCAAATTATTACTAAATCCAGAAATGAAGATATGGTTAGATTAAGAAAAATCTCAGGGTTCCAAAACTATGCTTCTTATAGAAATATTAGGGTCTATGTTCATGGATTTTGATTTTTAAACACTGGATAATTTTTGCAAATTAGGGAACATGACAATCAAAGAAATGGCACCTGCATATGCTGCCATTTCACATATGCTGCCATTTCATTAGAATGGGGCACCCTTGTAGGGAGGCACCCTATTCATATATATATTATGTATTTTTTTTAATTGGTGTCCCTGACTGGGCCCCCTTCAGGAAATGGCGCCCCAGTCAGGGGCGCCCTATTCTGAGGGCAGTATGAGTCACGGGTTATTATTCAAACACTATTCATTTTTAAGACTTTCAGTAAATCATGATCTAAGGACATGGTAAAATAGAGAAAAATCTGATGTTTCCAGAACCATGCTCATGCATGAATTTCATGATTGGGTTAAAACGATATAGTTGTCTGAACATGGTGGCTACTAATTACATGATTTCACTATTCACGAATTACAACATATTCATAGAATTAGGAAGTAAATACATAGATAGACATGGAAAATTTGCAGGACTGTAAGATCAAGCTCATGCAATAATTTCTAAGTTTAATTTCATTCATTTTAATTTTTAAACATGGATCAATGTGTAATAAATTAGGACAGGTTAATGACAATTATACTAAGCTGTATGATGTACCAGGAGTATTTGGCGGAAGATCTCCTCAACGCAAGGGTTAGTGTTCCAGATAGGTGTAGCCTAACTTTCCCACTAAGCCTTTTGATATACTCGAGACAGAATGTAGCTAAACTAAGACAAGTTTATCTAACATGCATGTTAACCTAAGTTAACTACTAGTTTAGCCAGATCTTGAGAACACCTACCTCTTTGATGTAAACACGTAGAAGAGATGAAGAAATAATGAAAGACCAAACTTCTCTGCCCGATCCAACAGCAGGAAGAAGACCTCCCTTCCTGTACGTTTCTGTAAAACATCCTCTTCTGTAGGTGGAGACTAACCATACATAGGCAATAACCTTCTAACATTAGAAGGTTGGGTCTAATTATAGGAAGGAAGAAGAACATAAGGGTCCATGGCCAGGAAAAGTAGCAATTAATGTTTCAATCTATTAGATCTATTATCGGGAGAAAATCTCCATTGCCAGCACACATACGGTGTTTATGTTTACTTTTCGATTTGGCAGGTTGCTGGCAAAGAAATAGCGATTGTTTAAACAGTCATGGTTTAGGGAAATAACGCCCATGCATATGGTCGTGACTTCTATTATGTATATATATTATAATGCCCAAAAGAAATAGCGCCCAGGTAAGGGGCGCCATTCACCTTAACTACTGTTACTATTCCCAGTCATGCCAGGTACATTCCCTGTTTAGTACCATGCTGGGTATTAAAAGGTGTTCTTTTACCTTTATATATATATATAATTGGTTCGTAAAAGAGGTTTATATATATACTGTGGGTTTAAAACTGTGGGTTGGGGAAATCACGCCCATATAAGGAGTCGTTACTTCAAGTGAATAGTATAGGTGAATAGTCCATATGAAATAACGCCCTTATGTGGAGTCGTTACTTAGATTCACTATTTTGATGAATAGTAAAGAGTCACTATTTCAATGAATAGTATCACTTTTCAAAATAATAGAATTTTTTTGAGACAGATACGTAGATAGGTAGAGAAAAATATAAGGAATCTAGCAGTATGCTCATGCATTAGATTAGGTATCATGATTCACAGTTATTAAATTTTTATCATGGATGATTTATATATAAACTGAGAAGTCACTACTGTTCATTCAGTCGTGCTTCAGGAAATGGCGCCTAGGGAAGGGGTGCGCTATTTGTGTGAATAGTATTTTTGAATAGTGAATGAATAGTAGGTGAATAGTAGTGAATAGTAATTTGAATAATAATTGAATAGTATTTTTAAATAGTAAACTCTATTACGTAAAGGGTGGCATATTTATATAATGGCCCTTATGGGATGTTCTAACTTCTTGTTTAACCTTCCTATAGAGTTATCTAGAGTTTTTGTTATTTGGGAAAAAGTATATATATATTAATAAAAAAATTTCCTCATTTTTATATGGGGTACTACACCCTCCCTCACTTAAAAGAATTTGGTCCCTAAATTCAATTGCATAGATGGAGACAAGGAGGGTGATAAATACTTACAGGCTAAAATAATTCTGGGAATCTCCTTCTCATATACTCCTCGGTTTCCCAGGTAGCTTCTTGTTCCAAGCATCGATCCCATTGGATTTTCACCATAGGGATAGTCTTGCTTCTTAAGACTCGGACTTCTCGGTCGAGGATTTTCATTGGCTTCTGCTTATAGGTAAGGTCCTTCTGTATCACCAAGTCGGTGTGGTTGATGACGTGGAGAGGGTCGTGCACATACTTCTTCAACATAGGAATATGAAATACATTGTGCACCTCTGATCATTGTGGAGGCAAGGCGATGCGGTAAGCTACCTCGCCCACTCTCTCCAATACCTCAAATGGATCAATGAACCTCAGTGTAAGCTTGCCCTTAACACCGAATCTTCAGATACCTTGGCCAGGAGATACCTTGAGAAAAATATGGTCTCCAACTTGGAACTCCAGATCTCTTCTTCTATTGTCAGCATATGACTTCTGCCTAGACTGTGCTATCTTTAGCCTTTCCCGAATGAGGTGTATCTTTTCAGTTGAATCGCTCACCATATCTAGACCTAGAATTTGCTTTTCGCCGACTTCGCCCCAGCATATTGGATATCGACAACTTCTACCATAAAGCACCTCGAAAGGTGCCATTTGGATACTGGCTTGATAGCTATTGTTATATGCAAACTCGGCTAGGGGTAAGTGGTCATGCCAACTTCCACCGAAATCTATAATGCATGCTCTTAACATGTCTTCAATAACCTGATTGGTCCTTTTCGTCTGTCCATCTGTCTGGGGAAGGAAAGCAGTGCTGAAGTTGAGTTTCATCCCTAGAGAGTGTTGTAGACTCTTCTAAAAATGAGAGGTGAAGCGCGGGTCTCGGTCGAATACGATCAAGATGGGAACTCCATGCAATCTAATGTCACCTTAATATACAAGGCAGTAAGGACATCAACCAACCACCGGCTTTTGATAGGCAAGAAATGAGCTGATTTAGTTAGGCAGTCGATAATTACCCAGATTCCATCATGTCCAGCTCTAGACTTGGGCAAACCCATAATAAAATCCCTACCAATATCTTTCCACTTCCACTTGGGAATATCTAGCAGGTGTAGCTTTCCGGTGGGTTTCTGATGTTCCGCCTTCACTTGCTGACATGTTAGGCAGCGAGATAATACGAAGTCCGCTACCTCCCTTTTAATATTAGGCCACCATAAGGTCCTCTTCAAGTCTTCGCACATGTTGGTGGCTCCAGGGTGGATCGTGTACCTTGATCGATGAGCTTCTTCAAGAATCTTCTTCTTCAACTCGGGACAGTCAGGTACACATGTCCTTTCATGGAACAACAGTCTTCCCTCGGGTGCCAGCTTGAAATCCAATCTCTCATCCAGCTTGTCCCTTATCTCCATTAGTGCAGGGTCTTCTTCTCGTAGCTTTTGAATTTTTGGTAGTAAATCCAGATGTAGACTCATGTGGGCTAGAGTAATACACCCATCTTGTTCATCAGTGCTAATATTGAGTTTAGAGAATTCCTCCAATAGCTTCCATTCTTGAATCATGCAACTAGTCAATATTACTCTCGGCTTTCGACTGAGGGCATCAGCTACAGAATTACCCTTACCGGGATGGTACTATATAGTGAAGTCAAAATCCTTGAGATACTCGAGCCAACGCCTTTACCGCATGTTGAGCTCCTTTTGGGAGAATAAATATTTGAGGCTTTTGTGATCGGAGTATATCGTGAATTATTCTCCGTAGAGATAGTGTCTCCAGATCTTCAAGGCAAATACCACTGCGGCCAGCTCTAAGTCATGCACCGGGTAGTTCTCTTCATGTTTCTTCAGTTGCCGGGAAGAATATGCAATAACTCTTCCATTTTGCATTAATACACACCCGAGGCCAATAGCAGAAGCATCAGTATATACCTCGTACTTCTCTCCTTCGATTGGCAATGATAAGACTAGAGCAATGGTCAAGAGATCCTTCAAAGTTTGGAAACTCATCTCACAGTCTTCTTTCCACTCATAAGGTATCTCTTTACGAGTCAATCGGGTGAGAGGGACAGCAACTCTTGAGAAGTCCTTGATGAAGCGCCGGTAATAATCAGCTAGCACCAAGAAGCTTTGAATTTCCATCGCATTTGTTGGTCGCTCCCAATTCATCACGGCTTTGACCTTTGACGGGTCCATGGAAATTCCATCCTTCGAAATTATATGGCCCAAAAAGGATACTTCCTCAAGCCAAAACTTGCACTTTCTGAATTTTGCATATAATTCATTTTCCCTCAATATTTGCAAAGCCTTCTTAAGATGTTCTTCATGGTCTTCTTCGGACTTTGAATAAATCAGAATATCATCGATAAAGACCATAATGAATTGATCTAAGTGAGGCCTGAATATGCTGTTCATTAATTGCATCAAAGCTGCGGGGGCATTTGTTAGTCCGAAAGACATAACAGTAAATTCATAATGCCCATACTTACTTCGGAATGCAGTTTTATGAATGTCTTATTCTTTGATCTTCAGTTGCTGATAACCAGAACGAAGATCAATCTTGAAGAAATATTTAGCTCCAGATATTTGGTCGAACAATTCATCAATCCTCGGCAGTGGGTACTTGTTCTTGATTGTAAGGTGATTTAACTATAGATAGTCGATGCAGAGTCTCATCGATCCGTCCTTCTTCTTGACGAATAGCACAGGTGCTCCCCATGGGGAAGTACTCGGCTGGATGAAACCCTTGTTCAATAGCTCCATTAGTTGTTCCTTCAACTCTTTCAGCTCAGCAGAGGACATTCGATAAGGTGTCTTGGAAATAGGTTCAGGGGACAAGATCGATGGTGAACGACACTTCCCACTCCGAGGGTAAACCGGGCAATTCTTCTGGAAAGACATCAGAAAAATCCTGAACTATACAGATGTCTTCAAGCTTAGGCTCCTCGACGTCCGTGGCGGTTACTAATGCAATGAAAGCCATACATCCTTTGCCTATCAGTTTACCAGCTCGGAGAGCTGATATGAAAGGTGATCTCGCCCGAGGGCTAATGTATACCAATTCCGGGTAATCTGCAAAAGTTACCTTGCCATTCCGGCAATCAATAGTTGCTTGGTGTGTGGATAACCAATCCGCACCTAGTATGACATCATACACCTCCATATCTAGGCAAATTAGGTCGGCAGGTAAATTATTTCCTTTAACCATAACCTCACAGTTTGGGTAGTGATGTGTGAGGTCGGCCTTGTTCCCGATAGGTGTAGATATGACTAAGTCTAACCATTCGGGTTCCATAGAGAATATAGTAGCAAATTTCTTGGAAATAAGGGAATGTGTTGCTCCAGTATCAAATAAAACCTTGGCATTCTTAGAGCAAATAATTAGTGTACCTTTCACGATTCCTCCTTCTGTTGGTTCCGTCTCTTGGAGAGCTTGCAGACGGCCTTGCTTCTTTGTCGGGAACTTCTCCTTTTTAACGGCTTGTTCGTTCATCAGCGGACAGTTAGGGATCTGATGTTCTCGGCTCCCACAACAGAGACATGCTCCTAGCTTCCTCCAGCATTCCTCGGTCTTATGGTCGGGTTTATCACAATATTTGCAAATTTCCTTTATAGGTGCGGGGGCGGTGAAAGGCCTGTCATTCTTCTGAAATTTCTTCCCTTTGGAGGACTCCCTCTAGTGTAAGACCGCTTCTTGTTGAATGTTGCTTTGAATTTTCCCAGACTCGTGGCAGGTTCCTTCTTGTTAAGTGTTGCCTTGAAATTTCCTCGGATCCTCTCTAATAATTCAGTGGCATCCTCGAGCAACCGCGTACGCCGAACTATTTCTGAGTAGACTTGGATGTCCATCGGTGCAAGTTGGGTAATGAAATGGGGCCGAAGCCCATTAAGGAACCTTTTTGTCTTCACTTTCTCCGTACACAACAAGTGGAGTGCGTACCTAGATAGTCTTGAAAATTGGGCCTCATACTCGCTCACTTTCAAGCCACGTTGCTTCAGCGTAGCAAATTCTGCGGCCTTCTTTTCCTGAATGTGGTCGGAGAAGTACTTGCTGTTAAAATGCTCAACGAATTCATCCCATGTGCAATGGTCTTCTGGCAATGTCACTTCTATAGCTTCCCACCAACTTTGAGCATCCCGCTCCAGTTGGAAAATAGCCAGCAACACCTTCTCCTCATCCGTGCATTACATCACACGGAAAACTCCATTCAATTTCTTTTAACTAATTTTCGACATCCTCGGGGTCGGATGATCCTGCGAACCTTGGGGGGTTCATGTTGCGGAAACCCCTGTGGAGATCACCAGCTCCACGGTTAGCGCCGCCTTGCACCACTTGCTATCGCGCCTGGGCAAGGCCTTGCACGGTGCACTGCATCTTGCGCCATTGTGCTCGTTCAGCGGCCATGATCCTACAAAAGAGTTTAAGTGTAATGAATATCGGGTTTTAATAGGAGGTCAAATTTCATTATAGAACTTAACCCATGGCTCTACCCATCTCACCGAGTAAGGTCTAATTCTATCCTTGGACTCGGGTTTTACCTAGGAAATTAAAATCCTAGGCTCTGATACCATGAAGACTGTCACGTCCTGAGCGCGGAAGATACTCGGATCCGTGACACGTCTATATCGATCGTGTCATTCGTGTAAGATCAGAGTGCACATATTATTGGATAATTCGTTGCTAATTTAAATTTGAACATAGACCATAGTCCAAGATGACAAACTGAGTAATACCTCAAACTAATCTCATAAAGCTTCAGTTTTTGACATAATTCAAACTGACTTAAACATAAATGACTGAAATTTTATCATAGGTTACAAGCCTTAATAACAATTGGAAATACACGACATAAGATCTGGAATACAAAGGACTAGACCTAGCTGACTGTACATCCAACTATGACCCTAACACTCGTCACTCGGTATCGGTCCCATCTGGGTGGTGGTCACTATCCAAGTTTCCTAAAAAATGTTAGAATTACAACTTTATGAGCGAATCGCTCAGTAGGAATTATATCTCAAGTTCTAACAATCTTTAAGTTAATTACAAGTTCATGCGGTATAATGATGCATGTAGGATCAAGTAAGAATATCAAGAATTGCAATAAAGAATATCACAAGAATTTCAATAAAATATATCAATAAAGAATTTCCAAGTAATTTGCAAGTAAGTGCACGAGTATTTCCAAGGACAACGTATTCAAGAACGTATTCAAGCAAGTAAATTTCAAGAATTTATCATTCGAGTAATTCGAGCAAGTATTTCAAGCTCATGTATTCAAGTAGTACAATGGAATTGGCTATTTTCATTCAATTCATTCTGGCAAGTAATTGCCCTTTTTCGGGCTAAACAATTCAAGTCAAGCATGTGAAATATGTCATGAGAAAGTGAGTGGGAATGTCTGACGTGAAACAAACCTCCGAGTCAGAGACTTTCTTTTCTTTTCATTTTTCTCTCATTTTTTTATTTCATATTCTTTTTTGAACCTCTCATTTTTTTCTAGAAAAATTCATCACTTCATTTCTTTTTTTTTTCTAACCATCTCGGCCACCTTTTTCTACCATTTTTTTCATGCAACTCACGTGACTAACTTTCTTTACACTTTTTCCTTTTTCATGGCCATGCAACTCACCTGGCAAACCAAGGCACCTCACGTAGCTACTCTTGCTCCTCTCTTTACATTTTTTTTTCTTGTTACACGGCCTTCACGAAGAGAGAGAATAGGATTGAGAGAGAAAGAGGAAGAGAGAGATGGTGAGTGTAGAGAGAGAAGGGGAGAGTGGGATGCCGTTAGCATGGGTGGGGGCAAGCACCATGCTCGACGGCGGGGAGGTGGTGTGCTCGGACGTGGGATGCATGGCCGGATGCCGTGCTCATCCCACAGTGCTCGCCACACTCGTGGATGCCACCGTGGTCTGAGGGGACGGTGGAACAGTGGGCCCCGACGATGTGCATGCATGGGCGAGGCAGGTGATGCAGGGTCCATGGCGACAGTGGCTACGTGCCTAACTATTTGAGTTTGTCCGCTTCACACTCTTTGCTTCACAAAGTAGCAGCCACGTGCATGCAGAGGGGGTGAGAAGGGTACGCAGTGGTTGGAGACAAAAGGTAGAAGGGCACACATGGGAGGGCAGTGTAGCTTTGACTGCAGGTGGTTCATGGCGATGGGGGGGCTGGGTTTTCAGGTGGGACATAGGCAGGGTGGAGCGGTCTGTGCAAGGGACGAGGATTGTAGGAGTAGGATGCGCAGGGTGGGGTGGGGAGAGGGGCAGGGTTTAGAGAGAGAAGTTAGAGAGAGAGATGAAGAGAGAGAGCACGGGAGATGAGGGGGTGGAGCTTGGAGCATGCATGGGCTGCCCTGCATGGTGACAACGCAGCGACCAACGGTGGCTTGGTGAGCCTTCTAGGAATGGCTGGGCGACCCCGGGAACAAGACGATGGCGGATATGTATACTGGGGAACAAAGCAAGCAGCAAAGGAGGGGGGGACATGGTTGGTCGGCAGGTGGTGGAGCGAACCAAGGAGGAGGAAAAGCTCGGTTGGGGCTTCTCACCCAACCCCATCTCAGGGCCGATGCAGCCGTACTCCTCCTCTGCCTTGGCGGTGGTCGTGGCGGCGGTTGATGTCGGAGACGGCGGTGGTGGCGGTGAAAGACGGCAGCAGCGGTGGTTGGCAAGGGAGGTCGACCGAGGCTTCAGATGGGGCTTCTCGCCCGCTCCCATCTGAGGAACGGTGCACCCGGAGCTGCCGGTTCTCCCTCCATGGTGGGGGTGGACATGGGGTGTGGGCTTCTCACCCAAGGGAATTCCAAAAATTGATGGTAACACAAAGTATAGCCATGGCTAACGCATAACATTCTCATTCTATTTCTATCGTGGGTTACATGTCCTTTTTAAATAGGGAAAGGTGGGGAGGGGAAAGGCCTCCTAGGAAACCCAAGGGACTTGGGTTCTAGGAGGAGTACCCATAAGTGCAGCCATTACATGAATATATATATATATATATATATATATATATATATATATATATATATATATAATACTTGTGACAAAAGAAAACACTATATATGAGCCCCACTCTATATGGCCCATTAAATAAAAGATAATTTAGAAATAAATTTATATTTTATAATTTTTTTTGCCGATGCCGCTTTGATGATCCCGTCAAATTCCTTTACTCGGAGTAGGTTCGACCTCAAACTTTGAATCTTGAATCGACGATTCCATCAATGTCTCAAGTCAAGTCAAGTTAAGCAAGTACTTCGGTACAATGCCAAACACCATCGTCAATAAACTCCCATGGGCACAAGTACCTTCGGGTGCTCCTCCCAGGACAAGACCGGGCCCTATACGCACAGCATTTCATGTATACTTTTGACATCCACTCTCATTTATATAGCCAATATAGAATTTCAATAAAAAAGCATTCATTTGTAGGAATATAAGGTGGATCAATCCGGAATAGAGATCAACGACCATAGACATGAAAGTGATGAATGATAACTTAACAACTTAAGAATGTAGGACATAAATGCAATTCAGGGGTTTATGGGGTTTAGCAATGCCTTTCATGTTTTTCTACTAATTATAGGTTACCATAACAGTACAGCCGGTTCACAGATTTTGTAACCAAACTTAACAAGCTATGTAATTAACAAAGTCTAATCATTGGCTATGTGTTTAGTAAGGTTTGGCAGGATATGAATTTACCAGGCTCTGTAATCAAGTTCTACAAGCTGTTTGATCTAACAGTTTTAATAGGATGAGTAATTGATGGCGTATCATGTTTAACAGGTAATCAGATTAACAGGTTTAACAGGTAACAGGTTTATTGGGCTAATCACCATAGCTTAACGGCTTAAATAGGATCAGTGAGGCTTAAACCTCACCCGAGGAAATGGCACCTAGACTGGGGCGCACCAATAGAAATTGGCGCCCCAGACAGGGGCGCACCATTCAGGGTTCTCCTATAGACTCATTTCACTATTCATCTACTATTCATCGTGCAAATTTTTACTAAATCCAGAAATGAAGATATGGTTAGATTAAAAAAAATCTTAGGGTTCCAAAACTATGCTTCTTACAGAAATATTAGGGTCTATGGTCATGGATTTTGATTTTTAAACACTGGATAATTTTCGTAAATCAGGGAACAGGACAATCAAAGAAATGGCGCCTGCATATACTGCCATTTCATTAGAATGGGGTGCCCTTGTAGGGAGGCACCCTATTCATATATATATTATGTATTTTTTTTTAATTTGCGCCCCTGACTGGGGCGCCCTTCAGGAAATGGCGCCCCAGTCTGGGCCGCCCTATTCTCTGGGCAGTACGAGTCACGGGTTACTATTCAAACACTATTCATTTTTAAGACTTTCAGTAAATCATGATCTAAGGACATGGTAAAATAGAGAAAAATCTGAGGTTTCCAGAACTGTGCTCATGCATGAGTTTCATGATTGGGTTAAAAAGATATAATTGTCTGAACATGGTGGCTACTAATTACGTGATTTCACTGTTCATGAATTACAGCATGTTCACAGAATCAGGAAGTAAATGCATAGATAGACATGGAAAATTTATAGGACTATAAGATCAAGCTCATGCAATAATTTCTGAGTTTAATTTCATTGATTTTAATTTTTAAACATGGATCAATTTGTAATAAATTAGGACAGGTTAATGATAATTATACTAAACTATATGATGTACCAGGAGTATTTGGCGGAGGATCTCCTCAACGCAAGGGTTAGTGTTCCAGATAGGTGTAGCCTAACTTTCCCACTAAGCCTTTTGATATACTCCAGATAGAATGTAGCTAAGCTAAGACAAGTTTAACTAGCATGCATGTTAACCTATGTTAACTACTAGTTTAGCCAGATCTTGAGAACACCTACCTCTTTGATGTAAACACGTAGAAGAGATGAAGAAATAATGAAAGACCAAACTTCTCTGCCCGGTCCAACAGCAGGAAGGAGAATGTAGGAAGAAGACCTCCCTTCCAGTACGTTTCTGTAAAACCTCCTCTTCTATAGGTGGAGACTAACCATATGTAGGCAATAACCTTCTAACATTAGAAGGTTGGGTCTAATTATAGGAAGGAAGAAGAACATAAGGGTCCATGGCCAGGAAAAGAAGTAATTAATGCTTCAATCTATTAGATCTATTGTCGGGAGAAAATCTCCATTGCCAGCACACATACGTTGTTTATGTGTACTTTTCTGTTTGGCAGGTTGCTGGCAAGGAAATAGCGACTATTTAAACAGTCATGGTTTAGGGAAATAACGCCCATGCAGATGGTCGTGACTTCTATTATGTATATATATTATAATGCCCAAAAGAAATAGTGCCGAGGTAAGGTGCGCCATTCACCTTAACTACTGTTACTATTCCCAGTCATGCCGGGTACATTCCCTGTTCAGTACCATGTTGGGTATTAAAAGGTGTTCTTTTACCTTTATATATATATATATATATATAATTCGTTGGTAAACGAGGTTTGTATATATATTGTGGGTTTAAAACTGTGGGTTGGGGAAATCACGCCCATATAAGGAGTCGTTACTTCAAGTGAATAGTAAGTGAATAGTATAGGTGAATAGTCCATATGAAATAATGCCCTTATGTGGAGTCGTTACTTAGAGTCACTATTTCAATGAATAGTGTCACTTTTCCAAATAAAAGAATTTTTTGAGACAGATACGTGGATAGGTAGAGAAAAATATAAGGAATCAATCGCTATGCTCATGCATTAGATTAGGAATCATGATTCACAATTATTAAATTTATATCATGGATGATTTATATATTAACTGAGAAGTCACTACTGTTCATTCAGTCGTGCTTCAAGAAATGGCGCCTAGGGAAGGGGCGCACTATTTATGTGAATAGTATTTTTGAATAGTGAATAAATAGTAGGTGAATAGTAGTGAATAGTAATTTCAATCGTAATTGAATTGTATTTTTAAATAGTAAACTCTATTATGTAAAGGGTGGCATATTTGTATAATGGCCCTTATGGGATGTTCTAACTTCTTGTTTAACCTTCCTATAGAGTTATCTGGAGTTTTTGTTATTTGGGAAAAAGTATATATATATTAATAAAAAAATTTCCTCATTTTTATACGGGGTGCTACAATAAGAGTTTCTCTTAGGTCCTAACTCCAAGCGATGGCTTCCCAAATTGTAATATTGGCAAGGAAACGCTTCATCTGGTGGAGGACTTTCAGGTCAGCTCGGGCTCGAGCATCCTCCAAAGAGGGTAGTATGTCAGGCTGAGCCTTTTGTGAGCTGTCGTGATGTTCCCCGTCGAGAAGTTGCACTGCCTTGCCCTTACCCCCGGGATCAGACCGACTTTGATTACCAGCGGGCTCCTAGAACAGGGATGCCAATGATGGCTCTTCTGTGGGTGACTGGCGGGCTGGCTTATCCTTGCCAGACGGTCCCGCTTGCTCTGCTACAGAAGCCGGTACTGGGGCAGGGGATGGGAGGCTGGAAATAGTCTCTTCAATGCCAGAAGGATCGAAGATACTGGGTCCACTCTGAATTTCTGCTTTCGGAATGGGAGCTAGTTCCTCTCCTCGAAAGAGGATGATTCGCTCTGGGTCGAAAGTGGACGGGTGAGGGGGTAGCTCGGGGGTTCTCCCACGACCTCTACCGCATCCCCAGCCACGACCTCGGCTGGGACCGGCGTGCACTGGAGCTGGCTGTAGCCCAAGAGGGGCAATGGCTCTTTGTCTTGTCTAGGAGGCTACTGGCTCACCTCGTCGAGAAGCGTTTATATTGTCTGGAGGTGGGATGGCCACCATGTTGTAGGTGCAGCCTTGAAGCATTTCTTCTAGCTGCTCCGTTGTGATCTCCTTGTCTTTATAGCATAAGGAGAGCTCGTCCGGGATCACGAGTCTTTCGCCGTTCTTAAGCTTCTGGATTATCTCTTGGACCCAATTTTTGAGGCGGGCTCATTTCTGCATTTCTTCCCACGGGATGTAGCTATCGAGTGGGACAACCCTGGTAGGACGAGGGGGAACGTATTCCTCCAGGTCATCAATGAGCCGTTGGAGCCTTTGGAGAGGCGTTAGCTCGGCTGGTGATTATAGGGCGGCTACTTGTTCAGCTTATTTCTTGAGCCACCTTCTAAGGTTCTTCCTCTTATTTTTCTCCTATCTCTTGGCGATAGCGGTCTCCAAGGGAGTAAGAGGGAGAGGTACTGGGGCTAGAGTTGATAAATTCTCATGAGGATATCTCCGAGCTGGTGCCTTTGCAGGGCGAGGTTGATGACTTTTCTTCGCCCGAATTTCGATCCAGGTGCCTTCCGCTTATTGTATCTGGAAGGTGGCGTTGATCGCCTGCTCGATTACCTCGAGCGGAAATTCCTGGTATTCCAGAATACTGGGACTGGCATCCGAAGACGTGTGCGCGGTTGGGTGCCTTACCCGCTGTGGCGGTAGCTTTTGAGGAGTTAGTTGATTGGTGCTGGCGTCCAAAGATGTATGCGCGGTTTGATGCCTTAGCCGCGATGGCGATAGCTTTTGTTGAGAAGCGGACCAGGGGATATGCTCGTTGTCCTGTTCCTTAGCCTTGCCTTTGTGATCACACCGAGGGCTGGGTCTAGCGACAATTGACGGCGCCGCAGGAAATTGTCACTCTGCACAGTTATCCCGACCCTGCGGACTGGATGAGCCTTGTGGCGGTGGGCCCGCCACTTGAATCAAAGCCGCTGAAGACTCCGAAGATGTCTTCTTTGTACTTTGGATTGTGTTAATGGGTAGGCGGAGAGGACCTGATGGCCCATCCGCTGAGGGGGTGTGACAAGGTTGAGGCGAAACCTCACCCTACTTTTGCTTTCCCTTCCTATCCATGGCTACCGAAGACAGAGATAGGACGGGGGGATGACGAGAGAGAGCTGAAGAACCCGTCCTCATCACGCCCACCAGAACATCCTCTCGGCCGAGAAGGACCCAGAGGAGCCTGGTGGTATCTTCTTCAGGAAAAGGGAGAGACTTTAGCTCCCGCCAGGACCGCCACCGCACGGCCGAAGTGGCTGGGGTTGGCTAGGTAGGTGCTAATGTCTGGGAGCCCACAAGGGCCGGAGGAGCATGGGAATGGATGACGTTGACCGAGAAGTTGGTCAGCTCCGTCTCTTGACTGGCATCTCGCTCTCTACACCTCCGCAATCGCTCGAGCGCTTCTTGGTTGTTAGTTCGAAACACGAGCCATTCCAGAGCATGCTGATAAGGTAGCTTGTGCCCATTCTCTTGAGGGGAGTCTGGCCGCTCTGGCGCATCCCTGGCGATGCTCAGGGTTTCTTCGACAGCTTGCCGCAGCCTGACGAGTGACATGGAGTTCCCCTCCACATCGATCTGCTCCCACTGGATCTGTTTCTGGATGATGTATTAAACTTCCTCACAGGACTCGATCGGATGGCAGATTCTGGCGTGGAAGGGGCAGTATTGGGAATGACTACAGTCCAAATGGGTGTAGTCTGTCGGCGGGTCGCGGGGCATGATCTGCCCATTCTCGATGAGGATATCGAAGAGTCACCGGGTTCTCTCCCTGGGGAAGGAGAGAGGTCTCTGATCGTGCCAGGGCCTCCACCTTGGATACCAGATCAAACGTCCCCTTTGATTGGCAATGGGCTCCTCTGACTCGTCATCAGAAAGAGAAAATACGGCCATCATGTGGATGATATTTGCTAAGTGGTGAACCACGCATGCTGCCTTAGCTGGCTTGGTCCACGTGTGTGGTTGCGGGGGATCGACGAGACCACTCTTCATTTTAACGAGGCCGTCTCAGATCAACTTCTGTGCCTGATTCTTGAAGACGTAGCAATCTTCAATTGAGTGACCCAGCATGCGATGATACAGGCAATAACTGGGATCGTCAGTCTTCATAGCCTCGTTCGACTTGCGGATTTCTGGCAGCTCGATAATCTTCTGGGCCATGCAGAGGTCGAAGAGTATCTTCGTGTGTTCCTTCTTGAAGGAGAAGGGTGTCTTCGTGCGCTCTGAGAAGGAGGGAACAACCGGCTTGTCCACTGGCTTTTTGTCAGAGCCGCTTGATTCGGCCTCCTTATTGGATTTGGAGGCAGGGGTGAACTCTATGATATTCACCTCCTTATCAGGCTGGCGTTCTCGCGCTTGCTTACCCTTTGCTGCCGTATAGCTCGGGTTATCGGCGAAGAACATCTCTATTTCGACAACCGCTGAATTGAGTTGGTCGAAGCCTTTGATATTAGTGCCGAGAAGCTTTTCGCTGACCTCGGTCGCCAGACCTCGACGGCATATAGTAATGGTGTGCTCCTGAACGGGTGGATTGACACACCTCGTGCTGAGGTCTCGCCACTTTTTGATGAAGTCGAGGGCGCTATCGCCCTTTTTCTGTCGAAGAGAACAAAGTTCGGCCAGGGAAATCTTTCGCTCGGCCGTTTGAAAGCGGTCGAGGAATTTCTTCTGGAGATCCGCCCAGTCGATGACTGAGTTGGACTTCAAGCGGGAATACATTTGGAAGGCTGTTCCCGTGAGTGAAGTAGCGAAGTGACGGAGGAGATATGATTCGTCTAGCGCTAACTCGCCCATGGCCGTAACATAGTAGGCCAAGTGTTCATGTGGTGACCCCTGCCCGTCGAACTTTTGTAGCTTCGGGGGCTTGGCGTACTCTAGAGGAAGCTTTTTCAGCTGGTGGTGAACTGGGTAGGGTACACTGTAGAGGTCTACTATGGCAACCCCTTCACCATACAGGGTGAGCTTTGTCTCGACAATACGCTCGATCATCTGGCATTGCGCCAGGAGATTTTTTGGCACTAGAGTATTGGAGGCTCGTGGCTGGGCCTCAACCGGGGGTGTGCCAAACCCAGTCGCCAACAGAGTTCGGGCAATCGCTTCTGAGGTGTTGGCTGTATCACGGGCTGCTGGCGGCACTAGTGCCTCGGCTTGTGGCCTAGCCGGTTGCTAAGGATGAAGGTCTCGTTCCTAGAGGAGGTCATGCAGGAGGGCCTTGAGATGCCGGTTCTCCTTCATGAGGGTATCGAGGGTCACTTCTTGAGCCTCGTTCGCAGGAGGGTCGTTGTTGATCGGCTTTGTGTTGATAGGAGGGTCACGGTCTTCCACCGAGACCTCTTCCACGCGCTCCAACGACTGCGGTCCGACAGAAGTGCCGATGTGACCTGTTAGGGGAGGCGGTGGAACCTGATGGAGTGATCTCCTGAAGTGGGACAGTGGCTGATTCAGGTCATCGGACTGGGTGTCTGGCTGGTGTCTAGTGGTGTAGCATGCAAACACTCGAACCGCGTCATTGATGAATCGGGCCGTCCGCTTCCTCCGCGGGTGCCGCTCGGAACGGACAGGCACCCCTAGTCTATCAAAGACCGAGGTGCGTTGCGTAGGGGACTCACTTCCAATATCAGTCGGAGGAGATCCCTGGACAGGCTGCTGGAGGGCCCAAAAATGGGCTCACCTTTGCCTCCGCTTGCTTGTGCGGGGGACTTTAGACGACTGGGCATCGTCAGATGATGCTACTGTGAGGCCAATCGCATCCCGTATGATGCCGCGTCTGAGTGCTCGTAGGGGGTTTCTGATGAGCGCCCTTCGAACGGCTTGAGCTTCTTCTAGGGTGACCCAGATTCTCCTCAAGTCAGATTGCTGGTCTCCCTTGTCGCAGCTTTTTTGACGAGTTGCCTTGGGAGCCGGTGTGTCGGGCTATGGTGGGTGCCCCCGGGCTGTTGCCGAGGAACCTACTCCTTTGAGCTTCGCCCCATCCTCTCGTGTTTGCCGCAAGAGGTCAAAATGATTGGAGGTGGGGATGGTGGGAATAGTCCGTTCCTGGGGTATGATTGGTTCGCCACCATCGAGACAGATTTGCAAGTCACCGACAAGAATCATCCAGCCGGAGTTGCTAGTCGCAGCAGCGAGCCGTCTACCTTTAAGGCCATGGCGAAGCTTCTTCTGAGGAGGGGAGGAAGACTCCGCTCCAAGATGGTAGACCGAGAAAACCCGGCCTGGAGCGACCAGCAGCATGGAGCTGTCAGTCAAAGGTACTCAGACTAGCCCCTAGGGTATGAGACCCACGTCGGGAGTCGATGACTGGGCGACCCGGGTATAAGCCTTTGCCCACGCCGATAGGAGTGTTGCCGATGCTCGAGATGACACTGTTGCACCAGAAAACGACGTCGTCGGAAGTGTTGGGGTACCAACGCCCCTAGGTCGAGGACCCGCAGTAGGTGCCGGTGTAGTCCGGGCTCGGGTCGGAAGGCTCGAGAAGGGTGCTGAGGAACCTTGCCCCCAGGGCAGAAGACCCGCGGGGAAAGCTAGTTCAACTAGAGCTCAGAACCGGGGTCCCGAGTGCAATATCGAAGAGCCGCGAACTCGGGGCTGGGAGACCATATCGAGAGTCGGCTTTGCCGGGGCTCGGGCCTACGGGCCCGAGGAAGGTGCTGAGGAGCCGTGGACCCGGGGCTGGAAGCCCGTGTTGGGTGTCGGCTTTGCTGGAACTCGGGGTTGGAAGCCCGAAGAAGGTGCTGAGAGGACGTGGACCCGGGGCTGGGAGCCCGTGTTGGGTGCCGACTTCGCTGGGGCTCGGGGTTGGGAACCCGAGGAAGATGCTGAGAAGCCATGGACCCAGGGCTGGGAGCCCGTGTTGGGTGCCGGCTTTGGTGGGGCTCGGGGTTTGGAACCCGAGGGAAATGCTGAGGTAGTGATCGAAGTCCGGGGCGCGGGGACGGTGCCAGAGATCGGACGAGGCTGACCTCGGGAGCTAACGCTTACTCGGGCTGGTGTTGATCTGGGGGCCCTGTAGGGGCCAGTGGTGGCGGTCCGGTACCTGGTACTCAGGTGGGCCACTAGGACTGGAGGTGTGGGTGGAACATTGGCCACGGGAGCCAACGGAGAAACTGGGGTTGGCTGAGGAGCAGCCACGGGGATCACACCCAAGAAGTAGGGTAATCCGACGACAGGGGCGAAGCTGCCGAAAGCAATCGGTGTTGCCAAGTAGCTCACCCCAGCATGGGTGGCAATGACATGGGGACCGTAGGTGACGGCCGCCATGGTTGCTGGAGAGTTGAGTGCTACGGAGGCGATGATTGCTGACAGTCTCCAAGCGCAGTCCGACAGTCAAAATGTGAGCCGGAAGCTGCTAGGGAATGCACACGCAAGTACCCTCCTCTGCCTCTCCTGCAAGAAGAGGGAAAGGGCACCAGGGCATCAGTGCTGGCACAGACTTTTCTCCAGCAAAAAGAAGGAAGGCGAGAGAGGTGCTGGCCATCCTCTCTATTACGTGGGTTTTTTATGCCGAATGACCGGGGTGAAGGAAGGGATACAGCGGGGAAGGAAGACATGGGAGTTTGATATATCTCAGGTATCCTCCTTGTGGTTGCATGCCTCTCACGGTGGTATCGGGCACTCTCCTTTTACGGAAAGTCGAAAAGGGTCGAATGGCACGGGAATGTAAGAGTACGGGTTAACCGGACAGGGTGCGGGCGTGCCAGTCGATTTCTCGACAATCACTCATGGAACCAAGGGTTGACTGGGGAAGCGTCACTAGGACAAGGCACGTGGGCTCGGGCGATCGGGCGACACGTGGAGAGAAGGGGTTCCACGGGTGCGAGTGCGTAGGCGATTGTGGAATCATGTACTGGATGTCTTTCCCTACCGGTCGCAAGCAACCGGTATTTGTTTACATTGGATTGAATCCGAACACCTTCGTTCTGAGCTGAAGAAAAGTCTGTATGCATGTCTAAAGCCGTGGGTGATTTTTGAGACATACATGTCTTTACAGGTACCCGTAGTGGCTAGGGTATAGCTGGTGCACGCCACGGGACAATTATGATGTGATGATCGATCCTCGGGTCAATGTGTGACAGATGAACACATGTGTGTTTTACAGAGGGCCCCTCCCATGGCGTTGGCCATGGTTGCGACGCCGAACGAGGGGGCTTATGACTGGATGACTGGAGGGATGCATCGATCTGGTGTCTGGGCGAGGGCCTATCACGACTCGAGTAGAGCGGTCGAACATGGCCTCGTGACGGCGAGGGAGCGTGGCGTCATGATACATGCGTGGTTGCAACCGACGGGCACGTGAGGGGGAATCCCGGCATGAGGGGACGTTTGCCCTTGTCATAACATCTCGCACATGGTGGGTGTTAACTTGTGAGTTACAGCTAAATACGGCGTGAGGGAAGTACAAACGACATACCCCCGGCGTACTAAGCTGATGAACAAGTCACCCACACACAAT
The DNA here is from genome assembly GCA_022559845.1 of Amorphophallus konjac. Lineage (NCBI taxonomy): Eukaryota > Viridiplantae > Streptophyta > Magnoliopsida > Alismatales > Araceae > Amorphophallus > Amorphophallus konjac. The sequence continues at coordinate 102,956,399 of CM040122.1, forward strand.
TCTCCTTAGCTCGTTGCCTGGAGCCGCTTGAAGCTTGAAGGCGTTGGAGCTAGTTGCCCTGATCTTGCATATGCTGGATGTCTCCACCCCTTGAGCTTCTAAGGGGTTTTATAGAGAAGTTGAAGGGTCAGGATGGGTTTAGGAGGACTAGGTTGATAGGTTCAAGCTAGCCCGCGTAAACCCAATTGAATAGTGCATTAGGGATGGGTTTAGGAGGACTAGGTTGATAGGTTCAAGCTAGCCCGTGTAAACCCAATTGAATAGTGGACGGGCTGAGAAAGGGTTTTCGCAGACCAACTCATAGGGTTGAGCTGGGCCACGTAAACCCCTCCACGGAGGGTGTTTTTTTTAGTAAAAAAAGGGCTGGGAAGGGTTTAGGTGGACCAGCCTCAGGGGGTGAGGCTGGTAAACCCCACCCCAGGGGGGTTTAGACGGGCTGGTTTGGGCTTTTTTAATTTTTTAAAAAGTAAATTTTTTTATTGAACTGAAGGGGTTTACGCGGACCTGCCTAGGGGTCCAGGCTGGTCTGCCTAAACCCCACCTCAGGGAGGTTTAGGCGGATTGGCTCTAGGGTGCAGGGAGGCAGTCCCCACCCTATAAAATCTTATTTTTTGGTCTATTTTCTTCCTAAATTAACTAAGAAAGAAAAGGACAACTGGCTGGAAGGATACACGGAGCTTGTGTGCGCGTCGACTTGCGGAATTCCCATGCCGTTGTGTCGTTGCTTTGCCGTGTCCACATGTCGACTTCACGAACTAGTACGGCACATGAACCACGTCGTAGGACTGCAAATTGGATGAACTGGGGCTAAGTGGGGCCATGGGACCACCGGACTGGAGGGAGGGCGCGACCCCCGGGGAGTTCACCCTCCCTGGGGGCGCGCGGCCGCACCCCGGGGTGAATTGGCCCCGGGGCCGATCGTGACCCGGAGGGATGGCCCCCAGGGTCTCCTTGCGTCTTCTGGGAGTGTCCTTTGAAGGACACTAAGCTCCGGGGAGCTGGGATGGGCCCGTGGGGGGCCGTTGTTCTTCGAGTTGTTGTAGCCGCTCGCAAGGCATTCGTGTAAATGCCCAACACACCCAGGATTGCCGAATGGCTTGGGTTACTGGCCAAGGGGCCCCATGGTGGGCCTTGGGTTGAAGAAGGGAGCTCATGGGTGCTTAGGAGAGGCATCTCAGGGATGTGAGTCATGCCTCAAGCTGCGTGCCATGTTGCACGGTGGGTTAGCAGGGTAGCCTCGGGTTGGCCCAAGTGCTAGAGTTATGTGGCTTGTTGCCACGTGTTTGAGTGTCGGGGTTGACCCCGACCTATCGGGGGGATGTTGTAGGACCCAATTGATACACTGGAACCACGGGGTAGCCCATGGTTTGGTGTAGATGGGATGGAATACACGCACCCACAAGGTGTTCAATGGAATGCTGAACCCACCCGTGCGGGCCGTATATGCGTGCGGTAGGTCTCCAAAGCCTGTGGTCGACTTGGTTAGGTCTCTCTTTGATCTTGGAGGGTTGAAAGAAGTTTCTCGGGGTGGGCCCTTAGCCCTTTCAGTAGGTGCCACGTGGCGTGGCTTAACATTGGGGCGCCCTCAGGTGGTCCCGGGCGGCCATGTAGGATTCGGGCAAAGCCCATATGTGAGTAGCCGGGGTTGACCTCGGACAGTTGCTTATGTCACCGCATATGCCGGTAAGCTGGTCAGGACCCTTGTAGGGACCCACAGGGCTGTGGAAAGGGCTAGGTAGCCCATGCCTTGAAGATATTTGGGGAAATGCCCAAACCCCTATTTCTTGTTATCTTGCCAGGAAATAGTCCGAGTACAACACACCTTAAGAAGAAAAGATGAAAACTTTACCCTAATTCGTGCAAACCCATGCATCTTCTTAGTTTATTTTCATCCTACCATGCTTTATCTACTTGTTTAGCATGGTTTCTGCATGTTTACTGCCCTAGATTAGCCCTCCACGCATGACTTTTACCTTTCTATCTGAAAGACAGAAGGGGGTCCATCAGAGACCCCTACCCTCAGATAGCGGCCGTGCGATAGACCACAGCTTGATGATTGCGGCCTCATTATGACCGCAACTTGTTTCCTGTATCTAGTTTATATATATGTATATTCTTAGTCTACAATGATAGAAACCATACCTTAGCCATGTTATTTCTGGCACTATCTCATGGTTAGAAGTTATTTCCTGTTGTTCATGATTCTTACTACGTTTTGTGTCATTTTAGCATATTTTAACCTTATTTTATGTATATCAATTTCATGCCCAAAAGTAATATAGTTTTATCTTAAAGCAATTTTTACAAGTGTTATACACTTGTTTTATGGATGTATTGATCACTATTTTCTACACGATTCCATCTCATCTGTGAGTCTTTCTTAAGTACATGGCACGTATTCCGGTATGATGTCATTTGTTACACTTTGCACTTATAGACACACTTTCTTAGACTTGTGAACCTCTCCGCCGGATATTCCTTCTATCGGACTAGGGGATCATGTTTCAAGGCCTCTATAAGTCTCCGCGAGCGTTGGATTCCCACTAGGACGTAGAGCTGGTTGTACCCTCAAAGCCCATTTGTCTAGAAAGCACTCAAGTTACAGACGTTTTTTTCTGTCCAAGCTAGTAGCGGCCCTCAGGAGACTGCCACTGTAAAGTTGCAGCCATCCGGTGACCGCTTTCTGCCAGAATTCTGGTGTGTCGACTCTTTCTTCTCTCTGGTGTCGACTGTGTCTAGTTGCGGCCATCCCAGGACCACCACCTTCGAGTTGCGGCTAGGCTGAGATCGCTATTTCAAGAAACGGCCCAGGAAAGACAGTTTTATATTCCATACTATTTAATCAGGGGTGTGACCCGAGGGTTGATTTTCCTATGTTTCTAGATGGACAATTGATTATCTAGAACCTAACACCTTATTCAATAAGTTATTAATAAATTATGAAAGTTAATGAAAGTACCGTTATACTATCGGATTCCTTTCGTGGCATGACCTTGTCCTTAATTCAGTCTTTGAACTCTCATGATCATATTTGGTACGTTCTTACCTTGATCTTGTTATCATAAGCTTATTGTTTGAATTGTTACATTATTGGCCATACTTTATTGTTATATCTCATGGAAGTAGCTTGATTTATAATGTGAAGATGTAGATCGGGCACTGATTGTGTCCAAGGGCTCGAGACTAGCCCCCTTGGCTGATTGCCGAAAACATACTATAAACCATGGGATATAATGAACACTGACATCCCATTGCGCCAGGAGTACTTTTTTATAGATGAGTGAAATCCACGAGGCCATTTACATGCTTGCTAGTGCATTCTTGTTACATGACTTTCTAGTGCAGAGCCTTTATAGTTATGAAAAGTGCATTCTCGTTACGTGCTTGTACATTCTCGTTCATAAAAGGCTATATTACATTCTTGCTTGATCATGCTCTTATATCATCTCAAATCTCTTATCTTGATCACATCATGTTGTTGTGTTACTTTGGTTTTATAGGCGTGACTTATCACCTTTTTCTTTTATCTTACTTCCTAGAGCTAAAATGTTAATTACTTAAATATTACCTTCATGTTGATACGAAGATACCTACTGGGCAAGTGTGCTCATTTTCTACTTTTCTAATCTTTTCAGAAAATACTAGCAGGTCAGATTCGGACTATTCAAGAGGCGAATCCGAGAGCCAATGATACATGAGTGAAGACGTAGATATGAGTCCTTACAATTAGTCATGAGTCATTATATAATTTTCTTTTATTGAGTCTAGAATTAAAGAGTCAAAGTCATGTGGTCATGTAAACCTCGATTATTATTCAATAAAGTTAGATTTTTAAGTCCATATTCTTGTGCATTCCTCTTTTATGTGTGAATGTGTTGATGCTCTAATTATATTGCTCGCTTGAGGCATACTAGTCGGTTGTTCATGTTCCCGATTAATTTCCGCTGCATGATCTCGGGGCGAGACAGTTAAAGTGGTACCAGAGCCTAGGCATAAGTAAGTCCTAGGAAATATCATGTCATAGGCTAAGTCCAAGGTTTAAGGACCCACACCTATGAACTAGAAAAGAAATTTCCACACCCATGAGAGATTGGGTATATCCTGGGATGAGATAGTTAATTGGAAATTATCTGTAGGTTAACTCCCCTCAATTCCATAGGAATTAACAAATAGTTTCTTTTCTAAGGTACCTTTTCGCAATGGCTCACCGTGTAAACTGGGACCAGATGCAACAAACTGTTGGGGGTCTTACCTAGGCCCTTCAAACGGTGGCCCAAGCTGGCGCAAGGGCTGGTGCGGGTAATTTACACGGGAATTTCTAGAGTTTGAATCCTCCTCAATTCTCAGGATCCTCCAACCCTGATGAAACAGAAAAGTGGATCGACGAGATGACCCGGATCTTTAAAGTTATGCAATGCACCGACCAAGAGAAGATCTATCTTTCCACTTTCCAGCTAAACAAAGATGCTCGTACGTGGTGGAAGGCCACCTCAGTACAACCTGAAAATGTTCAGCCTACATGGGATGCGTTTCTTACACTATTCCGTGCAAAATATTTCTCCGAGCATGTCAAGGAAAGGAAGACGGCGGAATTTGCCTCGCTAAGGCAGGGCATGATGTCAGTGGTGGAATATGAGCTCCAATTTTCATGATTGGCACCTTATGCTCCCCATCTGGTCGGCACGAACCTGTTAAAGGCTATTCACTTTCTGGATGGTTTAAGGCCCGGTATTATTCACCAACTTGGGCCTCAAAATATCCGCACATATACGGAGATGGTCCAACAAGCCCATTTATGTAAAAGGACCTTGGAGAAGGTAGAGAAATTTAGAGGCAGGAAAGAGGTGTCAAGCCAGAAACATGATAGGCGAGAGGAGAGAGAAGCGAAGGATGACAAACCCCATCACAATAAGAGGTCCCGCAATGGGAACGGTAATGGTAAAAGAAATTGTAATGGAAAAAGGAATGAAAATGGCAATGGCAATGGCAATGGCAATGGAAAGAGTAAAAGAGCCAAGGAGGAGGAAGAAAAGTAAGTCATGGCGGCTTGCTCATTCTGTGAGAAGTTCGGGCACTCGACTGAAGAATGTTGGAAGCGTCTCGGCGCTTGTCTCAAATGTGGAAGTCGGGAGCATCGTTTGCCCATGTGTCCTCTCATAAAGGAACAATCTTCAAGGGATAACAATGGACGCGGGCAACGAGGCCGACTAAATGCCATCTTGGATGGGGAAGGTAAGGCGATTGAAGGTATCATCTTGACTTATTTACATTTAGCATTGCCTTAATTATTAGTGCGACTAATTAAAACGCACTCTCCATAAAAATCATGCAATGAATTTGGGGACCAAATTCTTTTTAAGTGGGGGAGGGTGAAACACCCCAGAATTTTTTTGGAATTTTCTAGAATTTATCTAAAATTTTTTCTCAAATTAAAATGAATTAATTCTCATTTTAAAAGGACTAATGGGTTATTAAACAAATTTTGGGTTAAATAAATTAAGATGAAAGCCCAAATAAGAACCAATTAATTAGGCCCATTGAAATCAGGCCCAAAAGCTTAATTCTAAGACATATAGGCCCAAGCCCATTACTAGAAACGTCATTAGGATAATTTCCTAATTTAAAATAGGATAAATAGGGATAATTTTAAGAGGAAATTTGAATTTAATTCAAATTATGGCGCCCTAGGTAGTAGCGGTCTATCGCGAGACCGCTACTTGATGGAGGCGGTCCAAAGAGGATCGCTACTTCATTCCGAAAATAGGACTCTTAGAAACATAGAAAAATGGGATTTTTTCCATCCTGATCCTTATGATTCGAAGCTACCTGGCATGTAAACCTATCTAGGACTCCTGGGGATTGATCGTAACCCCAAATAGGACTCCCAAATCGATCTAATCCTTAGCCCTAACTCAAACTCTATAAATAGGCTTGAACAATGACCTACGCGAACCTTACTTTTGGTGCGCATATTTTGAAGGTAAGGAGACATTATCTCAGGTTAGTCCTTTAGAATACATTGTTCCGCTTAGTTTTGTCTAACATCCCTCCAAACCTTGTGCTAGGAGGCCAAGCCATTGGAGAGTTAGAAGCTCTGCAAGTTGATATTTTGCTACAACAAGCACAGGAACCAGTGTGTCCATCTGAGAAAGATCTGAAGATTATAATCCCTAATCTAGGTAATCTCGTGTCCATCCTTTAGAATAAGTTATTCCCCTTTGTATCTTCTACCTACCCTCCAAATTTCATGAATTTAGGATGGGTGGATTAAGAGTTAGAGCATCAAAGAATTGACAGTTCCACGCAGGATGCACAGGAGCCAGCATCGACTTCCAGCCCAAAATTTGAAGTTTAGAGTCTTACCCAGAGGTAGGTTATCTCATGAACAGCTTAAATATCAAGTTAGGTTTAAAAGCCCTCAATCCTCTCACGATTTCATGCATTATACATAGAGTATGTTACGTTTTCTTATGATCGCGCATGTATAGTCTTCATAGCATGTTATCCTTCCACCTTAAGAAGAAAAGATGAGAACTTTGCCATAATTCGTGCAAACCCATGCATCTTCTTAGTTTATCTTCATCCTACCATACTTTATCTACTTGTTTAGCATGGTTTCCGCATGTTTACTGCCCTAGATTAGCCCTGCACGCATGAGTTCTACCTTTCTGTCTGAAAGACAGAAGGTGATCTATCAGAGAACGCTACCCTCAGATAGTGGCTGTGCGATAGACCACAGCTTGATGATTGCAGCCTCATCATGATCGTAACTTGTTTCCTATATCTAGTTTATATATACGTATATCCTTAGTTTACAATGATAGAAATCATACCTTAGCTCTATTATTTCTGGCACTATCTCATGGTTAGAAGTTATTTCCTATTGTTCATGATTCTTACTACATTTTGTGTCATGTTAGCATGTTTTAACCTTATTTTTATGTATATTAATTTCATGCCCAAAAGTCATGCAGTTTTGTATTAAAGCTATTTTTACATGCGTTATACACTTGTTTTATGGATGTATTGATCGATGTTTTCTACACGATTCCATCTCATCTATGAGTCTTTCTTAAGTATATGACACGTATTCCGGTACAATGTCATTAGTTACACTTTGCACTTATAGGCACACTTTCTTGGACTTGTGAACCTCTCCCCCGGATATTCCTTTTGTCGGACTAGGAGATCATCTTTCAAGGCCTCCATAAGTCTCCCCGAGCCTGGGATTCCCACTAGGAGGCCGAGCTGGTTGTACCTTCAAAGCCTATTTATCTAGAAAGCACTCGAGTTACCGGCATTTTTCTGTGTCCTGGCTAGTAGCGGCCCTCAGGAGACTGCCACTGTAAAGTAGCGGCCTTCCGGTGACCGTTTACTGCCAAAATTCCAGTGTGTTGACTCTTTCTTCTCTCCGGTGTCAACTCTGTTTAGTTGTGGCCATCCTAGGACCGCCACCTTCGGGTTGCGGCCAGGCTGAGACCGCTATTTCAAGAAATGGCACAGGAAAGACTATTTTATACTCCAGAGTGTTTAACCTGGGGTGTGACCCGAGGGTTGATTTTCCTATGTTTCTAGATGGACTATTGATTATCTAGAACCTAACACCTTTGATGTAAAATCGACCTAAGACTTATGATGATGTGATGAAGATGTTTTGATACACTTGATGTGAGACCAACTAGGATGCTATGATGATGATACCAATTGATGTGAGACCGACCTTGGGCCTAAGTATGCAAGCATTCGGGTTAGGCAGCAGACTCACACTAGCGACTCACTCGCTTGGCGCACATTAGTGCCCGAAGGTGACTCGGTGATGATGGAGAGGGTCCGAGGCGGGACCTTGGTTCTCCAAGGGTCGGCTAGCTTATTGCGGACCCAAAATGGGCCAAGGGAAGCCCAAATCACGGGCGGCCAACACACCAAGGGTGTGGGTTGAGTCGAAGCTCTCACAACTCGCCTGTGGTGGTCACTCAATTTGGTGGCAATTTAAAATCGGATACTCTCTCACCGCCGACGGAGTAACTATAGTAATACTAGGCTAAGCAAGTCCATTACAGCAATGAGAGATGTTCAGGAGCTCACCTAGCCGGCGTGAAGACGCCGACTCCGGCCGGAGACGGGGGCAAGCGGGGAGGCGAGGGTATGCACCCGTACGCCGCGTCGGTGTCGCTTCAACCTAAAATTGAAAGGAGTACAGCACTACGCCCCATGCAAGGGGGGGGGATCTCGGGGTGGGGGTTAATGTATTACAACCAAAAGTTACCTCCACACAGGGAGGGGCCTTCTGCCGGCCAAGCGGGGAGGGGAGAAAGCGATGAAAACACAAGAGAAGAAGCCGATGCCGAATCTGTCCAGTTCTGTGAGTGCTGATAGGGTACTGAAGAATTGACTGCTGCAACTGCTACCGAATTTTTCCGGGGACAAAACCACCTGGAAAATCTTCGTAGGAGGCCGGGGAAGTCATCCAAATTTTTTTAATTTCTTCTGTTGCCGATGCTGGTCTGGGTGGAGGCCCGAATAGGGAGGCAGAGTCTCGGACTGGCAGCTCCTGGTTTCCAACAATAGGTTTCAGAGGATGCCCCGATAGCTCCCGAACTCGGAATCAAGCACAGTCAGAGTCGTTGGAACCGTGGATGAGTCCTCTTCGCAGAAAAACTGACGGGGAAGCCAAACAATGCCGGACAAGACCAGAGGACTCTGAACAATGATGGAAGGTCGGTGTAGACTGTGGGTAGCAGACCCGCGTAGCTGAGGGAGAAAATTGATAACTCTGGATCAAGAAGGCCGATCAAAGTTCCGCTTCTTGATTCTGAAAGTAGACAGGGAGAAGAAGAACTTTGCAGAAGAGCTCTTGAACAGATTCTTCCAAGGTTCGTCGTGGTGAAGCTTCTACTCCGGTTCTGGTACTCAGCAGGGGCAGCTCTGCGCAGTTGTGGGAGAACGGAGTTCCCGGGCAGCACACAGCTCAGATGAAGATGAAATGACTTCCATTGCGAAGAAGATAGGAAGACGCTTCCGTGGATAGCTCTTGGGTCTTCAAACTCGCTGGGATGTGGTCGGAGTCGCTGCTGCAAGTTGCTGGTCTTCTGTAGGTCTTCAACTGCGAACTAGGGCTGAGAGATGATGGAGAGGAGCAAGGAAGAATGGTGGAGATGAGAGAGAGAGGGGGGGTGCGACCCTAACCAAGGGGAGGGGTCTTGGGGGTGCCCTAGGGCTGTGGAGGGAAGGGAGATTTGAATTCAAATGGCCTAGGGAAGTGGTGGGTTGTATGGGGGAGAGGGAAGGGTGCTTGGGGAAGTGGGTAGGGTAGTTGGGGGTTGGAGGGTGGCCTAGTGATTGGGGGATTCCACCTTGGGGTTGGGGGGGAGTTAAATGAGTGTATGGGGAAGGGGAGGGGTCTTAATGAGAGGTGAATGGGGAGGAGAGAGAAAATTTTGAATTTTGGGGTTGGGGAAGAGAGAGAGAGAGAGAGAGATCTAGTGGGATTTGGAATTGGATTTCAATATTCATGCAATGGTTCATTAGTTCAAAATGAGGGGAATGAGGTCCTATATTTAGGAAACCCACATTTCTACAAAAGTCCCTGACATTTGACTCAATGACAAATAACCGAAGGGGTAGGGGCGCCCTTGGGCCAAGCCCAATGAATTGGGCCCAATAGCCTAACAAACCAACCTAATGACACAATACTTAGGAAAATGACTCACTAACCTAGGTACATGACTCAAATAAAGGGAAAATTACATGATATTAACTCAAAGAAAATGTGAAGATTACATGACTAGACTCAAAAATACATGACTAACATAATGACGCTTACCGACGAACAATCCGAGTCCGAAGAAAATGTGGAGGGGCAAGGGATGCCCTCATCATACTCCCGGGGTGGGGAAAACTCGACCCCGTCGAGTATGGGTCTACCAGAAAAGTAGTACATTGAACTGCGGCTCTGGGCGATCCACGATCTCCATACTCAACCCGCGACCATAGTCGGGGAACGGCGCTTTAGCTCGATAAAGTGACTCGGTCATACCCTCATGCTGGCGATGGGATCTTGCTTGCCTAGTATTACCGCCGTGTGCTCACGTCGGGCTCTCAGGCTATTTGTGGTGGCACTCTGAGGGTGTCTCTCACAAGGGTAGGTGTAAGCTCGAGGCACTCACTAGGATCCTCCGCGGTGCCCTTAGAGGGTGCCGGATCCGCCACATGGGAAGTGGGGTGAATCCCAAAACCCATTTGAAAGTCCAACCCATAAGCTGGGTTACCAAAGCCACTCAGATCTTGGCAAGGTCCAAGTCCTCATGCCCTCAGATTGGAGGTGACCCTAAAGTAGAGCCACTCCAAAGCCATCATCACCAAGTTGTCAACTTGGAACTCAAAGTGGTGCTTAGGAGTTTGTGCTCGCTTCTTGTGAATCCCACCGCTTGTTGCTTGATACTTTCTTGAATGCATATGCCATGCACTATGATGCGATGTGAGTTGACAATATATGGTATGCAAAGGTGGTCCAGGACAACCACATATAGACCTATCATGCATTGATGTTATGAGGACGTTGAATGATTTGGGAGGACCGGGGCATCCATAGGAATGCATGGTGGTGACAAATGATGGGGGACCCGGACATCCATGTATGCTCCTTTCATGCTTATGACTCATGATGAAAGAGGGTGGACCATTACATCCAAATATGGTCCACTTATGCTTCCTACTTGACATGTGGGTGATGTGGATGAATGTACCCGACGGACTAATCATGCCAAGCGATGTGATGTGTCAAGACATATGAATTCCTTTCCCAAAGATCACTTCCTCATGTGGGATGGTGGGGTGGCCTTTGAGCTTCCACTCAAAAGGGTCGAAGGGATCTAGGTAGGTGGATATGGGGTGGGGCACTTTCTTGATCTCTAGGCGGGTGTTGTCTAAGTTCATGATTTCTATGGTGTAACCTGGGTCATGGATGAGGTGGGCTTGGCCCAACATGGTGGGTGGGGGTAGGAAAGGGTGGGTGGTGGGTGATGTGGGTGGGTCACGTGGGTACCCATACTCCCAAAGGAAGGGATCAAAGGGGTCATGGAGTGGGTTTCCTAGAAGAAGAGACTCTATGCCCACATGGTCTTCACACGGTGGGTCCTCCTCCCTCAAGGTAATTGGACCAAGGTCGTTAGTGGGCCAGTCGATCAAGGTACTTGGGATCTCAATGGAAGTGGAGTGGATCATGATGCGTTTTTCATCCATAGGGAGAATGAGAAGGAGGTCACTAGTGTATCAACCAATGGTGAAGACCGAGGTGATAGAACCATCACATGGGTGGATAAGACTAAGGCTTTTTGGGTGGGCCTTTCCTAAGGTCAATAAGTAAGTCAACCCTAGTTGCCATTCTAAACTCTTGAGGAGATCATCCCAACCTTCTACCTCATAGTAGGATTGGATTGTGGTGTGATAGGAGTGGAGGGGGGCAATTTGGGATGGATATCCCAATGGTGAGAGAGGTGGGGGTGAGCTAGGAAGGGTGGGTCCTTGTTTGAGCCATTGGAGTATGACTTCATTCATGGTGAAGGTGTGTGGCTTTTGAGGATCCGGACTAGGAGAGGTGGGTGGAAGTGGAGGTTCTTGGATTTCCTCTAGGGTAGGTTTTTGTTCGGGACTAGCATCTATTTCCATGTGGATGGGTGTGTGGGTTTCAATTCCTAGTGTTAATGGGTTGGGTAGGTCTAATGCGGGAGAGTTGGTGATAGCTGGAGCATGGTGCACTTGGGGTGGTGGGCAAGGGTGGTCTTGGATTTGGATAGGAAGGGGAAGTAGAGGAGGCCTAGGTTGGGGAAATATTGGTGTAGGAAGCGGGAGGTGGGTTGGGTGAGGGATTTTGGGTTGGGGGGTGATGGCCATTATGGGCCTAGGTGGAGGGGTGGTCTTGGGGTCCACTTGGGTTTGAGTGGTGAAGGTTGGAGGAGTGGTGGTCCTTATGGAGGGAATCGGGCCGGTTAAGGGTCTCTTGCCCTTGGGATCGTTTGGGGTGGAGGTGGGGGTTAAAGGGGCTTGACTAGTGTAGGTTAGGGGAGGGGGTTTTGGTTGGGGTGTGGGGGACCTTATGGGGTTGGGTGAGGAGGTGGAGGCCTTAGATACTTGGGTTTTAGGGGTGAGGTTTTGGACGGGTGGGGTTGAGGGAGTGGGAGTGCTCCTTGGGCTTTGGTAACCCGGGTAGGAAGGGGACATATATTTTGCCCTAAGTTACTCCTTCATGTCCTTTCAAGTGGTGATGGGAGTTTCCCTTCTAAGTACCTTTAGCCCGACAATTTGCATCCAATAAGTTTCTGCCCGTTTTGTAAGTTGCATTTTGGCAACCCATGCCTTTTCATCCTCGGACATAGGATACCAAGTGAAGTATTGGTCCATTGTAGCTTCCTAATCTAAATATTCTCTAGGAGAGGTTCCATCAAAGGTGGGAAGTGGGAAAGGGACCATCCTATCGTCCGTCCTTGGGGCGGGCCTATTTTCTCCAAGTTGGTTGAGTTGGCCCGATATGTTATCAAGCCGCTCATTGGCATAGGTCAAGGCTTTCATGAAGTAGTTGACATGGCCAGGGAAGTTATGGGTGTTAGTGGTAGGCATCTCTTGGTGGCTTGGACTTATGGAGTGGGCCGATTGGTAAGGTCGATATGAGGTGGCCATACTAGGGGACAAGAGTGATGCACTTGAAGACTCTAAATGCATAGACATGCCCTAGGACCAACTTGATAGAGACAAGTTGTGAACTTGCTCTGATACCACTTGATGTAAAACCGACCTAAGTCCTATGATGATGTGATGAAGATGTTTTGATACACTTGATGTGAGACCAACTAGGATGCTATGATGATGATACCAATTGATGTGAGACCGACCTTGGACCTAAGTATGCAAGCATTCGGGTTAGGCAGTGGACTCACACTAGCGACTCACTCGCTTGGCGCACGTTAGTGCCCGAAGGCGACTCGGTGATGATGGAGAGGGTCCGAGGCGGGACCTTGGTTCTCCAAGGGTCGGCTAGCTTATTGCGGACCCCAAATGGGCCAAGGGAAGCCCAAATCACTGGAGGCCAACACACCAAGGGTGTGGGTTGAGTGGAAGCTCTCACAACTCGCCCGCGGTGGTCACTCAATTTGGTGGCAATTTAAAATCGGACACTCTCTCACCGCCGACGGAGTAACTATAGCAATACTAAGCTAAGCAAGTCCATTACAGCAATGATAGATGTTCAGGAGCTCACCTAGCCGGCGTGAAGATGCCGACTCCGGCCGGAGATGGGGGCGAGCGGGGAGGCGAGGATATGCACCCGTACGCCGCGTCGGTGTCGCTTCAACCTGAAATTGAAAGGAGTACAGCACTACGCCCCATGCAAGGGGGGGGGGGATCTCGGGGTGGGGGTTAATTTATTACAACCAAAAGTTACCTCCACATAGGGAGGGGCCTTCAGCCGGCCAAGCGGGGAGGGGAGAAAGCGATGAAAACACAAGAGAAGAAGCCGATGCCGAATCTGTCCAGTTCTGTGAGTGCTGATAGGGGACTGAAGAATTGACTGCTGCAACTGCTACCGAATTTTTCCGGGGACGAAACAACCTGGAAAATCTTCGTAGGAGGCCGGGGAAGTCGTCCAAATTTTGTTAATTTCTTCTGTTGCCGATGCTGGTCTGGGTGGTGGCCCGAACAGGGAGGCAGAGTCTCGGACTGGCAGGTCCTGGTTTCCAACATTAGGTTACAGAGGATGCCCCGACAGCTCCCGAACTCAGAATCAAACACCGTCAGATTCGTTGTAACCGTGGATGAGTCCTCTTCGCAGCAAAACTGACGGGGAAGCCAAACAATGCCGGAGAAGACCAGGGGACTCTGAATAATGATGGCAGGTCGGTGCAGACTGTGGGTAGCAGACCCACGTAGCTGAGGGAGAAAATTGATAACTCTGGATCAAGAAGGCCGATCGAAGTTCCGCTTCTTGATTCTGAAAGTAGACAAGGCGAAGAGGAACTTTTCAGAAGAGCTCTTGAACTTATTCTTCCAAGGTTCGTCGTGGTGAAGCTTCTACTCCGGTTCTGGTACTCAGCAGGGGAAGCTCTACGCAGTTGTGGGAGAATGGAGTTATCGGGCAGCACACAGCTCGGATGAAGATGAAACCACTTCCATTGCGAAGAAGACAAGAAGACGCTTCTGTGGATAGCTCTTGGGTCTTCAAACTCGCTGGGATGTGGTCGGAGTCGCTGCTGCAAGTTGCTGGTCTTCTGCAGGTCTTCAACTGCGAACTAGGGCTGAGAGATGATGGAGAGGAGCAAGGAAGAATGGTGGAGATGAGAGAGAGAGGGGGGGTGCGACCCTAACCAAGGGGAGGGGTCTTGGGGGTGCCCTAGGGCTGTGGAGGGAAGGGAGATTTGAATTCAAATGGCCTAGGGAAGTGGTGGGTTGTATGGGGGAGAGGGAAGGGTGCTTGGGGAAGTGGGTAGGGTAGTTGGGGGTTGGAGGGTGGCCTAGTGATTGGGGGATTACACCTTGGGGTTGGGGGGGAGTTAAATGAGTGTATGGGGAAGGGGAGGGGTCTTAATGAGAGGTGAATGAGGAGGAGAGAGAAAATTTTGAATTTTGGGGTTGGGGAAGAGAGAGAGAGAGAGAGAGATCTAGTGGGATTTGGAATTGGATTTTAATATTCATGCAATGATTCATTAGTTCAAAATGAGGGGAATGGGGTCCTATATATAGGAAACCCACATTTCTACAAAAGTCCCTGACATTTCACTCAATGACAAATAACCGAAGGGGTAGGGGCGCCCTTGGGCCAAGCCCAATGAATTGGGCCCAATAGCCTAACAAACCAACCTAATGACACAATACTTAGGAAAATGACTCACTAACCTAGGTACATGACTCAAATAAAGGGAAAATTACATGATATTGACTCAAAGAAAATGTGAAGATTACATGACTAGACTCAAAAATACATGACTAACATAATGGCGCTTGCCGACGAACAATCCGAGTCCGGAGAAAATGTGGAGGGGCAAGGGATGCCCTCATCAACCTTATTCAATAAGCTATTAATAAATTTTGAACGTTAATGAATGTACCGTTATGCTTTCGGATTCCTTCCATGGCATGACCTTGTCCTTAATTCGATCTTTGAACTCTCGTGATCATATTTGGTACGTTCTTACCTTGATCTTCTCATCATAAGCTTATTGTTTCAATTGTTACATTACTGGCCATACTTTATTGTTGTATCTCGTGAAAGTAGCTTGATTTATAACGTGAAGATGTAGATTGAGCACTAATTGTGTCCAAGGGCTTGACACTAGCCCCCTCGGCTAATTACCGAAAACATACTATAAACCATGGGATATGATGAACACTGGAGTCGCATTACGTCGGAGTACTTTTTTTATAGACGAGTGAAATCCACGAGGCCATTTACATGCTTGCTAGTGCATTCTTGTTACATGACTTTCTAGTGCATAGCCTTTATGGTTATGAAAAGTGTTTTCTCGTTAAGTGCTTGTACATTCTCGTTCATAAAAGGCCATATTACATTCTTGCTTGATCATGCTCTTATATCATCTCAAATCTCTTATCTTGATCACATCATGTTAGTGTGTTACTTTGGTTTTATACGCGTGATTTATCACATTTTTCTTTTATCTTACTTCCTAGAGCTAAAATATTAATTACTTAAATATTACCTTCATGTTGATACGAAGATACCTACTGGGCAAGTGTGCTCATTCTCTTCTTTTTCAATCTTTTCAGGAAATACTAGTAGGTCAGATTCAGAATATTGAAGAGGTGGATCCGAGGGTGAATGATACATGAGTGAAGCCGTAGATACGAGTCCTTACAATTAATCATGTGTCATTATGTAATTTTGTTTTATTGAGTCTAGAATTAAAGAGTCAAAGTCATGTGGTCTTGTAAACTTTGATTATTATTCAATAAAGTTTGATTATTGAGTCCATATTCTTGTGCATTCCTCTTTTATGTGTGAATGTGTTGGCACTCTGATTATATTACTCGCTTGTGACGTACTAGTCGACTGTTCACGTTCCTGATTAATTTTCGCTACATGATCTCGGGGCGTGACAGTTAATCCATGAATATCCATGAGTTTTTGTGAAGTCGGGATCATTTTTGATCAAATGAATGGCCAAATGCTTAAAATCAAGTCAGTTGCATGAAAATCAAGAAGGAGAGTCGACTCCATGATGGACTGGAGTCGACTCCGCCAAGCAGATGACTCCGCAAGATATTGCTATGAAATGTTCACATAAGGGTGACAAATGCTGGTTAGTGGTGACAAACATGTCCACAAGGGTGGTGAAAAATAGCTCATGAGGCTGAACTATGGACTAAGGAGATAAGCAGAAGGTTTCATGAAGGTTGCGTTGACGCCAGAAGCCTTTGCGTCGACGCCAACTAGCCAAAACAACCTTGAAGATGGCTAAAGGTAAATAAGGGTGACAAATAGATGTTTAGTAGTGACAAATGGGCCATACAACTAACAAATAGCTCTCTAAGGGCGTAAAATGGGTTGCAACGCTAGATACATGGAAAGTTATGAAGTTACGTTGACGTCATAAGGCCTTAGCATCGATGCAGACTCTATGGAGCTTGCAAAGGTGAAAACAGAGCAATGGCTATGGTTTAAGGGTGACAAATACATCCTATGGTTGACAAATAGATGTTGAGGCTAAAAGAAAATAAAGTGAAGTCTTCGCCATGAAGAAGAGCCACCGCCATACGTGATGGAGTCGACATAGCAGCTCTTGGAGTCGACGCAAGTATCACTTGCAAGCTAAAGCAGATAGCTGTGACAAGTAGCTGTGTAAGGTTGACTAATGCCAAGCTAAGGGTGACAAATACACATATAGTGGTGACAAATAGGTTGGCATGGGCGAAAAGGAGCTGAGAAGAAGAAACCCCAAGTGACGTTGACGCAGTGCTTCATAGCGTCAACGCAGCCAAGCTGGAACTTCAAGGGAGACAATGGTATCAAGCGTGAAAAATATCTTTCAAGGATGACAAATAATCCTTAAGGCTAACAAATAGGCCAGTAGCAGTGTAAAATGGAAGACAATGGTAACAAATGGCTGATACTGGTGATAAATGCATAAGCAAGGCTAACAACGGTGAAAAATGGATAACGGTGATGGCTCTGAACTGAAGTAAATGAACAAAGGTGATGGCTCTTAGTGGTAACAAATAGAGTCTAAAGGTGACAAATGCCTGGCAGCGGGGACAAATGGTTGATAATGGTGACAAATAGATCACCCAAGCTGGAAAAGAGCCAAACTAACTTAAGTGATCTTCGTGCCTTTGAACTCGCGACTGACACGTGCTCCTAGGCCATGTGGCACCCTTCCAGAAGAATTCTTGTGGAGAATATTTCCTGATTTCAACTGGACCAATCAAAGAACTCCTGGAAAGGATTTTTGTCTGAACATGCACTTTGCCTTTTGGGAAAAAGCTTCAAACCGTCCTGTACTGCAAGAAGAGAATTGGTAGTCCAATGGGATGGCACTATACCTTATCTTCTTCGAGCCAATCAGTGGCCATTCTAATTAGGATCTAAAAGTTCCTATGGATCTGGACGGTCCAGATTTTCAGCTACCAGATCAAGAGCTACATGCTTTGTACCCTGCATGCAGAAAAGGAACTTTTCTGCACGTAGGATATGATATACAAGGGAGAATGTAACGCCCCAGATTTTTTTGGATATTCTTCGGATCAATATCTGTGGGTTTCGGATCATTTTTGTGGGTCCCGGATCGTATTTTGCAATTTATTCAGGTTTTAGGCTATCTAGCCTACGGAACCCTATGTAGGGCGAACCGCTGTGTTTTCCAACCCCGGGACATTACAGGCGTGTTTTGCATTTTCTGAGGATCGTGGGGAGCATTTTTCCCTATTTTTCTATTTTTGAAATTTTATAAATCTTGGATTTTCTTATTTAAACCTCTACCCCTTTTCCTCTCTCCCATCTCTCATTTTCTCTCCCTCTCCCTCTCTCTTCTCACGTTCTCTCCTCTCCCCCTCTCTTCTCCCCAGGCGGCCGATGGAGATGGACGAGGGTGAGGCGGCGGCATACGTGTGGTGAGGAGCGGCATGGACAGGATGAGGATCGAGACAGTGGAGGCGCGGCGGCGTTCGTCCGTGGGTTCGCGGCGCCGGCGGTGGTTCATGCGGCGTTTCACATGGAATCGGTGTCCTCGGCACGCATAATCTTCGGTGGAGGTAGGAGGATGGTTCCTTAACCCCTATACTTCATTTTTGTGAGTTTGGTAGGCCGAGGGGAGCCGAGTGTGGGTTTATTTCACACCGGGGTCAAAATCGCATGTTTGGGGCGAGCGGTAATTTTTGGCCGATTAGGGCCCCGATTGTGATTTGAATTCGATTTTTTGGTGGTAAGAATGTCTGGGGATGGATTCCCCTTGTTTTACCTTCGTTGGGAGGCGAATGGGGCGTGGAACCGAGCTCGGGGTGGAGCTTGGTCCGTCTTTTGGAAAATGCAGGAGACTGCCACATTGGTGGCCTTCTGTGCCCTGGTCTGGGCGGCCAAGACCTTGACCGCCTAGGTCACTGGGCAGCCAAATGTCTGGCCGGCCAGGGGTGCTGGGCATCCAAGACCATGGTCGCCCTCACCCAGTATGGCCCAGGTCTGGGCTGCTAGGTGTAGACACGCCAAAATTGACGTTTTGTTGATCAAATCTCATGTTATTATGTAAACGCCCCAAGTGGACTTCAATATTCCTATAAAATGAAGTTTTTCTTTTTTTTGAGAATTTTATGCATTTTTTATGCATCCGTCGTGATTCACGACCTGACGAAGGGCGTTACTTTAGAAAGTAACGACCTGTGATGGGGCGTTTTAAAAGAAAGGACGACCATGTATGAGGGCGTCAATTCCTGGTATTATCCGTTAATTTCTGGAATTATCTACTTTCAAAATAAAAAACTTTTTCTGTGTAACGTCCTACCTCAGGGCGTGTTTTTAAGAAACACCGTTATCTTAGGCGTGTTCCATTAATTTCTAAACAAAGAAAGTTTTATTTCCAAATTTAAATCCAGGAAGAAACGCCCTTTCCTAGGTCGTGTTTCAAGAAACGTCTCTGTAAAGGTCGTCAATTCATGATTTGACGCCCTGTCCTAAGTCGTGTTTCACTCCAGAGTCCTTCCTTTTTCCATCTTTCCCTCACAGTTCCCTACCATCCTTGGGACTCTTGCTCGATCTTGATCCTTCCCTGGATGCCTCATTACCCATTCTTATCATTTCCTTGTTTGATCACATCCGATTGAAGCTATAAGAGAAAATATCATTTGATCGTGTGAGAGGTTAATGACTCAGAAGGTTAAGCATTCTAAGCACTCAAGAGGTTAAGCGTCACGAGCAGAGCCTTCTTCATTTTTTGCATCCTTCGTTGGGCTTCATCCGGTGCTTCATCCATCTACGTCCGTCATATTCATCCGGTTTCCCTCTACTGTCGCCAGGGACAGCAGGGCTTCTCAGTTTTTCATCTGATTGTTCTACATCATTTATACCACTCCATTCATCATATTCATTCATCCTTCGTATTTATTCCCACCTTGTTGCAATTTTTTTATCATCATACTCCCCCTCCCTTAAGTCTTATTAAGGGGTTTTAAAACAACAAAAAAAAGAGGTGCGCATGTTGATGTCTTTTCATCATTTTATGTTAGTTTTGGATTGATACTATTGCACTTTGGCTGATCCCTCTCTCTTTTGTTTGTTTTTTATTGTCTTTTTTTTTTTTACAAGGTAATCAACCAAGAAAACCCACTTCATCGGCCGGCCGATTGAAGTTGGAGGAAGAAATCCACATCCATCCCGCATCCCAATTTTCACCAGGTACACGCGATCTCCTTTTTCTTCTTATTGAGGTAACCCCTCTGGCGATCACATCATCTCCACTTTAGCACCTCGTGCTATTTTTATTATTACATCTTACGCATTTTTGTTTATTCATTGATATTATTTTAACTTCTCCTAAGAGAGGATTTTTAATCCGATCTACAAATTGGCGATCACGGTGGGACATCCACTGTTTTCTTTATTGATTACCATCTCCATTGGCACCCTCGTGTGCCCTTTCACCTTTGACACCCTCGTGTGTCCTTTCCCCTTAGGCACCCTCGCGTGCCCTTTCCCCTCGGTGCCCTCGGTACCCTTTCCCTTGTGCCCCTCGGGCACCCTCCATTGTGCACCCTGCACACTCCCCGGATCAGTCAATTGCTTCTTATTAACGCCTTCAACAAGGGCATCTTTTGATTTAACGCCCCTCACAGGGACGTGTTTTGTTGATTAACGCCCCCTTCCAGGGCGTGTGTTTATTGCATCTGCTGGCGCTCTGTTTGCTCATTTTATCGTCTGCTATTTAACGCCCCTCTCAGGGACGTGTTTCGTTGAGTAACGCCCACTGCCAGGGCGTCTTTTACCATAAACTATTGTTTGCTGCATGCTTATCATATTACCTGTGGATTAACGCCCCTCTCAGAGGCGTTTTATTTATTATCAGCGCCTACGATCAGGGCGTTTCTCTGAGTTTTGACGCCCTCCCGTGGAGGCGTCCTTTCTTTGTAACGCCTTACCCAAAGGCGTGTTTTCCTACCGTCTGTGAGCCCCTCACAGAGTTTAACGATAGCCACGCTGCCGTGTTTTCATTTTGTCACGACCTACCACAGGGCGTGTCTTTCCTCCTGCTGTGAAAACGACCTTTCCAAGGGCATTTCTTTACTGTTCTTTTTCACAGATTAGCTCTTATTCATTGATTGGCATTTGTCTTGATATTACATTGCTGCTTGGATTGTCTTGATTTGTTGGCTTGGTTGAGAGACCTCCTCTCTCTAGCCTAGGATTCCACACACCTTTCTTGGAATCGGGACAACCCTCCATTGAGCATTCCGTCTCTTTGGACCGGGAATCCCTTTTCTAAGACCTCCATAAGTCCCCGCACTCGTGGATTCCCTCACGGACGCCGGGCTGGTTGTACCCTTGAAGTACCTGGAGTTTAGAGAACCTATGCGTTGTTAAAGAGAGAGAAAAACTTAGTTGACCCGGAGGTTACACTTGGATCAAACTAGGTCTCATTTGGCAAAAGAGTGAACTTTCATAAATAATCCATCTTAATTCAAACATCAAACATTAAAATCTTGCGTTTCTTGCCAACCTTGTTTGCATAAACATAGTTGGGTGATTTGATTGCCTTGTTTGGATTAAGTATTTTGTGATAGTTCCTTCATTAAACACTCTCTCTCTTAAGAATGAAACTCCGTTCAGGTAAAACCATCAACATGGCAGGAAACGGGTACTCCTATGATGATGAGAATGAGAACATATTTGGTCAATATGAGGACCCTCTCTAGGATTCTGTTTATTATGAGGGGAACTACCTTCCTCCTCACCCCCATTACTCACAAGTTCATGTGGTTGATACCACTCTTCATGAGGCGGACCCTCCGTCTCAAGTTCCATCTTCCAACACTTCGGGGAACCCTTCCCCATCCATTAATGTCACGGATTTGATCCAGGCTCTCTCCCAGTTGGATGACTCCCAGCGGCAAGCCATTCAGGCCGCTTTAAAAGGGAAGTCGGTTCTTTCTTCTTCTTCTAATCCCCCTCCGGCCGTGAGTGGCCATCAGATTGTTAATGACCAGGCGGTCTTGCATCCCCCCTCCTCTCGTCCACAAATGCCTACTGCGGCCATGCCGGCCCAGCAGGCGAGCTATTCAGCGGTTAGGCATCAATCCTTCCAACCTCCTCGGATTCTACGAACGCCTATACCGCCTTCTTTTGCTCAGAATCAGGCCCCGATCGAGCCCGATACCAACACTCTCTTACTTCAGAAGCTGGCCAGCATGGAGGAACAGCTCAAGAAGGTTACAGCAACTAAGAATGCTCCGGAAATTTCTCTTCCTACGTTGCCGGTGTTCCATTTACCACCTTCTGAAATGTCGAATTTCCGGTGATATAATGGGACGGGCAACCCATTCATTCATTTAAAGGATTTCCGATATGAGACTTCCTTTTGGCAGGACAATAAGGCCTCCCTGGCCTACTTATTCAGGAGGTCTCTTGAGGGGCCAGCCCTCGAATGGTTTTATTCTCTGGAGCCAGCTGATGCCGGCGATTTTGATATTATTCAAAGAAAATTCCTGCAAAAGTACAGAGACCGGGTGGGACCTTCCCTTTCTGTTACAGATTTAGTTGCCGAGAAAATGAAGCCCGAGGAGGACTTCATTGTATTTGCTGATAGGTGGCGGTCTATGGCCGAGAAATTAAAGGACACATTGTCAGAACAGGAGCAAGTGAAAATGGTCATTTCTAATGCAACCCCCCAATTTCGGCACATTTTGGCCATGAATCGGCTAACAACTATGGAAGAGCTCTATGAAAGAGCTCGTTATATACAAACGCAAATGAAGGACTCGCCCATCATGGGCATGTTTGAGCCGAAGCCTCGGCTATTTAAAAAGAATACAAATGTCAACAGCGGGCCCACGACTGAAGGCACTGTCACAAATGAGCAGGTTGGCATAGTTGGCAACCCCCATAATCAAGCTAACCCACGTCCACCACCTCCACGACAGAACCCTCATTTTAACCCTACTCCACCACCCCAATTCACGCCTCAACGCTCCTTTGCTCCATCGCAAAACCAAGCCCCCCGCATAGATCCTCCAGCCCCACCACAATACCATCAAGTGCCCCCACCAGCCAACTATGGCCAACAACAACAACGGAGACCGCCACTTGGCCCCAAAAGGGACCACTATCCCCCACTTCCTGAAAGTCTCCCCGATATTTTTAATGCCCTGATGGCCGCCAACTTGCTCGCATTACCGAAGGAAAGGACCGTGTGGCCCGCTAATGTTGACACATCCCGTTATTGTGCCTTTCACCGCGCCCCTGGTCACAACCTGGATCGTTTCTTCCACTTCAGAGATTACATCTACGATCTAAATGACCAGGGTGACATCAATTGGGATGAGATGAGACAATTCATAGCCGCTATGAAAGAAAGAAGGGCTTCTCGGCAACAACAAAACCAGCAACAACAGCAGCCAGCTCCGCAACAAGTTCAGCCACAGCAAGCTCCAGCACCCCAGTAGGATATGGGGATCGTCCGTAATCCATTGCCGGAGCACGCTCCTAATCAACATGTGAACCCTGTCACGTCTCTCTACGAGGTGGAGAGTGGGCAGGGATGGCACGAAGAAAACGCCTCTGTCGGGGCATTTCACCATGATCCAACTCAAAATCAAACTCCGCGCCTTTTGCGCACACCTCCTTCTTCTTCTATTCTCCTATTGGGACGTCCCCTTCTACGCCCCGTCAATCCTTCTACCTCCACCAATTCCACGGCCTTGCCAGCTCGCTCTCTTCTTACCCGCCTACCACCTCCACAACCTACTATTCCACCTTCCACCACCAATCCCACACACGCGCCATCCAGGCCACTCCTACTCCGCTCACCGCCAGCACCCGCTACCCCCTCTACCACTCCTACACCGGCAAGAGTTCCTCCGTCATCAGTTCAACCACCTTTTGTGCCACGATCTCTCCTTATTCCACCACCTGCCAATGCTCCTTGCATTCGGATATCCCTCTCCTCTCCCACGCCTCCTGCGAGGGCACCTTCGTCAAATACTCCTCCCATGCCTCCCGCGGGGGCATCTTTGTTAAACACCACTACCACGTCTCCTACGGGGGCGCCCCCTTCATTGAATTCCCCTTTGATATCCCCTAGCAGGGTTTCTGCTACCAACATTCCTTCTTCTTCTTCCAACCCTCCTCCTAATATTGCCCCGACAGAGGCGCGTCAAGGCGTAGCGCCGCTCCGCAGTGGACGGATATTCCACCGTGTTTTCCCACAGAGAGAGCTAGAGCCTGTGCAGGGGCCACAAGAGCAAGAGCAGGAACAAGATTTAGTGCCGGGAACTCAGTATGATTTATTAAAGCACTTGGATCGCACTCCAGCCAGAATCTCCATTCTTGAATTAATCAAGAGGTCCACCACTCATCAGCTGGCCCTGAAGGAATATTTGCAGAAGGTCATGGTCAATGAAGACATGCCGGTCAAGCAAATAGTTACAGTCTTGACTCCTGCCAGCAGTCAGCCGGCAATCACATTCCATGAACTTGAGTTAGCACCTCTACCGGCAAGAAAATATGCCCTATGTATTACGGTTGATATCAACAAAGTGGCCGTTAAGCAGTGTTTGGTAGACACCGGTGCATCTATCAATGTGTTGCCTCCGAGCACTCTGAAGTTATGCGGTATCCCTGACAGCCAGATTCGGCCATCTACCATTACTGTCACAGCATATGACAATACAAAGAAACCCCCTCTGGGTATGATTACTCTCAAAGTCAGCTTGGGTCCAGCCACCATTACAGCAGATTTTCATATCCTGGATATGGATCCGACCTTTAATGGCATCCTGGGTCGCCCTTATATTCAGCAGCTTGACGCAGTGCCCTCTACAAACCATCAGTGCCTCAAGTTTCCGCACAAGGGCCGCATTATCAAGGTGACCAGCGTGCCGATCTTGCCAGAGGAAGACATTCATGTAGCTTCATCAGTTCTTTCCATATGGCCTGCCAACCAGCCGTTATTATCTGTGCTGGACGTTCCCCGTCCACGGCCGATGCTATCTGAGACTGTTACCACAGTTGCTATGACACCCCTGCCTTCTAAGGGGAAGAAAAAGAAAAATATGATGAATACCCCCGGCTGGAACATTCTGATAAGAATGGGATATCAAGATGGCAAGGGCCTGGGCGCCAAACTCTAGGGCAGGATTAGGCCCATTAAGCCTCAAAAGGTGATTGCATGAGGCGGCTTAGGCTACAAAACAACGGGCAAGAATGAAGGAGAGCCGTGGGCTGTTATGACGTCCA
Source organism: Amorphophallus konjac (assembly GCA_022559845.1). NCBI lineage: Eukaryota > Viridiplantae > Streptophyta > Magnoliopsida > Alismatales > Araceae > Amorphophallus > Amorphophallus konjac. The sequence goes on from CM040122.1 coordinate 102,981,336, forward strand.
CCTTCAAACCAGACCGCCAGCCGCTCACCTGGACTTTAAAGACACATTTTATCACCGGGGGCATTCAGAACAATGAGCAGACTACCGTCATTACTTCATTGCTTGATTGTCAAGATGTGCACGCCAGACAGTTTGCTCGTCACATTGCCCCACTAGCTACCTACAAAGCCCTGGAGTCTTTAAGGCCAGATAAAAGAAGAAAAATGGGTGATCCGGAATGTGACTGGTACATGTGGTTTGACATGAATGACATCACTATTTCTTTGAGCCGCCTGTTCATGCCGACAGATCCAGAGTGGCCGCCGCTAATTCAAGAACTGATTGAAATGCCAGCAGTAATCACAGATAAAAGGTAGATGTTAAGTGACTACACAGATACGGGGGAGCCAGATGTCCCCTTTGAAGAAGGATTTTCCGTAGATAGGCTGTGGGCCGGCCTTTTCTCCCTCACTTCTGTGCATCCATCTGTGTTGGCTTCTCTCTATTCCCGTTGGTTTGGTCACGTGCCGCGACCACCACCGATTACCATCAACTAGTCTCCCGATTCAATTCAGATTTCCCTCCCGATTGCTCCTTCGCTCCTCGAGCGATTTTCTAAAATCTCCGTCTCACCCCCGCGTGGGCCATCTTTGATTAAATCTTTCTCCAATCTTGCAATCTCCACTCCTCCTGCTATTCTCCCTTCACATTGCTTTTTACTTGAAAAAGAAAATAAAAATGAAGGAAAAGCTAAAAATGAAAAAAAAAACGCCAAATCTCCAACATTCCAATCCTCCATTTCTATTGAGGAGACCTCCTATTTTTCTCCCGAGTGCGTCCCAACCCAGGGGCCGCTCTTCCAAGATTCCTTGGTAAGACTCTTCTCCCCCTCTGGTGAGGGGCCCTCCTCTGTATCACCTCCTGTATCCACTTTTTCACCTCCTTCTTTCCTTTCTAATCAAGCTAGTTGCTCTTCCTCCTCTTCTTCCTCTTCTTCTAATAAAAATCATGGGGTAAATTCACACAAGAAGGCCAAGGGTAAGCAGATTCCTCGCAGATTTTTATTGGAATTGGCCATCAGATGCCAAGCTTGTTTAGCCCTCCCTGAGTTTGTGGAAGATCCAATTATCCTGCCAGAGTTAGAATATGAGGATTATGTTGCTTCTTATGAGGGTTTGGGCGTTTATGAAATCATGAATGATGAAGACCCTATTGAAGAGGGGGATGAAAATTATGAAGAATATGAGGACGAGGCTGATGCTTTTGCTAGTGGTATAAGAAGATTCGACGAACCATCAGCCTCCGTAGAAGAACCCACCAAAGAAATCAATCTGGGAACCGAGGAAGACCCTAGGATTGTCCTCATAAGTAAGAATTTGCCGCCCTCCGAAGAGGAGGCGCTCATTTTAGTTCTTCAAGAATACAATGACACGTTTGCTTGGAGTTATGAAGATATGCCGGGATTAGATCCTGCGCTCGTTGAACATCGCCTTACACTTAAGCCAGGGTCTGTCCCGGTAAAACAACGGTTGAGGCGTTTCCACCCTAGTATGGCTTTGAAAATGAAGGAAGAGGTCGATAAACTCCACAAGGCTAGATTCGTTAGAGTCGTCCTTTATCCCAATTGGGTGGCTAACATTGTCCCGATTATGAAGAAAGATGGAAAAGTTTGGATTTGTATAGATTTCCGGGACCTCAACCGGGCGTGTCCTAAAGATGACTTCCCCCTCCCTCATATTGATGTGTTGATCGACAACACGGCAGGATTTGAGACTCTTTCTTTTATGGATGGCTTTTCAGGCTATAATCAGATTCGCCTGGCTGAAGAAGATCAAGAGAAAACTTCATTCACTACACCATGGGGCACATATTGTTATGTGGTCATGCCCTTTGGACTTAAGAATGCTGGAGCCACCTACCAGAGGGCTATGATGGCTATTTTTCATGACATGATTCATATTTATATAGAGGTGTATGTGGATGACCTGGTAGTGAAATCAAGGACAAGGATTGAGCATCCTGGGGTTCTGGCTAAGGTTTTGCAGAGATCGCGAGAATATCAATTAAAAATGAACCCCAAGAAGTGCGTATTTGGCGTTTCTTCAGGAAAGTTGCTTGGATTCATTGTCAGTAAGAGGGGAATTGAAGTCGATCCCAACAAGGCAAAGGCCATCAGAGATATGCCTCCTCCCAAGAATTTGAAGGAAGTTCTAGGATTAATAGGGAGGTTGCAATTCATTCGCCGCTTCGTCTCCCAGCATTCACAAAGATGCAGACCGTTTTACGAACTTACCAAGCCGGGAGTCAAGTTTAATTGGGATGACAAGTGTCAGGCAGCCTTTGACGGATTGAAGGATTATTTGGCCAATCCCCCTATCCTGAGGCCGCCAATTCCAGGCAAACCACTTATTCTGTATGTTTCAGTCCTGGATGACTCTGTAGGTGCTGTCTTAGCTCAAGTGGATGAAGAAGGTAAGGAGAGGGCAGCATACTACTTGTCTAAACTTCTTAACCCCTGTGAGCAGAAGTACTCAGCCATGGAGAAGACTTGTGCAGCTTTGGTTTGGGTAGTGCAGAAATTAAAACACTATTTCCTAGCCCATGAGGTTCACCTCATTGCACGCATGAATCCAATCAAATTCCTCCTTGAAAAATCTGTCCTCACTGATCGATTAGCACGCTGGCAAAGCTTCCTCTCCCAGTTTGATATCACTTACATTCAGCAAAAAGCTATCAAAGGTTATGCCATCGCCGAACATCTTGCTCATCACCCTCTACCTCATTTTGATCCTGTCAATTCTGAGTTCCCAGATGAAGAATTAATGTCCATTAATCAACCCCTTGATCCTATGTGGACGCTACATTTTGATGGAGCTCTTAATTCTCAAGGAAGAGGGATCGGCATGGTTCTTTTAACACCTGAAGGGGTCACCATTCCATTTGCTGCTCGGCTCACTTTTCTCGTCACCAATAACATAGCCGAGTATGAAGCTCTTTTGGCCGGTCTACAAACCGCTCATCGATATGGTGTCACTCACTTGAGGATCGTCGGTGATAGTCAACTCATTCTGCGCCAGGTGTTGGTCAAGTGCCGCACTATCAATCCTAAGCTTAAACCCTACCAGGAACTCGCTTCAGCTTATGCCAAACTCTTCACCAAATTAATCTTCGTTCATGTGCCTCACAGTCAGAACATTCTAGCTGACGCTCTTGCTTCTTTAGCTTCTGCTTTAGTCTTCCCCCCTGAGCGTGATTTCCATGTCCCTCTGATTCATCAGCGTGACACTCCAGCTATTAAGGACCGTGCTTTCCTTGATATTAGGGATCAGGTGCTCGAGAAGGCCAAGCAGAAAGAAACTCTTAAAGGCAAAGAGGTCATGCTCTTGGACTGGGAAGAAGAATTGGCTGACGAAGAAAAGCCTTGGTATTATGAGATTGCCAGATACTGTAATGATCAGTCTTATCCCGAGGAAGCCACAACAGAAGAAAAGAAAGCAATTAGAAGAGTGGCTCAACGTTATACCTTGGTTGGAGGTGTGCTCTACAGAAGAGGGCTCACCGGTGTTTTATTGAGATGCCTCGATGATGATGAATCTTGGAAAGTCGTGGAAGAGGCGCATTCTGGTGTATGTGGTGGTCATGTGAACAGCCAGATGCTAGCTAAGAAAATCCTTAGACTAGGTTTCTATTGGCCAACTCTAGAAGAGGATTGCTCTATCTACGTTCGTAGGTGTGTTAAGTGCCAACTGCACGCCGACAAGATTCATTCTCCTGCTTCTTCACTCCATCCTACGTCCTCCTCATGGCCTTTTTCCATGTGGGCTTTTGACATCATTGGACCTCTTGGTGACTCGAACCTCCTGACCAAGCAAAAATCATTCATTCTCACGGCAACGGAGTACTTCACCAAGTGGGCAGAAGCGGAAGCTTACGTGGAAATTAAAGCATCAACCGTTTGCAAATTTATAATGAAGAACATCATCACAAGGTTCGGCATCCCGAGCACCATCGTCACCGACAATGGACCTCAATTTATCTCTCAAGATCTCAAGGATCTCTGCAACAGGTATAATATTGCATTGCATCATTCTTCTCCCTACTATCCGCAGGGCAATGGCCAAGCAGAAGCAACTAACAAAACTTTGATCAAGATCGTTAAGAAGACGTGTGAGGCTAATAAATTTTCGGACTGGCCAGACAAGCTGGTTGAAGCTCTTTGGGCCTATCGCACTTCCATTCGCACTCCCACTGGGCAAACCCCTTTCGCCCTCACTTATGGGATGGAGGCAGTAGTCCCTTATGAGATTCTTATTCCCTCTCTGCGAGTACAATTGGATGAGAAACTTTCTATTGATGAACGTCGTGATTCACTCCTTGCCCAATTGGAACTCCTAGATGAGAAGCGTCTGGTTGCCGCTGAGCATGCGCGCGTTTATCAAAGTAGGCTCTCACGTTTTTACCAAAAGAAAGTAATTGAGAGAAAATTTAAAGTCGGTGAAATGGTAATCAAGAGAATTTTTGTTAAGCCGGGTGGCCCCCGTTCAAAACTCTAACCAAATTGGGAGGGACCGTTCGTTATAAAAGAAGTTTTTCCTGGCAATGCTTATAAATTAACTAATGCTGAAGGTGAAGAGTTAACTCACCCTTGGAACGGTTTATATCTTAACAAATACTATCCCTGATTTTCTCAAAATCCACAAAAAATGAATAGTTCCCAACAAAATCCAACAAAAAATGAAAATTTTCCAAAATCCCACAAAACAAAAAAAATGAATATTTTCCAAATCCAAAAAAATTAGAGTATTTGCCAAAATCCAAAAATAACAAAAAAAGAAAAGAGAGAAATTTCAAACAAACAAAAAGGCTTTTGTCATGGCACACAAAAGATCAAGGCCTGAAAGGTCAAAATTCAGAATTCATTTATCAGTCTTGGTAACTTAAAAATGGGGTTGACACCCGCACACACTACACGCTTTATTCTTGAACTCAAGCAGTGCAAAATCTGATAGAAAGTCAAAAACCTGACTAAAAGTGAAAGATAATACCCGTTCTTTTCTTCTTTGGCCCATAAGGGGGGAAGGGAGACTTCGAGGCAGAGGCGCCAAGCCTATCCGCCGCCCTAGTAGGTGGAAGTCAAGGCCCAAAAGGGAGCAAATGTCACAAAAGCCCAAGTACAATTAGGTTTATTTTTTTTCATCAATGCAAATCAATTCCAAAGTGAAAGTCAAGTTATGAAAAGAAAAGCATGTCAAGAGGGCAAAGTCCCCGCAAGGAAAATCTTGGGCGTATGCATGCATTATAAATGGGCAAAAAGGCAACAATTTCCTACGCCAAAGACCGAACCCCAACAGGCATAGGGCAGGGGAGGTAACTTTACTTTGAGCATCCCAGAACCCCTTATGGGCTTCCTTATATTTTCTTCCATCCTCTCTATGTGGTAAAGTCACGAACTGGCAGGATGGTCAAGACGAACTTAAGAAATTGCACTGTGCGAAATCTCGAATATAAGTCAACTTTGAGCACGTCGACTCCCTTTTAATTATTCAAGAAAGATTAATGAATCCTAGATGATGACCGTGTAGGGCCCGCGATCTGGATAGCCTTGTCAATCTTATTTGAAAATTCATATAATACACGCCTCTCACTAAGGCGTTTTTAATTTAACTCACGCCCTCTTGAGGGTCGTCTTTATCAAATTAACGCCCTTGTTCAGGTCGTCTTTTCACCAAATTCCAAAATCCTTTTAAAATGCACGCCGTCTGAGAGGGCGTCTTTCACCCGAGTCACGACCTAATCTAAGGCGCGTTTTCCAGGAAAATAACAAAAAAAAAATGCCTTCTTCATTCGTATGCCTGCATTTTGCCTGTGCATATTCTGATTTATTGTTTGCATGTGTGTGCTTGCATGATGCATCTCCCCTTTATTGGTTATTTCACTTTCCTTATTTGATTAAAGGCTTGGCCCCTTGACCCATTATTAAGGTAAGAATATTACCACTCCCTTGCTCATTGGGCAAGGGGCCAAGTCGAACAGATGAATTAACCTGTTTTGTTCAAAGTGAAAACCGTAACTGCAGATACAGGGCAAAGTATAGCAAACACGAGGAATGTGGAAAGGAAAAGTACACAAACACAAGTCCACAACCACACAAAGTGCTCAGGTAACAAAAGAAATCTCAATCTCACATATATATATATCATCATGTCTATCATGTACAGGTGTGAGGGTGGAGGAGTACAAGTAAGTCTCTCAGCTCTCGCCTCCACCCTCCTCTACTCTCCTACTCTCAACCTCCTCCTCGCCATCCCGAGCTGGTGCTGGTGGAGGAGGCATGGGCCCCCGTGAAGAAGCCGGAACTCGAGCTTGGCCCCCTACCTCACTCCTCTCTCGAAGAGAAGAACCCGCCACGAAGGTAGAGCTGGTGAAGGAGTACCCCGCAGCCCGTGCTCGCTCACGGCCTCGCTGCAACCGCTCCTCGGACACTCGCAGCCGCTCCTGGGAAAGGATCAACTGGGTCCTCAAGTCCGCCAGCTCACGCTCCCGTGCCGCCAACTGCTCCTGGAACCGAGCACGCTCCGCCTGCTGAAGCTCAAGGAACTGGGCACGCTCCGTCTGGTGCTCCTCTCGCTCTCGGGCACGCTCCCGCCTCTCCAGCTCCAGGGCAACCCGCAGCTCCGCCACGTCCTGGGGAAGCTCCTCCCGACGCCTCGCAGAGCGCTCCAACTCTGTGATCCGCTGCTCGCGAATCGCCAACTCGGTACGTGCCGCTCGCAGCTGTGCACTCTGAAAACAGGCAAACCAATCATCAGATTTCACAATTCAATGAAGCAAATAGACAACACATGGTTAAAGGTAAATCACTCACTTGCGAGGACGTCGCCTGCTGTCCCTCACAGACGCAAGCAATAGCTGCTCGGAGCTCCTCGGTCTGTAAAACATTTTTTTTTTTGCACAATGCTATATTTAATTAATAATTGAATTGACTGAGTGTGAGTTCAGAATTTACCCATCTGGCGAGGTCGCGCTCTGCTGCCTCAGCCCGTGCAACCGCTCCAGCTAGCTGCTCTGATAGCGCAGTCACCTCCGCGCTAGGTCCCCTCGAGCTGGAGGCCTCCCCTGGATCTCTCCTCACTACTCCCTGCTGAGCACGCTGCATTCATTGAGATTGTCAGTGGCTAATCATCAATAATTCAACAAAAAGATTCATTTGCATATAGAAGTAATTTAAACACTCACCAGGGTCTCTAGGTCGGCCCGTGTGGTGGCTAGCTGGTCCTCCAGGCTGTGTAGGTGGGCCTGGGCGTCTATCGCCGCTATGTCCCTCGCATCCTGCATCCATTGCATGTTAGTCACAGGATAGTCACATAAGCATTTGCATTCAATTTTAGAAATAAGTGCATTCATACATACCCCTAAGACCCTCATCTGGGGTCGGCTGGCGTGTACCTCCCAGTAGCGCCGGAGGTACTCGGAGCTGTCAGTCGCTCGGGAAGTGACTCTGGTCCCGCCTTGCTGCCAGTCGGCGTACTGCTCCTCGAAACGTACCCTCCAGTCGGTCATCTTGGTGCGACCGCAGGTCTTCTTTCCTATGCCTCGAGGCTCCCCGACCTCGATCCGTTCCTGGTGCAAACCCAGGGTCCTCATCACCAACCGGAGCCGTAACGGCTCGATCTCACTCAAGCAGTGTAGCCACAGCTCACGCCCGAAGCGAGGTCGCCCCGATACGACCCAAGGCTGGCCCTCATCTGTCATCCCCTCGTATGGCCTCCACTGCACCTGCATTCATACATAGCATTATCAATTCAAATCAATTCAAAAGAAATTCATATCATTCATTCATACATACCAGCGAGGGAAGGAAGTCGCGGAACTCTCTCCGTAGAACCCACAACTCGTAGTCAAGTGGGGCACCGAAGACGACTGGTAACCAGCGTCGCGCCAGAGGAAAGGATCCCTCAGCTCCGGGCCGTGGGTCGACGCGCCCCATCGGCATGTATAGGTGGCTCCACACCTGCATCCATGCATTGCATTAGTAAAGCATTCATTTGCATAAAAGAAAAGGAAAAAGGAAGATAACTACCTGAAGAAAAGGTGAGAAGCCACTGACGGTCGTCTCACGTCCTGTACCCGTGGACAGGTCCGCCAGCAGGTGTGCCAGCAGTGCCGCTCCCCAGGCGTAGGTGCCAACTGTCTCCAGGTCCTCGAGGATCGCCAAGAAGCGGCAGTTGATGACGTCGGCTTTCGTCCCCAGCAATAATCTCCCGAGCAGCAGCAGCAGGAACCTCCTCAGGTCTCGATCCGCTCTCTCATGGTCAGTCGGGTCCTGGCAGCATACCGCTCTCACCCCGTCCATCAGCCTCTGTACAAACTCACCTAAGGTCTCCCCCGACCTATGCCTGGCATCTCCTAAACCCATCACCGTAGTCAGGTCGGTACGGAAGATGGTCCTACACTCACTAGGTACCTCATAGACCATATCCAACCCTAGCAGTCTCTGGGCCATCTCTGTGTAGTCAGGATAGGTGAACCCACTCACAGCCTCACCATCCACCCTCAACCCCGTAATCCTGGTCACATCCTCTAGGGTAGGAACCATGTGCCCCCAAGGCATCAAGAAGGACCGGCTCACCCTATCCCAACGCTCCCGTAAAACCTGGATAAGTGCTAGGTCGGGTCTAAATGGCTCAATGGACAGGAAGGCCCCGAACCCCATAGCATCTACCCTAACCCTCTGGAAGTCGGGGAGACCCTGGTATGCTGCCCAGACCATGACCCATGAGATACGGGTCCTCATCAGCCCCTGCACGCATTAAAAGAGATAAATTTTGTTTAATTGTTTGGTTAAATCATGTGTAATTACGCTATTTTTTGCCTGGGCATTGATTTTAATATTTTGGAAGTCATGACCCTCCTCAGGTCGTTTCTTGGTACATTCACGCCCCTAAAGGGGGCGTTTTTCTAAATGTGGTTTGAAGTAACGTCCTGGGTGTGGGCGTTTTCCATCTCTAAAACGCCTCTGGATAGGGCGTGAACTTGTGGTTAATTTCTAAAATCCTAAAATGTTTTTCAAATCACGCCCTCGGCTAGGGCGTTTTCCATTTAGGACCGTTCAGTTTTAAAAGAGAATTAATGAAGAGACGCCCTCTTGTTTGGGCGTTTCCTGTTAAATAACGCCCTGGTGAGGGGCGTGGCTTTCATGATTTTCAGAAAATTTAAATAAAAATGACAGCATGCGAAATAATTAATGAAAACATTTAATGGGCATGGAATTAATGGAAAATCATAATTTTTGAAGAAACGACATGCTGCAGGGCGTTTGTCATGAAGGTTAATTATTTTTCAGAAAATAAAAGGAATTTACGCCCTTGGTCAGGGCGTTTTGTTTGTGAATAACGCCCCCGTGGGAGGCGTTTCTTTTCTGAGTTGCAGGTTTCGCACCCGAGGGCTATGGAAAATCAAGAAAAAAATAAAAGAAAATGAAAATAAAATAAAAAAATTGGTTTTGGGGAGGGGGAACTTACCTTTTTGTGCTTCTGGGGTTGTGGCCGAGGCAATGGCCGTCTGGGCCGCCGGAGTTGGCCCCGGGGAGCGACCGCCGCCGTGGACGGTGGTCCACCATCTTCTTCTTCTTCTCCATCTCCCTCTTCTTCATCTTCTTCTCTTTCTTCTTCTTCTTCTCCACCTTCGTCTTCTCTTCCTTCTTCTGTTGATGCTCCTTCGGCCTCGTCGCCACCGGCAACCACCGCCGGTTCTTCAACCGTCACGATGGCGAGTTCCTCCTCGGCATGGGCGGCCTCCAGATCAACGACCTCTGGGGCGGCTACCCTCTGGTGCTTCTGTCCTCCACCGGCCATGGCTAGGGCTAAGGGGGAGGGAGATTGAGAGAGTGAGAAAGAGAACGAGAGAGAAGCTTTGGGGGGGGGGCTTCGGTTAGGGTTTGCAGAAGGGGGAAATGAGGACGGAAGGAGGAAGAAGAAGGGGCCTCATGACTTTTGGGTTTCGAAAAGAAGACACGCCCTAAGGGAAGGCGTTTCTAATGGAATTCACGACGAAGCTCTGGGCGTCTCTTGAAGGTAAACGACGATGATTAAGGCGTTAATTTGTTTTGCATGGGGAACGATAACCGTCGTCAGATGCATTGAATGGGCGTTGATTGATGTAATGAAAGTCATCATTGCTGGCTTAGAGTAACGCCTCAGTCGAGGGCGTGTTATTTTTAAGAAGTGACTAAGGAAACGGCGTTACTTTTGATGAGTCAACGATTATATTCTTTGGGGTTTGAATCTATTCACGCCTTTCCTGAAGTCGTTATTTAAGTCACGCCCACTGATGCAAGCGTTAACTGTGGAAGATGGGCCGATTGAGACGCCTTGAGGTAAGGCGTGTATTGTTGAATTCACGGCATTCTTTGAGGCGTTATTTACAACAGAAAAATAGGTTCTGGATAATTTTGTTCATAATCACAGTAATAGTGGCTCAATCAGAAAGCAATCTTCATTATTTTGAAAGAAAGAAACTACAATGACTAATGAGCCACTTTTGGCCTTAACTTCCTCAATGAGATTACATAACTTTTCCACTGTTCCTTGTCTTCATCCAAGTCTTCTACAGGTTGATGGAGCTTGCTTAGTTTCCACAGAGCTTGAATGATGATTGTCTCTTCTCCATCTTCATTACTGCCTAGATCCCTTGATTTGATTGAAGGAAGATGGGAGATGTCTTCTAGTATTTGCCTTGGGAGCCCGAGCTGAGGAAGGCACCGGTGTGCATTGTACAAGACAAGCTCGGATGCGCCAATAAGACGAAGGTCCGTGCCAATGGAGAATCTTGCGCGAAGACCCTGCATTTTGAGTATTCCCGGAGCACAAGTAAAGAGGGTTTTTGGCATTACCTTGAGGTGATCTCTCCACTCCACCCTTTTCTTGATTTGAGGAATGCGGTTCGTCACTCTATTGCTTATTCCCAACGAGCCGGCGATGTAAGAAAGCGGACTTTTGGAGAAGATCCGTGACGATTGTTGGGCTTCATTGCATGGATCAAATTTAAAATGAAGGTCCACCCAACTTGAGAAGGCTAGCATGCAGCCGTATATGGGCCGCCCCATGGCCGTCGATGTGAGCCCGCTGTAAAGGTAAGCTAGTATGGCCGGCCCAACTCTTTCGCCTTCCCATAAGCTCACCACTGCGCTTATTTGACTCTCTTCAAGGAAGTCCTCCGTGGATGGAAACAGTAGTGCGCCTGCTATGCACACCACGAAGACTTTTGTTATTCTTTCTATCTCCTCCTCTTTCTTGGCTTGATCGGCTCTTTTGTATACCCATGAAGCTAGCTTCAAGAGGTTGATTCCCTTGGTGGTTTTGATTTGATTCACTAGGTTTGGGCTAGGTATAAGGCTGGTTAAGAGTTCATGAGATGAGATAGGTCTTGGCATGTTGGCCATGTGCTCTTCTTCTCCTTGTTTCATTCTTTTCAAACCCAAGATCATCTCTACTTCCTCCATCAAGAGGGTGGCTTCAAATGTGGAAAATAAGAAAGTATGGGTGGAAGGATGCCATGTTTCAATCAATGCTCCCATGGCACCCCAATCAAGATGGATTTGGTTATAGTGCTTGGCATGGGTTATCAATCCTAAGAGATGCCATCTAGCTACATATACCCTCATATCTGAAGAGAATTTGGAGAGGATGAGGGGCAACCACTTGACTTTTATGTATCTTCTAGCTCCTGGAAGGGTTGGGTAATCCTGTGAGAAGAGAACATAACACATGCAGTGACAAACATGAGCATATGAAAGGGGAGTTCGGCGGAACAAAAGAAAAGAAAAAGCACAGTGCAGAAACAAATAACAGAGGAATAGCTTACCTGGTTCAAAGCAATTCGATTGCTTATGTGCCCTTGTATTTCAGTGATTCTGGGAGTAGAAAGCCTAGGTTTCTTCATCACCCGGTCCATTGCTTGATTTTGCAGGAGAAGCTCGTACAGAGGTCTGTAGATGAAGAAGAACAGAAACAGAAAAAAGAAGGAAAAGAAGCGATTTGGTTGCGCAAGGAGGTTCTGATGGGGGGTTGAGGAAAGCCTTCCTTTTTATAAGGATTTGAAGAGTCCTAAAGAGTCCCGAAGATAGAAGTTTGATTAGGTTAAGGACTGTGCTGTGCTGTTAGGAAACGGAAGTTCGTGCTGAATTAACGACGTTGGTTAGGGCGTCGATTCTTAAATTGACGACCTGACTGACGGCGTGTTATATTTAACGCCCTAACATGGGGCGTCTTCTTCTAAGCTTTCGTTATTGGTTACGCCTTTGAGTAGGGCGTGTTTTAAGTGTTTAACGACCTACTATCCAGGCGTCTTTCATGCTGTTAACGCCCTATGCTTAGGCGTGTTTTAGTTTACCTTCCCATGCTTTGATGCTTTAATGAACTTAAGTGCTGTTATTTTTGTGAAATTGTTTATGATTAAGCACTTATGATCATGTCATGTTCTGAATTAATGGATGAAGGCTAATAAGTTTCAAGTGCAGAAGTTCACAGGATTCGAGGTATTTGGACCACCCGTGGGGGCAACATCGTGTCACCTTGTATCTGTTTCCTGTAAGCATTGTTACTATATGATATCTACACTATTATAATATGTCAAGGACCTTGTGGTTCTGATGAACCTGAAATTTGAGTTCCCCTTCATCAAAAACAATGACGATTTCAGGAGAGTTTTGACCACACGGATAGGCCGTTGAGTTGTTAAAAGTTTGGGACGATGGTTCCACTTTCTGAGTTGATGCGCGGACAAACGGGCTTCGGCTTAGTGTTAGCTCAGAGATATGGATTCTTGACCAGATCTAAATGGCTTAACAATATTATCCTTGATTATTTTCTATTTTTAGTTTGTTTTAATCTTTTCTTTTAGCCCAGCATGCATCATGTAGGACTTTGAGTTTCATGCTGAAAATCTTCATATTATGGCAATAATGAAGTTCACTCGCTCTTGATTGAGTTGACATGAGATATTCCACTTTAAATCAAGTACTTCGTTCTATTTGGAGCCGTTCAGGCTGATTCCTTGAAAGTATCCCTTTTGTTGGATCTCTATACCAATTCTCTTTACTTTTCTGCAAAATTTACCTTGGTTGTAGCACGTCCAAGTTGGCTGGTAATCGCTCTCCAATGGTCTTTCCCTGTCGTGCCCACGCGCACACCCTTTATTTACTTAGTTTAAATCTCCTTTTATCCAACAAATCGATGTTTCCTTGGAACCACTCGGAGTTGTTTCATTCAGAATCTTGGAAAGATTTCAAATGCTTAATGTTCTGAGGCGTGTCACATCACACCTTGGCGTCTCCTTATCAGTTCATTCCACTTCATTTCTTTCAGTACACTTCATTCCATTTCCGTCTCACTCCCTTGCAAAGCAGACGCCAAGGCGGGGCAGCTGTAGACACGCCAAAATTGACGTTTTGTTGATCAAATCTCATGTTATTATGTAAACGCCCCAAGTGGACTTCAATATTCCTATAAAATGAAGTTTTTCTTTTTTTTTGAGAATTTTATGCATTTTTTATGCATCCGTCGTGATTCACGACCTAACGAAGGGCGTTACTTTAGAAAGTAACGACCTGTGATGGGGCGTTTTAAAAGAAAGGACGACCATGTATGAGGGCGTCAATTCCTGGTATTATCCGTTAATTTCTGGAATTATCTACTTTCAAAATAAAAAGCTTTTTCTGTGTAACGTCCTACCTCAGGGCGTGTTTTTAAGAAACGCCGTTATCTTAGGCGTGTTCCATTAATTTCTAAACAAAGAAAGTTTTATTTCTAAATTTAAATTCAGGAAGAAACGCCCTTTCCTAGGTCGTGTTTCAAGAAACGTCTCTGTAAAGGTCGTCAATTCATGATTTGACGCCCTGTCCTAAGTCGTGTTTCACTCCAGAGTCCTTCCTTTTTCCATCTTTCCCTCACAGTTCCCTACCATCCTTGGGACTCTTGCTCGATCTCGATCCTTCCCTGGATGCCTCATTACCCATTCTTATCATTTCCTTGTTTGATCACATCCGATTGAAGCTATAAGAGAAAATATCATTCGATCGTGTGAGAGGTTAATGACTCAGAAGGTTAAGCATTCTAAGCACTCAAGAGGTTAAGCGTCACGAGCAGAGCCTTCTTCGTTTTCTGCATCCTTCGTTGGGCTTCATCCGGTGCTTCATCCATCTACGTCCGTCATATTCATCCGGTTTCCCTCTACTGTCGCCAGGGACAGTAGGGCTTCTCAGTTTTTCATCTGATTGTTCTACATCATTTATACCACTCCATTCATCATATTCATTCATCCTTCGTATTTATTCCCACCTTGTTGCAATTTTTTTATCATCATACTCCCCCTCCCTTAAGTCTTATTAAGGGGTTTTAAAACAACAAAAAAAAGAGGTGCGCATGTTGATGTCTTTTCATCATTTTATGTTAGTTTTGGATTGATACTATTGCACTTTGGCTGATCCCTCTCTCTTTTGTTTGTTTTTTATTGTCTTTTTTTTTTTTACAAGGTAATCAACCAAGAAAACCCACTTCATCGGCCGGCCGATTGAAGTTGGAGGAAGAAATCCACATCCATCCCGCATCCCAATTTTCACCAGGTACACGCGATCTCCTTTTTCTTCTTATTGAGGTAACCCCTCTGGCGATCACATCATCTCCACTTTAGCACCTCGTGCTATTTTTATTATTACATCTTACGCATTTTTGTTTATTCATTGTTATTATTTTAACTTCTCCTAAGAGAGGATTTTTAATCCGATCTACACTAGGTCGATGGCCGCCCAGCGCTCTGGGCGACCAAGGATGTGGCTGCCGAGGCCATGGAGTGCCCGGGTGCTGGGCGTCCACTGATGTGGCCTACCAGGCCTTTGGGCGGCCAAGAGTTTGGCCGCCCAGCTCATTCAGCCCCCACGCCGCCGTGTTTCACGTTTTCTTGCCCTGAGGTGCCCGTATGTGATATGGATTCGTGGAAGAGGTGTCTGCATGATTCTTCGTGACCCGGGAGGTATCGGGTTACCTTGATTAGTGTCCCTGTGAGTTTTAAGGGCCCTGGCGACCCCGTGTGTTCTGGGGCTTCCGTGCATTCGTTAGATTGACTCACCGTGTATCGGTATGAGTGCAAAGGGCTATCCCCGCACGTCGTAGCTTCTTTGAAAAGTGATTTTTGTGTGGGCCATGCGTATGGCCTATTATGTATGAGTCTTATGACCCAGCCTATGGCTGGGGGCTTTCTGAGGTTTGCCTTCTAAGGGGATCGAACTCGGCAGTCGTGAGCCACCTCGTAAATCATTCTACCATGGTTTCTAACATAGAGATAGGCCAGATTGAGACATGGGGCCGTCTCGGTACAACGGTCTTGATATGAGTCTCGTGACTCAAGAACTGTTGGGTTTAGTAGGCCTAGTAAACCATCAACATTCTGGTGGCCTCGAGCCACTGGTACTCCGTGTTACTCGCAATGGGTGCGTGCGTCACCTTACTCGTTCACGTTTAGTGACCTCCCACTAGTCGTAGCTTCCTGGGCACGCTTTGTGCTAGCCTACCAAGGATTAGGTGGAGAGCTACACCCGGTGAGATGGTTTTAGGCTGGTTACCCTAGGGCCCCTCGCCTGTGCACCCTGAGTCCGGGCTGGGGGGAAGACTAGCTAGAGGATCTGACCAAGAGAGCATGGTCTGTGTATGCACACGTGGCTGGGGGCTTCGGGCCAATGCAGACGAGCTCAACCCCAGCTAGTCCTTGTTTTGTGGTTACTGGTATGGTGTCTCAGTTTTACCTGGGGCGAGGGAGACACCTGAGGCGCAGATTAAGACGTCAGTGAACGCATCCGGCCTTACTTCTGGTGGGCAGGTACTCCTGTCACGTGACGTGAGATTCTCGTGACTCGAGCTTCCGTTTCTCATCTGTGAGACATGGTCTTGTGTGTAGTTCTGGGTGTTTTTCCCGATGTAGAGGTCTTGGATTTCTAGTAGAGTTACCAAGGTTTCACTTGTAGGCGGCGTAGGGTTCACGACTGTGTGGTCGTGACTGTTTGCCCCGGACCACGTGGTCTTGGGTGGGTCGTCCCCTGTGCTTCATGACAGAGCAGTCATGGCATTTCTTCTGGCAGCGTAGCCATGGTTTTTTTCCGTTAATTCGGTGGTCCCCCGACAGTGAGATCAGGGTGTGTTTCCCAGTACAGTAGGAGTAGCTATAGAGCTAAGGTTTTTTTGGCCACCGTGTTTGTTGTTCCTACTGCTGTTGCTGCTTTCCGTTACCACCGTTGTTTATGATTTGGGTTCCGAGGGACCCCTGTTGAGCCAGTGATAGGAGGCTCACCCCTACTTTTTAGGTGTGGCGGTTCTTCCTCGATGTTCGAGGGTGTAGCGTGGAGGTTCTTAGTTGCCAGCTCGCCAAGCTAAGTGTTCACTCGGCAATAGAGTACGTTTCCTTGCCTTAGATTGTACATTATTTGGACTGGACTCTGTAATTTTATTATTTATTTCTGTTAACTATTGAATTGTCATGCTTTATTTCATATTTCTGTGTACTTCACACACACCTTTTAGCCCTTCCGAGCTCTCCGTCTCATGGGCGGCGGGCCAGGATTCAAATGGTATCGGGTAATTCTCGGTATCCGGATCTTTGGTCGTTGCAGTTGGTATCAGAGCGGTGGTTATGGACGTACATGGGAATTTGAGATATTACAGTGATCAGAGTCCATAACGTTCAATACAGTCGGCAGCTGACATTGGGTTTTATGTTTAATCATCGCTTTTTATTTCTCGCTTGAGAGCCTGAGTGCGCGGCGTTGGCACTGTGAAGGCAGTTGTTGTTCTCGTTGGAGTGACGGCATAGGGTCTGTAGACACGCCAAAATTGACGCTATGTTGATCAAATCTCATGTCACAATGTTGACGCCCCAAAGTGAACTTCAATACATTCATAATATAAAGTTTTTCTATTTTTGTGTGTGTTTTTGGTTTGGTCTTTGCATTTTTTGTGATTCGCGACCTGAAGAGGGGCATGTTTTTAAAAAGCGACCTTATCTAGGGCGTGTTCAAAAGAAAGGACGACCAAATGTCAGGGCGTCAATTCCTGGTATTATCCGGTTTCAAAATAAATTCAAATTATTGATTAACGTCCTTCCTCAGGGCGTGTTTTTAAGTAACGCCTTCATCTCAGGCGTTTTCTCATAATTTTCAAATAAAGTAAGTTTTATTGCCAAAATTTAATCCAAGAAGTGACGCCCTTTATCATGGTCATGTTTTTGAGTAACGTCTTGATGTAGGTCGTCAATTTATGATTTGACGCCCTTCTGAAGGCCGTGTTTTATCTTTCGGTGTCCTGCATAAACTCGTCTTTCCTGAGTAGTTCCCTGCCTTCAATGGTCTCCTTGCTCGAATTGGAACTAGAGTCCTGCCTCTTCTGATCATTGCCCGTTCTTATCCTTCCGAATCTGAGGTTATCTTGGATCTGGAACCCTATATAGGGATGTCTTGATCGACCTCGCGCGAGGTTGGTAAGGTTAGGTTGGCAGGGTTACGTTGGCAGGTTACGAGATTAGACGAGATCAGAGTTTACTGAGGTCGGAGGTTACTTGGTTTACAGAGGCTCTTCATATTCTTCCTGTGCGATCTTTTTAGAAGAGCCCTGCTTCTGCTTCTTCCTGTCAATAGCATCGACGTCGGTTCCCCTCTACTGTCGTCAGGGACAGCACAGGTCTTTGTTTATTTTGTTTGTGTTGTTTTGTGTTCATCGATCATCATCACGTCCACTGTGTTCTTTTCCCTTTTTGCGTTAGCTTCATCATATCTCCTCCTTCCCTATCTCTTTAGGGGTTTTAAAACAAAAGAAAGGTGCGCATGTTTTATTCCCTATTCATCGCCACATCATCTACTTGGGATTGATACTACGTTCACTTGGCTGATCCACTTCTTTTGCTTGTTTGTTTTGTCTCTTTTGCAAGGTAATCAATAAAAGAAAACCCCCTTCATCGGCCGGCCGATTGAAGGAGGAGGAGGAATTCACAATCTATCTCGCGTTTTCTTTTCCACCAGGTATTCGCGATCTTCTTTGTTTCTTCTTGAGGTAACCCCTCTGGCGATCACCCTCCTTAGTAGCACCACGTGCTTCTTTTCCTCATTATTATATCATCTCCCCTTATTTTTATTATGCTTTCTCATATTTAAATTCTTCTTCATGTGTGGATTTATCACGATCTACAAATTGGCGATCACGGTGGGACTCCTTTTATTTTTTTTTCATTTGATTACCCTTTCCCTTGGGCACCCACGTGTGCCATCTCCCCTTTTGCACCCACGGTGTGCCTCCTTTCGTGCTACACGTAGTACCTTCCCCACTTATGATTGGCTAACTTGTTGGATTTTATTTGGAAATTCCACTTATCCAAAATTTTGATGAGCATGTTATACTCTGTTGCATGTTATTGATTGCCATGATTATACTGTGACTGTGATTATCCTCCTGATTGGTTTTTGCTGGCCGGTAGAGGGCTGTTTCTGGAGACAAAAAGAATTAACGCCCCTCATAGAGGCGTCTCTTGTCATAGAAGCGCCTCTCCACAAGGCGTTTCTTTAGTTGGCCGTGCGTACCCCTGGATTTGACGCCCTCACCTAGAGGTGTTTCTTTCATTTGTAGCGCCTCCCTCTAAGGCGCATTTTTACCCTGCCTGTGGGCTCCCACAGTGATTCACGACCGTCACACGGTCGTCTATTTTGTTTATAGCGACCTTCCCCAGGTCGTTTCTTTCCTATGTTTTTTCAGAGCCGTGTTGCATTGATTATTATACTGATTGCTCTGGCTTATTGTTTGATTCACTCATATCCTACTGCATTCATCCACTTGCATTGGTTTGGGAGACCTTCTCTCCCCACATCTTTAGGAGCCACACACCCTCTTGGTGAAGGAACGACCCTCCATTGAGCGCTCCGTCTCTTTGGACCGAAAATTCCTAAACCAAGCCTCCGTAAGTCCCCGCACCCGTGGATTCCCTCACGGACGCCGGGCAGGTTGTACCCTTGAAGTCCCGGGTTAGTTGGCCTAAGCATGGTGAGAGAGTGTTCCTAGTTGGCACCGAAGTTAGACCTCATTTGAAACTAGGTTCACCCCTTGAGTGAGCATATCTATTTGCAAAAGTCATTGATTCACCAAAGTTTAAGTAAAGCAAAATCACTATTCCAACTTGTGTGCTTCTTTGCAAGTTATTTTTGCTTGAAACATTGATTGCATAATGGCTTACCATGATAAGAAAACTAACATGTTTAATTCAATTCATGAGGATGCACAACCGTGCACATCTTATAATCCTCAATTTCAACATCATTCTCTCCATATCTTCAAGGGACCACATTCTCATTCTTATGGTCATGCCCGGCCCATGGGCAATGTCCAATCTTATGGCCCCCCTATTCAATCACGAGCCACTACTCCTTCGGGACCGTCTCCTCCCAATGATGAGAAGGTCTCCAAAGTCATTCATGCATTAGATCATCTCACCCCTCAACAAATCCAAGCCCTTAAGGCCGTTGTTGGGGGTGCATCTCATTCATCGCATTCTTCTCATTCTCCTTCCAATCCTATGCGGGTGGCCCATCACCCACCTCCCTTGTCTACTCATATGCCTACTCGGGTGGCCCATCACCCACCTCCCTCTTCAATTCACATTCCTACCCGGGTAGCCCATCACCCATCTCATCCTATTCACATTCCTCCTCGGGTGGTCCGACACCCGCCTCCTTCTATTCCTCCTCCACCACGGCCCCAAGGCCCATTTATTTCTTGCAATCCGGCCCATCTGGGTTTTTCTACGGGTCGGCCCATTAATCCCCCTCCACGGCCTTCTTATGCGGCCCCTCCTTCAAGGCCCTGCCAACCCTTGGTTGCTCAAGCCATACCCCTCCAACAAACTCTTCTTGACAAGGTCACTTTAATGGAGGAACAATTAAAGAGGGTTACGAGCCCACGGCCCGCTCCTCCTACTCCAGTCAATCCCCTTCATGCCGCTCTGAATGATATTACAAAAATGGAGAAAGATTGGAAAGATAGGATGGATGACTATGGTATCGGTAGTTTAAGCAAGCAAGAGCCGGCAGATTTCAACGCTCAAGTGGACACCGTCCGCCCTCCACCCGTCCGCACACTTCATTCATATGGCCTTCCACCTCCACATACGCAATACCATTACACTCCTCCACCCACATATACGCCTCCACTACGGTGTCCACTTGAACCGGCTGATGAAGAACCGGCAATTGAAGAATCTGAGGCACACAATGATGAAGCTATGCAGGCACCCCTTCTGAGTTTCCTTCGCTTCCCTCTCCCTCCACTACCGCTTGATGAACCCCCTGCTCAGGACGAAGCCACTGTCACCAATACATTCCCCGTTTATGAGACTAATTGGTGTTACGACGATGGGTCATTACTCCAATCACCCATGTCGGTGCACCAAGACATGTCTCCTATCCCTAACACCTCTCGCCCCATCCGGCATTTTCAACACACTAAACCTTCTCCGTTCACCCCTCCCGTAACCACACCAATAGCCTCAACTCCATCACCCTCCACTACGCCGGCTTCTGCCAAGCCTTCCATTACACCTCCTCTTTGTCCACCACCTCAGCCGTCCACTATGCCTATAACCCCTATTCCACTACTTTACCCTTCACCCTTACCCGTGGCTAGTCCTGAGCAAGATCCACCCTTTTTTGCACTCGAGCCAATCCCGACTGCTTCCGAGCAAAGGGAGAAGCTCAACGTGTTTGAACCTTCGTTTCCACTCACCCTTCCTTCAAATCCTTCCATTATATCTCCACCATCCATGGAACCTTCCGCCTCAACTTCACACCTCTCTACCACTCAGAATGGGGGGCTTTTATCAAGTACTTGTGCCGAAGATGATCAAGAGCCGGGAAAGAAAGATTTGGCTATGGCCATGCTATTCAAGATGCAAGAGTTTGTATGCCAGATGCCGATCCGGGTTGTTGTACCAAGCATGGTCGAAGAGGCCAAGTCGCCGCCACTGCTCACTAAGAGAGAATGTCAAGCTTTGATGCCATGTAGGCTTGTGCCCAAAGGCCGGGAAGGGCACCCCTTGTTCCAACTTTCAAATCTTGAACCTTTTCTTCCATATAAGGGGCGAATGCCTATTCTATTCAACACTCCATATACGCCACAACCCCTGGGCAACACAATGCTTCCTATCCCAACTGTTCAACTCTCTCACACTATTACTTTTCACCCTTCAAGAGAGATGTCACTTACCATTGAAGCTTCATCCATTGGGCCAATTGGCTATACACTTTCACTGCCATGGAGGGGCGGTTATCTTGGTGCTAAGGGGCCTTCCACTATTTTATTCACCTTCTATTCAACTCCATTCACATTATTGTCTATCACAATTTCTTCATGGGCCACTCTAAGGGTAAAAAGGAAGATCTCATCCTCTCACCCTTCACATTCTTCATATTCTTTGCATTTCATTGCATTCATGCATTCACTGCATTCATCGCATCCATCCCATTGCACACATTTGCACCTCCTGCTTCCCGGGTTTCCAAACCCGTATCTTCCCCGCCTTCCGGCACCTCCGGATATTCCGCATTTCCCATCTTATTCATCTTCATCCTCGGGATCTGTGGGTCCCCTTACATTGCTCGGGCATTGCCCCCTCTCCAATCTCTTCTCAGGCCATCGCGTCCCTTTTCAGCTCTTGCATCCGGACCCTCCGAATTTCTCCCTTGTTCTGCTAGGGCATCGCGCCCTTTTTCATCTCACTCTCCCGGACTTTCCCCTCGGGCATCGCGCACCTTTTCATTTTCTTCCTCCGGAACCTCCGGATCTTTCTTTATTCCTTGGGCATCACGTCCCTTTCCACCTCATCCCTCCGGAACCTCCGGATTCTCTTTCCTTCTGCTTAGGGCATCGCGTCCCTTTACGCCTCATTCCTCCGGAGCCTCCGGATCCTCTATTCCTCTTTCCATGCCCAGGGCATCACGTCCCTCGGTATCTGCTTCCTCCGGAACCTCCGGATCTTTCACCCCTCTCTTTATCCCTCGGGCATCGCGCCCATTTTCATCTTCTTCCTCTGGATTCTCCGTCTTGTTCTTTCTATCTTCTTTCAGGGCATCCTGACCCTTCTAATTCCATTCCCCCGGAACCTCCGGACCCTCCATCTTTCTTCCGATTCATCTTTCTGCTCCTCCGGGACATCACATCCTTCATTTTTTTCCTCCTTTTCCATCATCTTTTTCCCTATTGTTTCCTAGGGCACCGCGTCCCTCGATATTTTATCCCTCCGGAGCCTCCGGATTCCTCCTATCATGATTCTCCTCCTCTATCTCCGGACCCTCCGGATCCGCCTCTTTCCATCTATCAATTTCTTCTCCTAATTCCCCCTAATCTTGGGTCTGACCCAACTTCTTCCACATCCACTGCCTTGGGCATCTGCCCTTTTTCTCACTACTTTCGAGGCTTTAGTCCTCACTCCTCCTTCTAATTCTCCGCTTCTTCTGTAGACCTTTCATGTGATCAGGGTCTCCACACCTTAGTGAGGGAGTTCTAGCCCTCGTCTCTCTTCCTTTTTTTCCTTATTCGTCTGAGTCTGGTCTTGGCACCACTCCTTCTTGTTAAGCCACTTTCAAATCCTTTGCTTCCAATCCTTTTGACTGCCAAAGAGGACTATCCCACGATGATCAACCTCGCCTCTGACAGCTGCTTCTACAAAGGTTGCAAGGTAACATATGGGCGTAAGTACTCATTTCATGATATCATTATCTCATTGCTTCACGATGATTTTCAAAATAAAGTGCTTCTTAACAAGATTAAGAGTGGTAGTCAAGACCTTTATCCTAGGTCGAATCTTTATCTTTACTAAATCATTCTCAAAATAATCTTTTAGGCTTATTTTTACAGCACCTTTGGTAATAAAAATCCACGCCGGGAATTCGACATTCTCTCCCCGCTTGTTAAGAGAAACCCTTAGCTGGGCATTCCACACACTTCACGGCGTCCTTAGTCGGCTCCTTTGGTTAAAACACCGTTGCTACTTTGGCCATGCCATGAGAATTTCTGAAAGTCTTTTTCTCTTCTTTACTCGGCTGCGTGCAGGGGCAAGAGGTTGACGGATGAGATGACCCACCCAGGGTAATCTCCAATACGAGAGGAGTCTCAAATAGGGGCAGTCTTGACCCAAAATCAATATGAGTTTTCATATGAGTTTTCATGATATACATCTAGCCAAAAGGGCTATTATGGAAATCAAGTCAAAATTTAGATAAAAATAAAATTGTGAATTATGGCATGTCAAGAGTGGCAAAGTCCCCGCAGGGAAAACCCTGGTCGTATGCATGTCAAGGGTCTAAAAATCAAAGGCACAAAGCCCTAGCATAACAGACTACCTCTTTGAAGGGAAATACCTTGGAAGGAATTCAAGTCCCGACATCTCCCATCCTGCATAAAGCTTATCCTTAATTATTCTTCTCTTCTCCCTCTAAGACCGAATGTTTCTCGGGTATGGCCTTGGTAGGAGCACCGTTAATCAAGGGCAGTCAGTTATAGGGCGCCCCCCTTCAATGCACGCTCGGCTTTGGATAATTTTAGCGAAAGGGGAAGGAACGAGGACCCCTAGCCAGTGGTTCAAAAACACTCTTTGATGTTGCATTAATAATGTCTAAACTAAAAAAAAATCAAAAGAAAAAACAAAAAAACTTGAATATTTCCTAAGTCAAAATCCAAAAAAAATTGAA
Organism: Amorphophallus konjac; assembly: GCA_022559845.1. Classification (NCBI taxonomy): domain Eukaryota; kingdom Viridiplantae; phylum Streptophyta; class Magnoliopsida; order Alismatales; family Araceae; genus Amorphophallus; species Amorphophallus konjac. The sequence goes on from CM040122.1 coordinate 103,005,082, forward strand.
TATTTTCTAAGCCAAAATCCAAAAAAATTGAACATTTCCTAATCAAAATCCAACAAAAATTGAATATTTTCAAAATTCATAATAAAAATTCAAATATTTTCCAAAATCCATAAAAATTGAATATCTTTTTCAAAACTCATAAAAATTTGCATATTTCAAAATCTAAAAAAATTGCATTGTATTTTTCTGATGGTGCTTTTTACAGGAACAACAACTTTGCAAGGATCAAGAGCACGGGATGAGTCCTCTCCATTCATTGCCATCTACCTTTTGATTCTTCCCATGTTCACGATTGATCACATCTTCATAATTTGCTACGCATTACTCCGATTATTCATCTCCAAATCTTTTTTTATCAAATCTTGCTGATCACTCCGCCGATGGGTATTATCAGATCTTGATCATTCAACTCTAAATCTTGATTAGCCAAGTTGTCATCATCATGACAAACAACAAACAATGATGCTATGCTATCTATGCTTTAATTATGCTATCTATGTTATTCATGCCTTTCACGCTGTGCACACTTGAATGCTATTCATGATATGATACATACATGCTATTGATGCTTTGATTCATGCTATGCTTGCTATGCTTAAATGCCTTATTCATTGCTTGTTATCTTTTATATCTTGGCTGATGAATCTTTGAGCGCAAGAAGAAGCTCTTGGTCCCACCGACTAGGCATCATCATCCAAGCCCCACGGTGCTTGCACCTCATTTCTCTGTTCCCCCATGCTTATTGCTCCATCTCTCCCTGTATGCATTCCTACTATATGTTACATACGCTATTAGATTATATCAAGGACCTTGTGGCTTTGGTAAATCTGGAATTTGAGTTCCCCTTCATCAAAAATAATGATGATTCCAGAGGAGTCTTAGTCACACAGATAGGCCGTTGAGCCGTCCAAGACTGGGGATGATGGTTCCCTTTTACGAGTTGATGCGTGGATAAATGGGCTTCGGCTTAGTATCGGCTCGTAGAATGGGTTTCTTGACCCAGTCTTGGCAGTTTAACAATATTATCCTTGATTATCTTATATTTTCATTTGTTTTAATTTTTCCTTTTAAACCCAACATGCATTCATGTAGGAATTTGAATCAATTTTTGGAAAATCATTCTGATAAGCTGATTTGGAGAGTCAAATTGATCTTAGTCTTTCCAGATATGAGATATTCATTGCTGAATGGAATCCTCAGTTCGTTTTGTCGCGGTTTTGGGTCATTTTCTCGAAAGCTCCTTGTTTGGATTTCTATCTCTCGTTTCAATCCTTTCCCTTGATCCACCTTGGCTGCAGCACGTCCACATTGGCTAGTAACCGCTCCCCAATGGTGAAACCTACAGGTTTGTGACCTGGGGTGCTTCCACCGCGCTGGAAGTTGATCATTCTCCTTCGTGCCCGCGTGCACACTCTCTCTTTCATCCAAACATCGTTGATTTCATTGAATTTTCGGGGATTGCTTCATCTCGAGCTTTTGATTTCATTCTCATCAAGTGATGTTGATTTCGTGTCTCATCACACCTTGGTATCTACTTTTCAGTTTGCTCTGCTCCCTTGCAAAGCAGACGCCAAGGCGGGGCAACTGTAGACACGCCAAAATTGACGTTACTGTGAGTACATCTCATATTACCTTGTAATGCCCCAATTTGACCCTCAAATTACCTTTGTTTGAGTGGTTTTTCTCACTTTTCTTAGATTTCTCCCTTTTTTCTCCCTTTTCTTATTTTTTCCTATTTTTATCTATTTTTCTGGATTTTCTGGGTATTTTTCTCTATTTTTATGAATTTTTCAGAAACAACGACTTGAAGAGGGGCGTCATTTCATTTTAAGAAAATCAAAAGAAAATAAAAGAAAATTGACGACACATGCATCAGGCGTCAATTCCACTTGTTTTACAATTTTTCTGAATTTTTCTGAGATTTTTTCGGATTTTTTTGGAATTAACGACATGTGAAAGGACGTTATTTTGATTTTTAATAAAATAAAAATCAAAAAAAATTGAATTCACGACATATGGGGAGGGCGTCACTTTCATTTGATTATTTTAATAATATTTTTCAACCCTCTTCCAGAGGTGATTTGGTTGCCTTCCGAATTTCCTTCGCTTCCCCCCCTCTTTTCCTCCGAGGTTCTTCTTCCCTGTTTTCTCTGTTTTCTTTCTTTTCTAACCTTCACGCAGGGGTTGCTGTTGCATTGGCTGAAGGAGGAGCCCCTACGTCTCACATCATCTATCCTTTGGAAAACTTCTCCCCATCGAGCATCAAAAGCAAAAGCACAAGCTCCTCTTCTTATTTTTATTCTTCTGTTTATTGCATCGTTCATATGCATGCATGATCATCTTCTGTATAGTTTTCCTTTTCAACCGTTGAGAAGCTCCTCTTAGTGCACTCTTGCACTCTTTATTTTTACATGTCATCATACATTCATCATATTTTCCCATACCTTTTTGCATAGGGGTTTAAGGGCAACCACCCTTAAGGTGTGTTCTAATCTATGTTTCCATGCTCATCCTTTTATTAAGAATTTGATGCTACACTCATCATGTTTCTAATTCCATATTCTCTTATTGGTGTTTGTCTTTGATTGTTTTGCAAGGGTAATCAAATAAGGAGAACTCTCTTCATCGACCGGCCGATCGGAAGAGAAAGGAGCACTCACATCTCCCGCACTTTTACGGTATTTTCGCGATCCCTCCATTGATTATTTGTTATATCCTTTGAGGCCCTCGCGTCTCTGGCGATCACATCTCCTATTTTACACCGTGTGCATGCTTTTTCATCTTCTGCTTAATTCTTTTATTTTTATAATTGTTCTAAGTGGATTTTTAATTAGATCTACAAATTTGTATTTTATTTCGTGATAAATCCACACATGAAGAAGAATTTAAATATGAGAAAGCATAATAAAAATAAGGGGAGATGATATAATAATAAGGAAAAGAAGCACGTGGTGCTACTAAGGAGGGTGATCGCCAGAGGGGTTACCTCAAGAAGAAACAAAGAAGATCGCGAATACCTGGTGGAAAAGAAAACGCGGGATAGATTGTGAATTCCTCCTCCTCCTTCAATCGGCCGGCCGATGAAGGGGGTTTTCCTTTATTGATTACCTTGCAAAAGAGACAAAACAAACAAGCAAAAGAAGTGGATCAGCCAAGTGAACGTAGTATCAATCCCAAGTAGATGATGTGACGATGAATAGGGAATAAAACATGCGCACCTTTCTTTTGTTTTAAAACCCCTAAAGAGATAGGGAAGGAGGAGATATGATGAAGCTAACGCAAAAAGGGAAAAGAACACAGTGGACGTGATGATGATCGATGAACACAAAACAACACAAACAAAATAAACAAAGACCCCTGCTGTCCCTGACGACAGCAGAGGGGAACCGACGTCGATGCTATTGACAGGAAGAAGCGGAAGCAGGGCTCTTCTAAAAAGATCGCACAGGAAGAAGATGAAGAGCCTCTGTAAACCAAGTAACCTCCGACCTCAGTAAACTCTGATCTCGTCTAATCTCGTAACCTGCAAACGTAACCCTACCAACCTAACCCTGCCAACCTCGCGCGAGGTCAATCAAGACATCCCTATATAGGGTTCCAGATCCAAGATAACCTCAGATTCGGAAGGATAAGAACGGGCAATGATCAGAAGAGGCAGGACTCTAGTTCCAATTCGAGCAAGGAGACCATTGAAGGCAGGGAACTACTCAGGAAAGATGAGTTTAAGCAGGACACCGAAAGATAAAACACGACCTTCAGAAGGGCGTCAAATCACAAATTGACGACCTACATCAAGACGTTACTCAAAAACACGACCATGATAAAGGGCGTCACTTCTTGGATTAAATTTTGGCAATAAAACTTACTTTATTTGAAAATTATGAGAAAACGCCTGAGATGAAGGCGTTACTTAAAAACACGCCCTGAGGAAGGACGTTAATCAATAATTTGAATTTATTTTGAAACCGGATAATACCAGGAATTGACGCCCTGACATTTGGTCGTCCTTTCTTTTGAACACGCCCTAGATAAGGTCGCTTTCTAAAAACACGCCCCTCTTCAGGTCGCGAATCACAAAAAATGCAAAGACCAAACCAAAAACACACACAAAAATAGAAAAACTTTATATTATGAATGTATTGAAGTTCACTTTGGGGTGTCAACATAGTGACATGAGATTTGATCAACATAGCGTCAATTTTGGCGTGTCTACAGCTACCCCGCCTTGGCGTCTGCTTTGCAAGGGAGTGAGATGAAATGGAGTGAAAGTGCAACAAACGGAATGAAGTGGAATGAACTGATAAGTAGATGCCAAGGTGTGATGTGACACGCCTCAGACACTAAGTATTGGAAATCTTTCCAAGATTCTGTGTGAAACAACTCCGAGTGATTCCAAGGAAGCATCAATTTGTTGGATAAAGGAGATTAAACTAAACAAGTAAAAAAATGTGCGCATGGCACGATAAGGAGACACCATTGGAGAGCGGTTACCAGCCAATGTGGACGTGCTACAACCAAGGTGGATTTGCAGAAAAATAAAGGGAATCGAGATGGAGACCCAGCAAAGGGACATTTTCAAGTAATCAGCCTAAGCGGCTTCAAAGAGAATAAAGTACTCAATTTGGAATGGAATGTCTCATGTCAACTCAATCAAGAGCGAGTGACCTTCATTACTGCCATAATATGAAGATTTTCAGCATGAAGCTCAAAGTCCTACATGATGCATGCTGGGCTAAAAGGAAAAGATAAGACAAACTAAAAGATAGAAAATAATCAAGGATAATATTGTTAAGCCATCTAGATTTGGTCAAGAATCCAGATCTCCGAGCTGACACTAAGCCGAAGCCCATTTGTCCGTGTATCAACTCAGAAAGTGGAACCATCGTCCCAGACCTTGAATGACTCAACGGCCTATCCGTGTGATCAAGACTCTCCTGGAACTATCAACGTTTTTGATGAAGGGGAACTCAAATTCCAGGTTCATCAGAACCACAAGGTCCTTGATATGCTATAATATCGTAGAATACCATATAGTAATAATGCTCACAACAGGAACAACATGATGTTACCTCCACATTAATTCGGGTATCTCGAAACCTGCAATCTTCTGCACTCAAGAGTTCATTAGTTCTCTCAAAATTTCAATATAAATAATCCTCAATTCAAAGCATAACATGATCGTAAGTGCTTAATAAAATAAAATTCCAACGAAATAATAGCACCTGGTCCCACCGTGATTGCCAATTTGTAGATCTAATTAAAAATCAACTTAGAACAATTATAAAAATAAAAGAATTAAGCAGAAGATGAAAAAGCATGCACACGGTGCAAAATAGGAGATGTGATCGCCAGAGACGCGAGGGCCTCAAAGGATATAACAAATAATCAATGGAGGGATCGCGAAAATACCGTAAAAGTGCAGGGGATGTGAGTACTCCTTTCTCTTCCGATCGGCCGGTCGATGAAGAGAGTTCTCCTTATTTGATTACCCTTGCAAAACAATCAAAGACAAACACCAATAAGAGAATATGGAATTAGAAACATGATGAGTGTAGCATCAAATTCTTAATAAAAGGATGAGCATGGAAACATAGATTAGAACACACCTTAAGGGTGGTTGCCCTTAAACCCCTATGCAAAAAGGTATGGGAAAATATGATGAATGTATGATGACATGTAAAAATAAAGAGTGCAAGAGTGCACTAAGGGGAGCTTCTCAACGGTTGAAAAGGAAAACTATACAGAAGATGATCATGCATGCATATGAACGATGCAATAAACAGAAGAATAAAAATAAGAAGAGGAGCATGTGCTTTTGCTTTTGATGCTCGATGGGGAGAAGTTTTTCAAAGGATAGATGATGTGAGACGTAGGGGCTCCTCCTTCAGCCAATGCAACAGCAACCCCTACGTGAAGGTTAGAAAAGAAAGAAAACAGAGAAAACAGGGAAGAAGAACCTCGGAGGAAAAGAGGGGGGGAAGCGAAGGAAACTCGGAAGGCCACCAAATCACCTCTGGAAGAGGGTTGAAAAATATTATTAAAATAATCAAATGAAAGTGACGCCCTCCCCATATGTTGTGAATTCAATTTTTTTTGATTTTTATTTTATTAAAAATTAAAATAACGTCCTTTCACATGTCGTTGATTCCAAAAAAATCCAAAAAATCCTCAGAAAAATTTAGAAAAATTGTAAAACAAGTGGAATTGACGCCTGATGCATGTGTCGTCAATTTTCTTTTATTTTCTTTTGATTTTCTTAAAATGAAATGACGCCCCTCTTCAAGTCGTTGTTTCTGGAAAATTCATAAAAATAGAGAAAAATACCCAGAAAATCTAGAAAAATAGAGAAAAATAGGAAAAAATAAGAAAAGGGAGAAAAAAAGGAGAAATCTAAGAAAATGGAGAAAAATCACTCAAACAAAGGTAATTTGAGGGTCAAATTGGGGCATTACAAGGTAATATGAGATGTACTCACAGTAACGTCAATTTTGGCGTGTCTACAGGGTCCAAGGGATGTGATAGAGAGATTTCATCCCGATGGGTGGTGGCCTCAGTTGGGCTGCGGTGCGTAGAGTTTGTCAGCAGGTGCGAGGCTATGGTGCTACGTTCGAGGAATCTACAACGAGGTTAGGTGGCTGGCGAGGATTGCTCGTGGTTAGTTGGCCACGAGTGTGCTCGAAGGGAGTTGTTACCGGTTTGGCCACCCCAGCTTGAGGTTTATCCAGCCCTTGAAGCGTCGAGATTGTGGTTTGGAGTAGCGGAGCAGGTGCTCTGGTTGAGAATTGTGCTCAGATGAGCGGAGAATCCTCTTGATGAGTTGCTGATTGTCAGACCTTATTTTCTCGTCATGGTCTGTGGCGTCGGAGATGACGTGCCTGTCCCGATTGTTCTTACGTATTTTGAGGCAGGATTGGGCAAAATTGTCCCAGTGAGCTATAAGTTTTGCATTTCTGCGTATGAATGGACTGTGTTAGTCCTAGATTTAGTTCGAGATTATATGGCGATGGCTTGGTTCGTGGCCCAATTTATGAAATTTGGGGCCATTATGTACCGCCTTGGATGCGCCGTGCGAGTCGGCAACTGAGATGTGAAGGTTCCACAGCAGATTTGGGACTAAGGATGAGTGTTGGCAGCTGCCAATTGTGGTTCGTGTTGTGGCTCTTGGCGTGGTGGTCCGCACAGTAGCGGCTCGAGAGATTGGTATTTTTGAGGATCCGAGAATCGAGAATGTATTGGTGTTAGCAAGGATACATTCGAGGGAATGATGTCTAGTGGCTAGAGGTGTGGCAGGCTTCGGGCCTGGTGTCTTTTATGGTTTCTTCGCTCCTCGGTAAGCATTTTGGCGCGTTAATGGTTTTGAGATCAGAGGCAGGCGTAGGTGAGGAGCGTATGGCTGCAGCTAGCTCAACTATTGTGGCAGAGTATGGCTAGCGATCAGCGGAGCTAGTGCTCGAGGCGTGGCGAGTCACAGTTCGAGGAATTGCAGCGGTGGTGCATCGGGAGATGCCGAGATGGTGGTCCGATAAAACACTCACTGAGTGTCGTCGGTAGCATTCACCTGACAGTAGCAATGGCTTTCCGTGGTGCTAGAAGGTGCGATTCCCAGTGTACATAAGGTTCAAGGTCAGGTCAAGCGTGGAGATCTCTCGATTTGTCAAAGGTATGTTGTTTTCTCTTTGGTCGGAGAGAATTGCGTTTTGCCAGAGTTCATCATCTTGCATCGTGCGTTCGGATGGGTTGGCCTCCTTTGGTGTGCCATGAAGTCCATGCGAGACGCGTTCTGTATTTTTTTTGGCAGTGTCGCTACCTGTGAGAAGAGACGCCCATTTCCCTTGATGCATAAGGGTGTTAGTGCTATCCCGGAAGGATGAGTGCCAGTTGGGCTGTGCTTGCGAGAATTTACGCCTGGTATTGTGATTTTCGATGTGTTGTGAATCGGAGCCTGTAGAGTTGCAGACGTTTGCTAGATTAAGAGAGAGAATTTATGCTCGGGGTTCGTGGTAATGGAGCTTTCCTCACCCTATTTTTTGGAGTTACCCAGTCGAGTTGATGATTGTCGTGATGGCAGATCCTGAGTCGGTTGTGATGTTGCGTGCATGGATCAGAGTGCGCAGCGGAAGCCTGGTGGGCCCATAACCCACAGGTTGAGGAACATGACATTGGTTGCTATGGGTAGATTCTCGAGGATGAGAAGAGCATCAGAGGATTGGTTCCTCGATGAGAGATTGTCTCTGGCTGTGTGAGCATGTCGGTTGCTGTGCCATTGCTTGAGGCATCGTGGTTGTGGCACTGCAAGATGAAGAGTTTGGGAAATATGTCGGTAAGGCTACCGCGTGAGTACCTTGTTCATTTGTTGGAAGCCGTGTCAGGTGCGTAGTGTTAGGCCCGGATGGGATTGCTAAGGAATAGCCTGACGGAGGATGAGGACGTGGTGATCGGAGTCGGTAAGCTATGTGCTAGACTCGTGCTGGAAGTTGTGTCCTCAAATGGGATCGTGGCCATGGAGTTGCGATCTCTAGCAGATTATGGGTCCCAGTTAGTAGCTGCGAGTGGCTAGTGGGGCTAGCCGAGTGGTCGACCATGACAAGGTATGTATTACCAAGAGGCCCAGTCGAGTCCAAGAGTTTTGGAATGATGTGAAGAGGACTCAGCTGTGATAAGGGTCTGCAGTGTTTGGAGACTCGTGTGCATTGGTCGCAGCGTCGTCGACCAGGTTGCTATGATGGTGTTTGCGATGGGTTTATTCCTTCTTATTATTATTATTATTATTATTATTATTTTATATATATATATATATATATCTTATTTCACGTGTCGATCAACCAATTAACTAACTGGTAATTAACTGACTGATTGACGGCGCGGGCGTGCCAGTCACGTACGTGACAAGTTTATTATGCGCTCATCTTGACCCGTATCGGGCGAAAGTGAAGTTCGGTCGGGACCAGCAGTCCGCCATACCATAAAGGCTATGGTATTAATTACATCCCCCGCGAGGAGGGAACACCTTTGATTAATTGCCGAGATAATGGGCTGTCGAGGCTAGAATAAAAGATGCGACGTTGTGAGCATGACAAGATCACATGGAATACATCTATCTATCATGCAAGGGGAGCGTGGTTTATTGGATTAGTGACCCTCGGTATAGGGCGGAGGACGTAGGTCCGAAGACCACCATCGCGCATAGCGGAGACTTTCGATCGGGCGTAACCCGGTCTTTCTTCGGTGCCATTTGATATACTCGAGGGTCTATGCAAGCATGCATGCATGATGATGATAACTATGCTAAGCATGGCAACAAAATTATGAAAGTAAGCAGTGATCAATCACGTCTGTTAATCTCCGCCAAGTGAGGCAAGGATAGTAGCACAAGGCTGATAATAAAATGATTCGGATCCGAACATCACTTCTCTTATTCAGTTTATTAGGATTCATTAATTCCGGCCACAGGAGACGAAGGTCACCCCGAGGGTGGGTGAATGATTAAAACAACATCATGGCTTAAAACCGATGCAGCCACGCGTAGGGGTAGAGTTCCCCAGCGTAGCTAAACGTGGGCAAACACAACTAATCCGGTGCGCCCAGACGTAGGTAAAAGGGCAAAACCGGCGCGGCCAAAACGTAGGTAAACGGGCTAAACCGGCGCGGCCTTGGGCAACTGTTAGCCCGGCGCGAAGGCCTTGGGGCGCGCCGGGAACGGGGCAACCAGCAAGAAGAAGAAAATTAGTCTTATGTTGATACGTCGCGGTAGGGTACCGTGCCGTATTAGGGCGCGCCGGGTTCGGGCCGTGCCGTTTTAGTCAATTTTAGGTGAAATTCACAGTATTTTGGTTCATTCAAGATCCTTATGATAGTTTCAAGTCAACTAGACCGATTACTTGTTTGATTGAAGTCCAAGATCCCTCGGAAATGATGCAGTAAGTTAGTGTGAGGTTCACACTCGGGCACTGAGTTGATTGGGTTCAGAATGAGCATCTGATTATGGCTTAATTATTCTGAGTCTGCCCAAAATTGGGCAGCATCTCCCCTGAACATGAAGAGTTGCAGGGGAGGAACGGGGTCATACCCACTTATCGAGTAAGCCCCTAAACCTCCGGTCTGCACAGTGGTAGCCAGTAAACTCGCAACAGATAGGGTACCCCGAGGACTAGCCTGCGAGGGGCACCAAGGCTCCGTGGGTGAGGATAGAGGGATGAGGCCACTGATAATGGGAGCAGCACCCCGAGGGCTAGCCTACGAGGGGTGGGCAACCCGCTGCCTATGACACATCCCTTGGAGGGACCGACCACTAAGAGAGTGAAGCTCCGAGGGCTAGCCTACTAGGAACACACATCCCTTGGCCTCTATCGGGTCTCCAGATTGTTGGGGCTAAGCTTGTTAGGCTAGGACCCCTGTTCTTATCTGTTGTGGCCTTGAGGAAGCATCTACCATCGAGAGGTAGAGCCCTCGATCACCCAGCAGTTCCGTGAAGCAATGGGGAATGTCCCCCTCCCCGGGCGATTAAGACGGAATGAAAGAATCTCAGAACGGTTCAACTGACCATGATGTAGAGGGGTAGTCAATGCACAGATGAGATGAGCCAATCGTAGAAGCAGATGCTCGAACAACTAGGACGCAACATTCAGGCAATGGATCTTGCCATCCCAAAGGCGACTCCCACCTCGCGAGCAACAGAGCAGTACGAAGGGAATAGTTAATGGGAGTTAGACCCTCGATACCACGGCGGGAAGAAGCATGCGCATGAGCACAGCTCTGTCCACGGAGGGGATACAAAGACCCTTAAAATAAACATGGAAGCGGTCGATGGGAAAGACCCGGGGAGGGGTCATTTCTGTAGCCCGCGATGCTTCGGGGCATGATCGGGACTCGAGGAAACCGGAGTCAGGAACCACGCGCGGAAGAACTCAAACGTATGCATTGACATTGATAGAGAAGGGGAATAAGCTTCGAGCATTCATTTGACCTATTGGTCCACGCATCTATATACATATCACCACCCAGTAGACGGGGATGGACTAACATTTACATTACAAATCCGGTGCCGGCATCGTCGCTCGCTCGCCTTCATCAGTTGCAGAGGCAAAGGGATGCGCAGAGGCACAACAATAAAACAAACGGGAAGAGAGAATCGCAGAGAAAGGGGGGGGTCAGCTCGTATCATCGCCATCCCTCCCCCTCTCGCTTACATCTGATAGATAGAAACCCCAAAAAAAAAAGAATCCACGAAAGCGCTGGTGCCCACCTGTTCTCGGAACAGAGTATCGGATCTTCAGCTAAAGCAGAGGAAGATGGCCGGCGGAGGATGCTCAGATGAAACCCCTTTTCCCAAGAGCTCTATCTCTCCCAGAATCTGGTTCGCTCTCCGACCCTCCTCTTTTTCTTCTTCTCCTCTCTTTTTTTTTGTCTTCCTTTTCTGTTCTCGTCCTCCTTCTCAATCGAACAGCTTCCTGCATATATATAGGAGGTTCGAAGTCTTGATCCAGCGTGGAAAATGGCGCGCCGGGGAAGGCCCCATGGCCTTTTGCGCGCCGGAACAACGGGCCCAGGTGGGGTTCTTTGCGCGCCAGAATAAGGGGCGCCAGATGGGGGCGCACCGGTTTAGGGCGTGCCGTGTTAATGTTCCTCGCACGTCGTGAGTCAGTTGATGAGTCTGGGGATGATTCTGGGGGTCACCGGAAACATTTATCTCATGAATGCTCCTTGAAACCTTGACGAGATGTCTTGTCGAAGCTCCCAGGTCGACGTACGGCCATTCCCGAGACTCCAGATAGCTTTGATTTGATCATGCGGGCTTTCCGCTGACACGGCCTTCGGCTCTATGACTCGTGCTGCTGGCTCGGTCTGGCTTGTCCCCAAAGCTCCTTAGGGGGTGGGATAACACCAGGGATAGTTTCGCCTGAGCTGGGCGATCATTCGGCCACTGACAGGCCCATCTTGGCGGGAAGCCGTACCCATGCCGGGTGATCAGGATCTTCTGCCGACAGAGCTTTCGGTCCTCTGTCCTGGAGAGCCAGGGGGACTCTTTCATCTTCAGGAGAGCCTTTCATGCGGCGAGTAGCCACTGGGTAGACCGTCGTCCTTGATCGGACAACGGGTGTAGTGTATGCGACACGACGGAGTCGATGCCGGTTCATTGGGCAGGCTTGGTCGCACTGCCGGTTGGTTGTGAGTTCGTCTCGGCTCTCCTGAGGTGAAGTCCCCATGCTCATGCGGGGTGACTCGAGGCTCTGGCAGCTTGAGAAGTCTTCAATATGTTGATCTTTATCGGCTTCCGTGCTTCAGCAGGCCGAGTCCTTCGTCTTTGTGGCTTGGTCGCCGACGATCATATTTTGGGTGCCAACAAATGCCCCCCAGACGTGGGTGTTGCGAGCAAGGCACGAGTGCAGCAAGGCCGACGGATGAATTTCTCCCGGAATGATCTCCTCTTCCGTTGACAGGAGCTTGGGACGGCCCTTAATTCGGCATGGACGTTAATCCGGCGCCGTTTGCATTTTAATACGGCGCGGGGTTGCTTCGGTGCGCTCTTGGCTTTGAGACGTTAATCCGGCGCGCTCCTGGACCCTTTGCGTTTTTAATACGGCGCGGCCCTGATGCTAAGAGTAGTTAATCCATCGCGCCTAAAATCGGCGTGCCTTTTTGTATATTGGACATTAATTTGGCGCGCTAAATAGCGCGCCGGATTAACATCCGAAGCCATCCTCTATATAAGGCTTTCGCCTTTCATTTTTATTCTTCATCCCTCATTTGCAAAAAAACTTTCTCTCTCCTCCCGTTTTTCTTCCCGCGGCGCCGAGTGAGGTGAGGGCGAGAGCGGCGGCGGATTTTCCTTCGGGGTGAGCGAAATGCTGCCCCCTTTTAGGTTTCAAACCCATTCTTTGGGCCCCGGGAGGCTTCTAGTAGGGCTTGCCCTCAGAGCTATTTCCCCAGGTGTTCCTTTTGGCCTCGGTGTAATGCCGCTGGCTGCTTTTAGGGACCGTTCCCTCAGTGAATGTGTTCCCGCTTTTCCTAGGCAATATCCTGTGCTGGGGAGACTCTGCCGAAATTTTGTCAAAAATCTGCCTTTAATCAGTTATTCTCTGACTTTTGCTTATTGTTTGATGCGCTTCTTTACAGCTATCATGGCATCCGGTTCTTCTTCTCGTGCCGTGGTGACGTGGGAGAACGTCAATTCCCTTGATCGGGGGCACGGTCAAGTGGCTGTGGTTGCGGAATCCTCAGATTCGGAGACAGATACTGTGGACACCAGCCATCTCCTCATTCTTGGGGGTGACTCCTTTCATTATGACAGGGAAGGTGTCGTCAGGAGGGACTACCCCAAAGATAAACACCTGATGTCCCTTCTCCAACGCTTCAGCCTCCAAGGGAAGAGGGACATGTTCCTTGTCTGAAAAGCCGAGCAGGCCCTGTTGGTGGAGAGGGACAGTCTAACAGATTGCGTAGTGCGGGGAAGACCCATTTATCTCCTCGGAGAGGTCAGGAAGTGGAGCGTCGTGTTGGGACTGCAAGATCTGGCTCCGAAAGACGGGCTGCTGACCAGGGCCCCTGAATTTGTACCTGCTCGATGGAATGATTCTACAGGCAGGGTGGACCGGGAGAAGCAGATCTTTGGCTTGTTTCTCACCCCATTAAAATGGGGTTACAGAGAAGAATCATTTCTGCTGGACTGCCTGGCGATCCGCTTTAAGCACCAGATATCTGTGGGGTGGTTTGCCGATCTGAGGGCCACCGATGCTCACTCATTTAGACCTAGAGCGGTGGAGTTCACCGATTATGTGTTGCATCATTACGCTCCCATCCTGACCAGGGCTGGCGTCTATCACAGCGTGTATGCTTCAAGGTACCGCTACCCCATCTCTTGAGGCTTATGTTGCGGTATGATCGAAGTGTTTTGCCCCGAGTACAACACTTTCTATACCTCGGAAGGAGAGACCTCTCTGGATCTATGGAGCCTCTCGCAGCTTAGCGGCCTACCCATTGATGGAGAACCGTATGAGGAGGTCTGCTGGCCCGACTGGCTGAAGGATCAGACCGACGGTGAGGGTCGGTATCTGGCGGGTTAGGCTTATCGATATCTGATGAAGGCGTACCGCACCCTCTTTCATTCGTCGCATGACACGAGGGAAGCTCGGAAGTCAGGCGAGAAGCGGAGGGTGTGGATGGGCACCTAGCTTCAATATTTCTTCAATGGGAAGAATAAGTATGAAGACTTTCCCTGATAGCGCCAGTGGCTCAGAAGTGGAAGAAAAGAGTCCGACGCCAGGCCGCATCATCATCATCTTCAAGAGGAGGGCAGAGGGAGGACCCGAACCCTACTAATGTTGACGCAGTCACGCATTGTGCTGTGTACCTGGTCTATTGGATCTGTTCTTTCGCTCTTCCGCAAGGTGACGAGAGCATAATCAGGGCGGAAGCCATTTATCCAGCCTATCTTATGGCTTGGGGTACCAAGCTATCTCTTTGCCCGGTGGCTCTATGTCTTGTTTACAAGATGTTGGGAGAACTGCACAAGACGCGTCTCCCCAGAAATCTTTGGACGGTCGGTCCGTTACACTTTGTTAATGCTTGGGTCTGTACCCTATTCCCAGAGGCGGCTCCTCGGGCGTTACAGTCTGTTCCTCTTGTTCCGCGGATGATAGAATTCACGAGTGCCAAGCCATCCTCACTAGCGGAGCAACTCTGCGCCATTCGGGGCAAATTGCCCCGTATTCTCATAGATTCCCCCGGGGTTCTTCACTTTTGGAGTGTAGCTACCCACTCCAACCTGCTGGTGAACAGGACGAGGCAGTGTAAGCTTTTTGAGACTGAGGAGTATATTCATCCGATTTCCGAGGCCAAGTGTACCAAACCCATTCTTGAGCCAGAGTTGGTTGACTGGGCGCTGACTATCAGGCCTAGTGTCCTTGTATTCCGCAAGAGCGGCATTTTATGGTTGGAGCCGTACTACCCGTTCCGCTTTAGTCGGAACTTTGGCTATGACCAGTACATTCCACATTCTTCTTCACAATTTGCACTGCCTAACAGGCACATGGCCGGGTAAGTTTCAAATGATGATGCCCGGATATGGTGGGACTTCTTCCATCACCGGGAAGATGTTTCTTTCAGGGTGCCAACCCCTGCCCGTTTCCCCTGCGTCACGCCTGAGTATATCAAGTGGTGGAACGCGCGGACGGGGTTTTACAGGAGCTCCCGACGAGAGTGCTGGGCCGTGGCAGAGCACAGGTTTCTAGACTCCCAGCCGGAGCCAGTCTTTGATATTGAGCCTTCTTATTTGAAGAAGTTGAAGTCCTGGACCCGTACGGAAGTGGAGGCCTATCTGGAGGCCTGCAAGGTCGTAAAAAGTCACAAGACGAAGGTTGACCCGAAGCTGCCCCCGATCAACAAAGATGACTATGTGAAAACCCTTCGGGGTTTATGCCGGGTGAGTAGCGAGAGGGTGATCCTTCAGCAACTCCCCCTGCCGGTGGAGGAGCCCATCTCGGCTGTGGCCGACTGGCGTCCTAAGGTGGATGGGTTGTACCCTTATCAGACCTTCATCTGTAGGGAATGTTGGGACGCTAAAGGGTGATCTAGAGGGGGGTGAATAGATCACACACCCGTTAAAAAATTACTGCAGTAGAATCAAATCCGGAATATATCAGTCATACACATGCATTCTCCATATAATATATCAGTCACAGTCATATGCATTCATATTGCTATCATCAAAACACAATATCTTAATGCACTCACTGTGTTGCTATCATCAAAATAAAACAGCATTGCTATCATCAAAACACATAGCACATGCTTGTGCCTAAGGGGCACAACAGGGAAGACATGCAGGCTGCCTTATATGACAACACCCCGTGGCTATTCGCGCTTCTTCGCTCACATGGTCTTTTAGTGGGTGGTCCCAACGAAGCCATCCTGGACCGACCTCTTCATGTCTCGTTCAAATATGCTGACAGATGGGGGCTGGACCACCTGAGCCTATATTATCTCCTGTCTTCTCGTGGTCACGAGGACCTGGCGCTGTTGGCCGAGCTGAGTGAAAAGATCGGAGATTTATGCTAGCTTATTCGCGAGGCGGCTTCGAGAGACAAAGTGCCCTCGCTATATTATTGGCCTCTCTTCCCCTTTTACACGGGGCCGGCAAGTATGTTCCATTTCTTCATTCAGGCCCTTCGGCCAGCTTCTTTCTTTCACTGTGGTGCATTATTCTCACCTGTGTGCATGTGCAGTCCGACCAACTTCGGAGGAGACTCGGCACTTCAGGGAGCTGATAATAAAGGCTCAGAAGTCAGCATATTTTGAGGTTCCCGAGCCGGCCCCGACCACAACGCCACTGCCTCCCGGCGATTCGAGAAAGCGGACTCGATCCCAGTTGAGAGAGGCTGTTGGGAAGGCGAAGGCGGCGGTGAACCGGGTGACACGGGGGCACCGAAAGAAGGCCGCAGAAAGGGAATCAGCAACCGTTCTTCCTTCAATTGTATCCTTCGAAGAGTTCGAAGCTTCTCGCACACAACGGCCAGAAGCTGAAGGTAGGCTCTCCTTTTCTTAAGAGTTCATTAGTCCACTTTGACTCCCTTGGCTAGCTCATGCTGACGGTTGCCGACACAGTTGCCACGGTCGTCGGGCTAGAGGCGATGGTAGATGTCGCGACTAGGGAAGGGGCAGAGGAAATCCCTGTTGCTCCCATAGAGAGAGATCTGCCTTCTCCAATGCCCAGACAGGAAATGGAAGGTAATTTATAGTTTAATTATGACGCCACCATGAATCTTCCTGTCTTCAGCCGGCTTGACCATTTCTTGCCGTAAATTTCAGCTGATATACAACCGTCATTACTTCCGGGCTCGGAGAGTGCAGAAGAAGCGATTATTAAGGGGTAGGGTGAACTTGGCCTTGAGGTCCCATCCAGTGTTGCTCCTGATGTGGAGTGCACGGGGGAAGCTCCTGCCGCGGGTAATGCTCCTCCTGGCAAGGCTCCTACCCCTATGGTGGAGCGTCTCGAAAGAGCAGAGGGGTCTTCCTCCTCTGAGCAGGTTGATTATGGTGGCGGCTCCAGTGATGAGGAGTTCCCACTTGTTGACATAGAGACTGAGGATGCCGGGGCATCCTCGGCCTATGAAAGCGATCATCTGACTTTTAGCCCACCCCGGTTGTCATGGAGTGGTCTTGGGCTGTCAGGCTCGCTTGTGAGAGGAGACGCTGGCGCCGGAGAAGTTGCCCTTAGAGATTTGAGCTTGGTACCGGCCGAGGTAAGGACCCACCCGTGGTCGGTGCCTGCTGCCCTTCCTTTCTCTTCCCTTTAGCTTTTATAATGTACATATTTCTAGTGCAGACTGAGGTAGTGCTGCCAACCATGACGGTGCAGATACCCCTCCCGGCTCTAGGCGCGGGCCACGCAACCTTCCCGTCCGTCTTGCGGCCTATCGCACTACGATACCCCAAGGATTATGCAGCGGCAGTGGCTCCAGCTGCACCCGGAGCACTTGTGAGGGTTGATAGTTTGGTAGCAGTCGAGGACTCCCAGTCATTAGAAGTCATACAACAGTCGGCTTTGGAGAAGGATGGCCCCTCCGAAATAGAAGCCGGAGAGATCGTCGAAGAACAGATGTCCTCGATTCTTGATATTCCTGTTGCACCTCCATCCTAGGGGGCTGGTAGGGAAATTGTCGTCATTGAGGCTCCAGCTACCGTATCGGCCACCGCGGTTGTTCCCCACACCAGTGTACTGCAGCTCATGCCATCATCATCTTCTGGGGCGGGCGACGATATCTGGGCCACTGTGGATAGCAGAGTGGAGTTTGAACTACCTGAGACGTCGCCGCTTGGTCTCCAATCTTTGAGTGACCTTGTGTGGCAGTTCCTAGGGACCCTTCAACAGACCATAACGGCCAGCAGAGATTTAACTTATGTTTAGCTGAGGGGCTTGATAGAGCATTTATCCCGCTCGTTGTTGGCCTTTGGTTGCCCCATGGACGACTGGACTCCACAGGTGATCCTGCTTCTGAAATATGTAAACAGGAGGGAATTCTTAGGCCGGGAGGCAGCTGACCAACTGGCGGCCGTAACACTGGAGCGGGCCGAATGCCGAACCGCTCTCATTTCTCTGAAAGGGACTACGGCGAGGATGAGGGATGACGCCAATGCCTCTTTGCAGCGCCGAAGTTTTCTCACGGCCCACATAGCGGAACTACATGCCGAACTCTCAAGGGCAGAGGTTGAACTTCAAGAGATAGAACGCCTGGAGGTCCAGAGGGTGGAGGAGGCAGAAATGGCCGAGGGGCAAGTTGCTTCCCTCGGGGAGAGACTATCTCAGCTGGAGGCCACTGAGTTCAGACTGCAGGAGCTGGCCCGCCATCCTTCCCTAGGCATTCCGGCACTGGAGGACATCTTTCGATGCCCTCTGCCATAGTCCTTTTCTATTTGCCTCTTTTGATGGACTTCATGTATTCCGGGGAATGCCCCGCGTAACATGTACTCTTTATTCCGTAGAATAAAAATCTTCATTTTACTGTCAAATGACGACTCCATCCTGTCATCATTCTTCCTTTTTTTTATTCGCCAGTTGATCCTAGTCCGAGTGTGTGGGTCACGAGGGCAGGAGAGCGCTCACGCCTTCAGCAAAGGGGTGAGGTGTTCGCTCCACCACGCCACGATTATTCTCCAGACTAAACAACGGCCTGTGCGAGTCGAGAGTCCGGAGGACCCAAAAGGGTATATGAGAGATGAAAACTGAAACAGAGAGCGAGCGACCTTGCCGATGGTGACAAGGGTCGAAAAGGGTAGACGGTCTTGCCGATGATGACAAGAACGTAAAAGGGGTAGCGACCGGTCTTGCCGATGGTGACAAGGGTCGAAAAGGGTAGACGGTCTTACCGATGATTACAAAAACTGGACAGGGTAGCGACCGATCTTGCCGATGGTGACAAGGGTCAAAAAGGGTAGACGGTCTTGCCGATGATGACAAGAACCGGGGAGGATAGGGATCGATCTTGTTGATGGTGACAAGGGTCGAAAAGGGTGGATGGTCTCGCCGATGATGACAAGAACCGGAAAGGGTAGCGACCGATCCTGCCGATGATGACAAGGGTCAAAAAGGGTAGCGACCGATCTTGCCGATGATGACAAGGGTCGGAAAAGGGTAGGCGGTCTTGCCGATGATGACAAGAACCGGAAAGGGTAGCGACCGATCTTGCCGATGGTGACAAGGGTCGAAGAGGGTAGACGGTCTTGCCGATGATGACAAGAACCGGAAAGGGTAGCGACCGATCTTGCTGATGGTGACAAGGGTCGAAAGGGGTAGACGGGCTTGCCGATGATGACAAGAACCGAAAAGGGTAGCGACCGATCTTGCCGATGATGACAAGGGTCAAAAGGGGTAGACGGTCTCGCCGATGATGACAAAAATCGGAAAGGGTAGCGACCGATCCTGCCAATGATGACAAGGGTCGAAAAGGGTAGACGGTCTTGCCCATGATGACAAGAACCGAAAAGGGTAGCGACCGATCTTGCCGATGGTGACAAGGGTCGAAGAGGGTAGACGGTCTTGCCGATGATGACAAGAATCGGAAAGGGTAGCGACCGATCTTGCCGATGATGACAAGGGTCGAAAAGGGGTAGAAAATGGATACATATAGGTCGGACATTGGATGAAGACTCCGCCTCGACCCTGTAAAGGGTCTTCAGGACGGAGGATGGATCATCACTATTCATCATTCATTTACATTATTTCTTTATTCACATTACTGACCTAAGCGCCCTTTCGGGTTTTCACCGAAGCCAGCCCCCTCTTGCTTTTGCCCATACGCCCTTTCGGGTTTTCACGTGGCGGGGTACCCGATTTTACCCGCGACGCCCTTTCGGGTTTTCGCCACTGCTGGGTTATAGCCATTTTTACACTTGTCCTAATACAGGAGCAAGTCTGGCGGGGTATCTCTATTTTTAACCCCATTTTCTTTTCCTTCTTTTTTTTGAATTCGGAGTACAGAAGACTGGACTGGTAGAATGCTGACTGGCCTTGCCGATGGTGACAAGGATTTGTCCCTGGTTTAGTTCGTCGACACTGGTTAAATGTCGAAGCAAAGGACATGGTTCATTAAAAAGGACGTAAGATCCGAGTTAATGAGTAGAAGTCGACCGGTCTCGCCAAAGATGATGAGGGTCGGACATGGGTTTGTTCATCAGCATGGGTCACATGCTGATGGGGGCATCCCTCGCCCCCTCCACTTCTTTTGAGTCTCGGATTGCTCATCAACGTGCGCCATTGTGTTCGTCATAATTTTATGAGTCTAGTCATGTAATTTTTACATTTTATTTGAGTCATCATCATGTAATTTTCCCTTTATTTGAGTCATGTACCTAGGTTAGTAGGTTATCTACCAAAGTCTTGTGTCATTGTGTTGGTTTGTTAGGCTATTGGGCCCAACTAATGGGCTAGGCCCAGGGGCGCCCCTCCGTTGGAGTGCTTGGTCAATAGTTGTTTAGTCAGTGTCATTTTCATCCTAAGAAAAGTCCAATGCCTATAAATAGGCCCCTTCTCATCTCATATGTAACAACTTTTTGCATGAATATTGAAATCCAGAATTCCAAATCCCACTATACCTCTCTCTCATTATCTCTCTCTCTATTGGGGTGGATTCCCCTCTCTCTCTTTCTCTCTCTCTTCTCTCTCTCTCTCTCTCTCTCTCTCTCTCTCTCTCTCTCTCCACCCAAGGGGGGCTGCGCCCTACCCTCTCTCTCCTCCCCTTCCCAACCACCCCTCTCCCACCTACCCCATTAAAGGCCTCTCCCCTTCCCCATAGCCCTCTTTACTCCACCCCCTAGTCCCAAGAGAGCTCCACCCAATCCCCACTCCACCCTCCAACCCCCAACTACCCATTTCCCTTCCCCAAGCATCACTCCACCTTCCCAAGACACCTCTTCCCATCCCAAAGATCACCATTGATCACCCCCCATCAAAGAAAATTCAAACTCACATTCCCTCCACCCACTTGTGCCTCCCTCACCTTCCTCCTCTCCCTTCAAGCCCAAATTCGTAGCTCCTCTCTCACCCACTGAAAACACCCCATTCCAAACCCCATTCTCCCTCTCCTACACCTTAGAACACCCCCTCCCAGGCCCCCTCACAACTAGGGGTCACTCCCACACCTATTCACCACATTTCCGCTTCCATTTACCCTATTTCTCCCACCACCTTCCACCTACAGTTCACAGGTTGCAGGTGGCAGAAGTCCAGCGACTTGCAGAAGGTGTCACATCGTCATCCTGAGGCTTCTGAAGGCGCTTCATACATCGTCGGAATCTTCTTCGAGTCAGCTTTCCAACGGCGGTCGTTGCGTCATCGTCCGAACACCGAGCTGCCCGAGAAGCCATTCTCCCCCGACTACACGAAGCAGGCCCTGACAGGAGACTAGAGCCGGAGTGGAAGCTCGTCTGCGACGTTCTTGTTGGGAATCTGATCAAGAGTTCTTCAGTAAAAGTCTTCTACTTCAAGTCTTCTACCATCCCCAAGAAGCAAAGTTCATTTTGGAGACCGGAGCTGAAAGTTATCAATTTTCTCCCCCGAGCGCGCATTTCTGCTTCCACTCTATCTGCACCGACCCTCCTTCAGTGTTCAGAGGCTACCAGACTACTTCGACATCATTTGGTATCCCCGTCAGTTCTGCTTCGAAGAAGACCCGTCAAAGGTTCCAACGGCTCTGACGGAACCTGATTCCGAGCTTGGGAGCATTTGTGGCACCCTCTGCTTCCTGCTGTTGGGAACCTGCAGCTTTCCGAACAGAGGATCTGCTACCCTGTTAAAGCCCCTACCCCGACCAGCAGCGGTACCAGAAGAAATCAAGAAAATATTAGTGTCTTCCCGGTCCAGCCACGAAGAGTTTCCCACTGGTTTCATCTTCAGAAAAAATCTAGAGTGGCCGCAGTGTCAAGAGAACCGACTGTCTGTCCAGAAGCGCAGAGAATGGTCAGAATCGGCTTCGGCAACCTTTTCTTGTTTCTAGCTTGATTTTCCCCCTTTCGCTTGGCCGGCTGAAGGCCCCTCCCTGCGTGGAGGTAGTTTTACCTGTATCAACTTAACCCCTACCCCGAGATCCCCCCTTGCAAGGGGTGTAGTTCATGTATTAATTCAGGTCGCAGGTTTGAAGCTCCGTCGACGCGGCGTGCGGGTGCATACCCACCCCTCCCCGCTCGCCCCCGTCTCCGGCCGTAGTCGGCGTCTTCACGCCGGCTAGGTGAGCCTCTGTCCCTCTCTTGGCTGGTTTCAATTCATTGCTAGCATAGTATTATCGCCATTGTTTCATCGGACAGTGAATGAGAGCTCGGTCCTAAATTGCTAGTGCCGTGAGTGACCACCGCGGGCGAGTTGTGAGTGAACCATTACATCCCACACCCTTGGTGTGCTGGCCGCCCATGATTTGGGCATCCCAGGCCCATTCGGGGTTCTCCGCAAGCTAGCCAACCTTTGGAGCCTCAAGGTCCCGCCTCGGACCCTCTCCATCATCGCCGAGTTACCTTCAGGCACTAATGTGCGCCAACCGAGTGAGCTCGCTAGTGTGAGTCCGCTGCCCAAAGTTGTTTGCTTACAATTGTAGGTCCAATGTCATTCGGTCTTTTGACTATCACCCCAAGGGTGGTTTCACATCAAGTGGTATCAGAGCAAGTTCACAACTTGTCTCTATCAAGTTGGTCCTAGGACACACATATGCATTTAGAGTCTTCCAGTGCATCACTCTTGTCCACTAGTATGGCCACCTCATACCGACCTTACCAATCGGCCCTCTCCATAAGTCCAAACCACCAAGGGATGCCTACCACTAACACACATAACCTCCCTTGTAAGACCCCGAGTTTCTGTACAAATATTAAATTTCGTAAATAGTAAATGTTGAATAGTGACTGAGGTAAATAGTAAATAGTAAATATTTTTGACTATCGTGTAAATATTCTAAAAAATGATAGTTAATTAGTAAACACCATGATAAACACTTTGGTCTCCTGTACCTGACCCTAATAAAATCATTTACATGGCTTAATCAGTGATTTAAGCCTGACTTAAAAACGCGGAAAACACTATTCACCTGAAAATATAACTATCTTGGAAAAATCTGCAAAAATCACATCTGATAGAGAGTATTTTTCTTAGCAACTTTGTCTTCTGGAGTTTCATCGGTAAAAATCAAAAACTCTCTCTATCGACTAAACCGTTGAACATTCGGTTAAATTATTATTTTAATCTTAAGATTGGGAGATTAACATTAAACCTTGTGATAAAATTCCATAAAAATCATAATCTAAAAGATCACGTCTTGATTAGCAATTTTGTCTTCTGGGTCAAACTCATTAAAAATCGTTTAGTGGGATTTATGAGCTAAGCACCCTTAATCACTTAAGCTAATCCTAAGCTTTAAGGAGGTTTAACTTAATCTCCTACCTCAATAAAACACGTGAGAACGTGTTTAAGTCGGCAAACACGGAGTCCACACTGTGGTCATCCCGTTGCGGCGACGTGTGCGACCATTCCCACCCGAATGAGGAACTCGTGGCTTTTAAAAGCCTATATATATGGGAGGGAGCCTTAAGGCTTCCCTCGTTAGTTAAGCTGCTGGGAGAAGAGGCCGTGGGGAGCTCTGCAACTCTCTGCAAGCTTACTATTCATCACTTCGTTCTCCAGGAGTTCCTTTGCTTCTTTCTATTCCTTCTCCTTCTTCCGTTAAATTCGGTAGGTAACCAAGGCACCAATCTAAGCATAGAAGAATGAACTTGTTAGCATCATTAGACAAGGAGCTATCATGCTTTTACATGTTTTACATCGTGTTTATAGTGATCATGATACCATCCGTAGATAGTATTCCTTGTTAAGTAACCAATTGTTAACCCACATGAATAACATATCATCAGGAGATTAAATTTCTGTTATTGTAATGATTGTTAATTGTTCAATCATGTTTTAAGCTTAAAAGGCATTGTAATCCACTTTTATTTTCATTGTAAACACTGGATAGACACAAAACTCAAGTTTTTAAAACATAATTAGTCATGTTTAAAGCATAATTAGTTATGTTTAAGCATGTTTAGTCATGTTTAAAACATAATTAGTCATGTTTAAAGCATAATTAGTTATGTTTAAGCATGTTTAGACATGTTTAAAACATAATTAGTCATGTTTAAAGCATAATTAGTTATGTTTAAGCATGTTTAGACATGTTTAAAACATAATTAGTCATGTTTAAAGCATAATTAGTTATGTTTAAGCATGTTTAGTCATGTTTAAGACATAATTAGTCATGTTTAAAGCATAATTAGTTATGTTTAAGCATGATTAACCAAGTTTACATAGGATTAGGCAAGATTAAGTATATATTAGCCAAGATTAGTATGACGGTCGACTTATGCAAGTCTTGGCCGATGTAAAATTACGCCGGACACTCTATCCGGTAAATTCTAAATTGTTACCATGAAAGGAAATGATACCAAATGGTAAATTTATCCATGGTCTACAATAGAAAGCATGATTTAGACCGGTGTTTTATTGCTTAAAGTATAAAATGGGCAACTTAGGCCTATACGGTGTATAAGCATATACCGTATATCCTCTAATGTCCCAATCGCCATCGTTTTAACTTGTTAAAATGACCGATTATCCTTGATTAACCTTCGGTCATACTCGAGCCCGGAATCAACCATTATTTTTAATGGGTTAAATGGTCATTGTATTCCGGTAACTATTTTATACACAACTCATCTTATGATTAGAATTATTGTTATACTTAAATACGGATTTTCTAGAACCGTATCTCCGTATACGACCCGAGAGGTTCGTATATTAAATCTATACACTTACTTTTCTCGAACGGCTTACTGTCAACCGTTCATACTTGACTCCGTGACTCGTTACTCGTGTGAGTACGGCCCGGTGTTCGCCGTACGACTACCCTTAGTTTGGGTTTTCCGTTGTGTTATACTCTTGAATCAGAGGAGACAAGGGTCGTCCTCTCATCTTACACTTGACAGAAATTCTATTGATTAGATTGGCCATAAATTGACTATGTCTAGACGGGGGATCATGGATCCAATGAAATGCCAACGCATCATAAGGGCCCGGTCTGGTCCTGGGGAGAGCGCCCGAAATGATATTGAGCCCATGGGATGTGTATGACAGGGTGAGGCATTGCACCCGAGTACTTGACTTGACTTGTTACGTCTATGACAATTCGTGATACTTGAATCGTGCGTGATTACCTGGTTACATGTGTAACATACTTGAATGATGGCCAAAGTTCTTTATCTTGTAGTTGCTATACTTGTTCATTACTTGATCATTACTTGTGGTAAAAGTGTTACATTCTCGATATCATATATTGTTCTTTATCGTGTTGACATTTGTTCATTTACTGCATTTCATGTAAATTGTAATAATTGGTTAAATACTTATACCTGCTTACGGTTATCTACTGAGCGTGTTTAGCTCACTCCTACTTTTCCCCTCTTTCCAGGTGATGACCATGTCGGGGATGGACTAGAGTGATACGAGTGTTAGTTATAGCTTTTCAGTCAGTTTGTATTCCTTATGTAATAGTGAGAAGTTGTTCTAGTTTGGATTACTATTCGAATGTAGTTGTCTACCCAAATGTACTCAGCATTTTATTATCAATAAAACTCTGATATTTACCTTTTCCAACCTTTTGTGCAATGGTTTGCAATGGTTCGGAATATTAAATTCTTGCTCGCGTGCCCCTAACTGTACGTCCCGAGATTCCGCATCGGGGCGTGACAGTTTAGTTGGTATCAGAGCCTAGGTCGCATTGACCTAGAAATTTAGGTTAAAATTGTCCTAGGTTTCCTTCTCTCCTATAAGTTTAGGAAAAAACTAGACCTTGTGAGATTTGGGTAGAAATCGGGTTAAGCTATTAACCGTAATCATGTCTCACTCCTCTAGTTCTTTCTCTCTCCTCTCATCAGAGAATTCTTCTCTCATAATAATCGACTCATGAACAATGGATTACCTTATAGGTACTTGAAATGGCAGCCAATCGTGCTGAGATGAGGAATTTGCAACGTACGGTTCAAGGACTTACGCAAGCCTTGAATGCATTGGCTCAGGCAGGAGCTGGAGCCGGAGCGGCACCTCATGGCGCAGCTCATGGTACTGGTGAATTGTATCGGAATTTCCGAGGGATGAACCCGCCTAGGTTTGCTGGTTCAACCGATCCTGATGAAGCCGAGAACTGGCTCGACGAGATGGCAAGGATTTTTGAGGTCATGCAATGCACTGACCAGGAGCGTGTTCTCTTGTCCATTTTCCAACTGGAACGTGATGCACGTACTTGGTGGGAGTCTATTAAACCGACTCTCGGTGACCAACAAGTCTCGTGGGAGGAATTCGAGGAATTCTTCAATGATAAATATTTTTCTGATCGCGTGCAAGAAAAGAAGGCCGCGGAATTCGCAGCTCTGAAGCAGCGAAGCTTATCGGTATCAGAATATGAAGCCCAGTTTGCAAGACTCTCTCGTTATGCGAGACATCTCATTTCAACTGAGAAAATGAAGGCGAAGCGTTTCCTTAATGGTCTTCGACTTCATTATATTAATCAACTGGCACCACTAGAAATTTCTACATATTCTGAGATGGTAAGAAAGGCACAAGTATTAGAAGATACATTGGAAATGACGGAAAGGATTCGTGGTCAAGGTAGTAAGAAGAATCAACCGAAGGCACTCAAGAATGATAAGACTGATTCTGGCACTGGTCCTAACAAGAAAAGACCTTTCACTAGTACTGGTTCTAGTTCTGGTTCTGGTTCGTGGAAGGGCAAGGCGCCAAGACAAGAAGACAAGAAACCTGATTCTGTGGTTCCATTCAAAGGCGTATGCCGATATTGTGATCGTCCCGGTCACAAAATGGAGGATTGTTGGCGCAAGCAAGGTGCATGTCTGCGATGTGGAAGCAAGGAGCACCGCATTCCCAACTGCCCCTTATTATCGGAACAAGCTATCCCGGCAAAACCTCTAAACGTCAAGAAGCCTCAGGGCAGGCTCCAGGCTCTTCATACAAAGGAAAAGGGTATCTCCGAG
The DNA here is from genome assembly GCA_022559845.1 of Amorphophallus konjac. Lineage (NCBI taxonomy): Eukaryota > Viridiplantae > Streptophyta > Magnoliopsida > Alismatales > Araceae > Amorphophallus > Amorphophallus konjac. Next base: position 103,032,139 of record CM040122.1, read on the forward strand.
GATGGTGGACTCGTCGAAGGTACTCTCATTATATCCGACTTTCCGGCTTTTGTTCTATTTGATACTGGTGCAACACATTCTTTTATATCCCGGAGATTTGCTAAGTTATTAGCTATAGAACCTGTTTTGATGGACTCTCCGTTAGAGATATCAACCCCTATTGGGACCAGTTCAGCTATTCAGCATTATTATCCTTCTAGTAAAGTTATGGTGAATGATCGGAATTTTCCAGCCGACTTGATTTGCATAGACATGAAGGATTACGATGTAATCCTAGGAGCCGACTGGTTGGCCCAGTATGAGGTCAATGTTCACTGCAATTCTTGTTCGGTGTCTTTTTCTAAGCACCCCGGATTATTCTTCAAAGGAGTGAAACATCCTAGTCCGGTGTCTCTTATCTCGACTCTTCGTGCTGATAAGTTATTGAGGCGTGGATGTGAAGCTTTCCTGGCTTTTATTCATGCGTCCCCTGAACAGCAGACCGAGATTAAGGACATTCCTATTGTCCGAGACTTCCCAGATGTTTTTCCAGAGGAGTTACCAGGACTTCCGCCTCAGCGTGAAGTGACATTTTCTATTGATCTTATTCCTGGATCGTCTCCTGTTTCTAAAGCCCCTTATCGCATGTCTCCTGCGGAATTGCGGGAATTGAAGCAGCAATTGTTGGAGTTGCTCGAGAAGGGTTTTATTCGCCCGAGTGTTTCCCCTTGGGGAGCTCCTGTATTGTTTGTTCGGAAGAAAGATGGTTCGATGAGGTTGTGCATCGACTATCGGCAACTCAACCAGATAACTGTCAAGAATAAATATCCACTGCCGAGGATTGATGAGTTATTTGACCAGATTGCTGGAGCTTCGTATTTTTCTAAGATCGATCTTCGATCTGGGTATCATCAATTGAGAATTAAGGAAGATGATATTTACAAGTCAGCTTTTCGAAGCCGATATGGTCACTTTGAGTTTGTCGTTATGCCCTTTGGGTTAACGAATGCACCGGCAGCTTTCATGCAACTTATGAACAATGTGTTCCGACCTTATCTTGATCAATGGGTCGTGGTATTTATTGATGACATTTTGATCTACTCAAAGAGTGAAGAAGATCATGCCGAGCATCTAAGAACGGCTCTTCAATTATTGAGAGATCACCAATTATATGCCAAATTCAGCAAGTGTGAATTTTGGCTGAGTGAAGTGTCCTTTCTAGGACATATTATTACTAAGGATGGAATTTCTGTGGATCCATCTAAAGTGGAAGCAGTCAAGAATTGGGAACAGCCTACTAATGCTACTGAAGTAAGGAGTTTTCTTGGCCTGGCTGGTTATTATCGAAGGTTCATTCAAGATTTCTCTAAAATTGCGGTACCTTTGACCAAATTAACCCGCAAAGAAATCAAGTTTGAGTGGTCAGCTGAATGCCAACGGAGTTTTCAAACTCTGAAGGATTGTTTGACTACTGCCCCTATTTTGACCTTACCTTCGGGTGAAGGCGGTTTTGTGGTCTACACAGATGCTTCTGGTATTGGCTTAGGCTGTGTGCTTATGCAGCATGGCAAGGTGATTGCCTATTCTTCCAGGCAGTTAAGGAAGCATGAAGTTAATTATCCCGTGCATGATCTGGAATTGGCAGCCGTAGTATTCGCATTGAAGATTTGGAGGCACTATTTATATGGAGAATCATTCACGGTATTTTCGGATCACAAAAGTCTGAAATACTTATTTTCTCAAAAGGAATTAAACATGAGGCAAAGAAGGTGGTTGGAATATATAAAGGATTTCGACTTCTCTATCGAGTATCACCCTGGCAAAGGCAATGTCGTGGCTGATGCGTTAAGTCGGAAGCCTGTGGCTAAGTTATCCAGTCTTATGTTACAAGAATGGAAGTTACTGGAGCAGATGGCTAGTCTGGATCTCAATATTGATAATGATCGGATTTTGATTTCCCAGATGCAACTCAAGCCCGAACTGTTAGTGGAAATCAAGCTATTACAAGATATTGATCCCGAGCTAGTCGAGATTAAGGAAAACTTAAGTGGCAGACCTGACTTCTCGATAGCCAATGATGGAAGACTGGTGTTTCAAGGTCGAACTTGTGTACCGGATGAGGCTAATATAAAGAATCGGATCCTTGAAGAAGCACATAGATCCCGATACACTATCCATCCGGGAGGCACTAAGATGTTCAAAGACTTGAAGAGGACATTTTGGTGGCCAAACATGAAAAGGGAAATTGCAGATTTTGTAAGCAGATGTCTTGTTTGTCAACAAGTAAAGGCCGAGCATTTTAGACCGGCAGGTAAATTGAAACCACTTGATATTCCCCAATGGAAGTGGGAGAGTATTGGTATGGACTTTATTATGGGTCTTCCTAAGACTCGAGGTGGCTATGATGCAATATGGGTCATCGTGGATCGATTGACTAAGTCAGCCCATTTTCTAGCTATTAAGTCCAAGTGGACGGTTGATGTACTAGCAGCATTATATCTGAAGGAAGTGGTTAGACTTCATGGTATTCCAGTCAGCATTGTGTCTGACCGAGACCCGAGATTTACATCTCATTTCTGGAAGGGTTTGCAAGAATCTCTTGGTACCCGTCTGAATTTCAGTACTGCATTTCATCCGCAGACAGATGGACAGACCGAGAGAACAAATCAGATTGTGGAAGATATGTTGAGAGCTTGTATGATTGACTTCGATGGCAGCTGGAGTGATCATTTGGCATTGATAGAATTCGCCTATAACAATAGTTATCAATCCAGCATACAAATGGCACCTTTCGAGGCTTTGTATGGAAGGAGTTGTCGTTCTCCATTATGTTGGGATGAGATTGGCGAGAAGCAATGGCTTGGACCGGATCTTGTCTCAGAATCATCACAGAATATTCGAATTATTCGAGACCGGTTACTTGTAGCTCAATCAAGGCAGAAAAGTTATGCTGATAATAGAAGAAGAGATTTGAAATTCCAGATTGGCGAGCATGTATTTTTGAAGGTCTCTCCGTCGAGAGGTATTCGCCGATTCGGTATTCATGGCAAGTTAAGCCCAAGGTATATTGGTCCATTTGAGATCCTTGATCGAGTGGGTGAAGTCGCCTATAGATTGGCCTTACCTCCTCAACTAGCTGGAGTACACAACGTGTTCCATGTTTCTATGCTTCGGAAATACGTGTACGACCCTAGTCACGTCATTCAACATGCGGACCTCGAAGTGAAGAAGGACTTGTCTTATGAAGAACGACCAGTAAAGATTCTGGATCGGAAGGAACAACAACTTCGGAATCGTTCCATACCAATGGTTAAGATTCAATGGAGTCGGCGTGGAATTGAAGAAGCTACCTGGGAATCCGAGGACGCTATACGGAAGCGTTATCCCGACCTATTCTAGGTGAGCTATCTTTCCTTTACTGTATTTTGGTCCAGTGAATTTGGAGGACCAAATTCTTTAAGTGGGGGAGGGTGTAAGACCCCGAGTTTCTGTACAAATATTAAATTTCGTAAATAGTAAATGTTGAATAGTGACTGAGGTAAATAGTAAATAGTAAATATTTTTGACTATCGTGTAAATATTCTGAAAAATGATAGTTAATTAGTAAACACCATGATAAACACTTTGGTCTCCTGTACCTGACCCTAATAAAATCATTTACATGGCTTAATCAGTGATTTAGGCCTGACTTAAAAACGCGGAAAACACTATTCACCTGAAAATATAACTATCTTGGAAAAATCTGCAAAAATCACATCTGATAGAGAGTATTTTTCTTAGCAACTTTATCTTCTGGAGTTTCATCGGTAAAAATCAAAAACTCTCTCTATCGACTAAACCGTTGAACATTGGGTTAAATTATTATTTTAATCTTAAGATTGGGAGATTAACATTAAACCTTGTGATAAAATTCCATAAAAATCATAATCTAAAAGATCACGTCTTGATTAGCAATTTTGTCTTCTGGGTCAAACTCATTAAAAATCGTTTAGTGGGATTTATGAGCTAAGCACCCTTAATCACTTAAGCTAATCCTAAGCTTTAAGGAGGTTTAACTTAATCTCCTACCTCAATAAAACACGTGAGAACGTGTTTAAGTCGGCAAACACGGAGTCCACACTGTGGTCATCCCGTTGCGGCGACGTGTGCGACCATTCCCACCCGAATGAGGAACTCGTGGCTTTTAAAAGCCTATATATATGGGAGGGAGCCTTAAGGCTTCCCTCGTTAGTTAAGCTGCTGGGAGAAGAGGCCGTGGGGAGCTCTGCAACTCTCTGCAAGCTTACTATTCATCACTTCGTTCTCCAGGAGTTCCTTTGCTTCTTTCTATTCCTTCTCCTTCTTCCGTTAAATTCGGTAGGTAACCAAGGCACCAATCTAAGCATAGAAGAATGAACTTGTTAGCATCATTAGACAAGGAGCTATCATGCTTTTACATGTTTTACATCGTGTTTATAGTGATCATGATACCATCCGTAGATAGTATTCCTTGTTAAGTAACCAATTGTTAACCCACATGAATAACATATCATCAGGAGATTAAATTTCTGTTATTGTAATGATTGTTAATTGTTCAATCATGTTTTAAGCTTAAAAGGCATTGTAATCCACTTTTATTTTCATTGTAAACACTGGATAGACACAAAACTCAAGTTTTTAAAACATAATTAGTCATGTTTAAAGCATAATTAGTTATGTTTAAGCATGTTTAGTCATGTTTAAAACATAATTAGTCATGTTTAAAGCATAATTAGTTATGTTTAAGCATGTTTAGACATGTTTAAAACATAATTAGTCATGTTTAAAGCATAATTAGTTATGTTTAAGCATGTTTAGACATGTTTAAAACATAATTAGTCATGTTTAAAGCATAATTAGTTATGTTTAAGCATGTTTAGTCATGTTTAAGACATAATTAGTCATGTTTAAAGCATAATTAGTTATGTTTAAGCATGATTAACCAAGTTTACATAGGATTAGGCAAGATTAAGTATATATTAGCCAAGATTAGTATGACGGTCGACTTATGCAAGTCTTGGCCGATGTAAAATTACGCCGGACACTCTATCCGGTAAATTCTAAATTGTTACCATGAAAGGAAATGATACCAAATGGTAAATTTATCCATGGTCTACAATAGAAAGCATGATTTAGACCGGTGTTTTATTGCTTAAAGTATAAAATGGGCAACTTAGGCCTATACGGTGTATAAGCATATACCGTATATCCTCTAATGTCCCAATCGCCATCGTTTTAACTTGTTAAAATGACCGATTATCCTTGATTAACCTTCGGTCATACTCGAGCCCGGAATCAACCATTATTTTTAATGGGTTAAATGGTCATTGTATTCCGGTAACTATTTTATACACAACTCATCTTATGATTAGAATTATTGTTATACTTAAATACGGATTTTCTAGAACCGTATCTCCGTATACGACCCGAGAGGTTCGTATATTAAATCTATACACTTACTTTTCTCGAACGGCTTACTGTCAACCGTTCATACTTGACTCCGTGACTCGTTACTCGTGTGAGTACGGCCCGGTGTTCGCCGTACGACTACCCTTAGTTTGGGTTTTCCGTTGTGTTATACTCTTGAATCAGAGGAGACAAGGGTCGTCCTCTCATCTTACACTTGACAGAAATTCTATTGATTAGATTGGCCATAAATTGACTATGTCTAGACGGGGGATCATGGATCCAATGAAATGCCAACGCATCATAAGGGCCCGGTCTGGTCCTGGGGAGAGCGCCCGAAATGATATTGAGCCCATGGGATGTGTATGACAGGGTGAGGCATTGCACCCGAGTACTTGACTTGACTTGTTACGTCTATGACAATTCGTGATACTTGAATCGTGCGTGATTACCTGGTTACATGTGTAACATACTTGAATGATGGCCAAAGTTCTTTATCTTGTAGTTGCTATACTTGTTCATTACTTGATCATTACTTGTGGTAAAAGTGTTACATTCTCGATATCATATATTGTTCTTTATCGTGTTGACATTTGTTCATTTACTGCATTTCATGTAAATTGTAATAATTGGTTAAATACTTATACCTGCTTACGGTTATCTACTGAGCGTGTTTAGCTCACTCCTACTTTTCCCCTCTTTCCAGGTGATGACCATGTCGGGGATGGACTAGAGTGATACGAGTGTTAGTTATAGCTTTTCAGTCAGTTTGTATTCCTTATGTAATAGTGAGAAGTTGTTCTAGTTTGGATTACTATTCGAATGTAGTTGTCTACCCAAATGTACTCAGCATTTTATTATCAATAAAACTCTGATATTTACCTTTTCCAACCTTTTGTGCAATGGTTTGCAATGGTTCGGAATATTAAATTCTTGCTCGCGTGCCCCTAACTGTACGTCCCGAGATTCCGCATCGGGGCGTGACATCCCTGGCCATGTCAACTACCTCATGAAGGCCTTGACCCATGCCAATGAGCGCTTGATAACATATCGGGTCGACTCAACCAACTTGGAGAAAATGGGTCCGCCCCAAGGACGGACGATAAAAGGACATGTCCCCCACCTCCCACTTTTGATGGAACTCATCTTAATGACTATTTAGATTGGGAGGCATCTATGGATCATTACTTTGAGAGGAATCCCATGTCCGAGGATAGGAAGGTTCGATGTGCCAAAATGCAACTAACCAAAAGGGCTCAAACTCATTGGTTGAAAATTGAAGGCTTAAGGATAATTAGAAGGGAAGATCCCATCACCACTTGGGAAAACATGAAGGAACACCTTAGGGCTAGATATGTGTCCCCTTCCTATTTGGATCACCAAAGCCCAAGGAACCCTTCAATTCCTTCACCCCCTAAAAAGGACACACCTCCCAAAACCAATCAAACCAAGCCTCCACACCCACCCCGCCTTCCTCTTCCAACCCCAATCTTACCCCAACCTAGGCTACCACTACTCCCAACCCCACTCCAAGTCTGACCTCGTTCACCACCCCGGATGCACCATGCCCCGATCATCATCACCCCACCCACAAAGTACTTACCCACCTCCTTGGTAGAAGAACCCATAATCCTAACACCCGACCCCATAGTGGTGAACACCCCAGATCCAACCCCCACTTTGAAAGAAACACATGCCCAAGATGAGGATAAAGCTTTGCATTACGATCTTAACTCTATGCCCTCTCCTCTAGTAGGGAGTGAACTCATCATAAGTGGGTCTTTGGCTAGATGGTTAAAAGAGGGCCCAGCTCACCCGATCATGGCCTACCCATCCTTGGAGCAACACCTCCCCATAGTGCCCTTCAACTCCTATCGCACCACCATCCAATCATCTTATCAAGTGGAGACACTAGGGGACCTTCTCAAGGGCTTAGCATGGCAATTAGAGTTGACTGGCATGTTGACCCCCATGACCGAACAACCTAGGAGCCTTAACCTCCTACACCTATGTGTTAGGTCTATCACCTTAATGTGCACCATTGGTTGCTACACTAGTGACCTTCTATTATTCCTCCCCACACCCGATGAGCCCGAACTTCTCCTCAAATTGGAGCTTCATATCTCGGGTAGAAAGCCAAGCCCTCCCCTCATGGTCGATCTACCTCCCAAGAGCTTCGGCCAAATTACTTCATTAGAGGAGGATGACCCACCTTGTATGGACCTTGTGGACATAGAGTTTCTTCTTCTAGGAGGCCCAATCCATGACCCCTTTGATCCCTTCCAATGGGAGCCTAGTTACCAATGTGACCCACCCACCTTACCCACAACCCACCTTTCTCTACCCCAACCAACCATGTTGGACCAAAACCACCACTTCCAAGACTCAGGCCCCACAAAGGGAACCATCGCCATAAACAACATATGCCTAGGAAATAAGGAAGAGCTCCTCGCCATAATGCCCACCTTCTTAGATCCCTTTGATCCATACGAGTGGAAGCTCAAGGGCCACCCCACACCCATGCACATGGAAGTCATCTCTAGGATAGGAGTGCATAAGTCTTGGCACAACACACCTCTTGGCATGATTAGAAAGTCGGGTCCATTCATTCACATCACCCACATGTTAAGTAGGAAGCATGAGTGGTCCCTATTTGGGTGTAACGGTCCTCCCCAATTCACCCTTAGTCTTATGTATGCTAGGAACCTACATGGGTGTCCGGGTCCTCCAACATTCATCACACTCACTCATAAGAGGGACACCTATGGATGCCCCGGTCCTCCCAAATCATTCAAAGTCTTCATAACATCAATGCATGATAGGTCTATATGTGGTTGCCCTGGACCACCTTTGCATACCATACATTGTCCACTCACACCGCATCATAGTGCATGGCATATGCATCCGAGCAAGTATCAAGCAATAAGCGGTGAGATTCACAACAAGCGGGCAAAAACTCATGGGCCCCACTTGGAATTCCAAGTTGGTAACTTGACGATGATGACTTTGGAGTGGCTATACCCTAGGGTCACCTCCAATTTGAGGGCACGAGGACTTGGATCTTGCCAAATTTCGAGTGATTTTGGCAACCCGACTTGCGGGTTAGACTTACCGATGGGTTTTGGGATTCACCCCATTTCTCATGTGGCGGATCCGGCACCCTCTAAGGGCACCGCGGTGGATCCTAGTGAGTGCCTTGAGCTTACACCTATCCTTGCGAGAGACACCCTCGGAGTGCCACCATAAATTAGCCTGAGAGCCCGACGTGAGCACACGGCGGCAATACTAGGCAAGCAAGATCCCATCGCAAGCATGAGGGTGTGTCCGAGCCACTTTGACGAGCTGAAGCGCCCTTCTCCGACTATGAGCGAAGGTTGAGTTTGGAGATCGTGGTTCGCCCGGAGCTGCATTTTTGTGTACTACTTCCCCGGTGGACCCATACTCGACGGAGTCGAGTTTTCCCCACCCCGGGGGTATGATGGGGGCATCCCTCGCCCCCTCCACTTCTTTTGAGGCTCGGATTGCTCATCAGCGTGTGCCATTGTGTTTGTCATAATTTTATGAGTCTAGTCATGTAATTTTTACATTTTATTTGAGTCATCATCATGTAATTTTCCCTTTATTTGAGTCATGCACCTAGGTTAGTAGGTTATCTACCAAAGTCTTGTGTCATTGTGTTGGTTTGTTAGGCTATTGGGCCCAACTAATGGGCTAGGCCCAGGGGCGCCCCTCCCTTGGAGTGCTTGGTCAATAGTTGTTTAGTCAGGGTCATTTTCGTCCTAGGAAAAGTCCAATGCCTATAAATAGGCCCCCACTCATCTCATATGTTACAACTTTTTGCATGAATATTGAAATCCAGAATTCCAAATCCCACTAGACCTTTTTTTTTTTAAACCAAACACCGACCAGTCAGAAAATGCACAGGTCGAGTGCACCCTCCCTCAGGGAGGGAGAGTGTTCTCACTCCTCCTGGCTTTCCCTGTGGTTCCTAATTTTTATTGAAAATGGGTAAGCAGTGTATACAACCAAAGGGGCAAACCCCTGAAAAAAAACAAGGGGCTTATAATGAGGGCCCGAACAATACGAAATGGGTATAAGCCCCAGCTGAAGAAAAATAACTAGAAAACTAAAAATGATGGAAAGAAGGCAAACCAACCTTTTCCACTCTAAAAGCACCCTTGGTAAGCTGTGGTAACTCCCTTGCTTTGGTATAGAGTTGATTAGTTGTAGTGCCACAAGCATATGAAGCCAATGAGTCAGCTACTTGGTTCCCCTCTCTGTATATATGATTAATCTCACTTCCACTTTCTTGAAGGAGAGTTAAGGTATCCTTCCACCAAGGGTGAACAGCCCAATTAGGAGATATTCCACTTCGACATGCCTCCACAAGTAGGGAGCAATCAGAAAAAAATTACCAAGAGATTAATGCCACTATGCTTAGCAATAGCTAGCCCATCATGTAATGCCCTGCATTCTGCCATGACACTGTTTCCTACACCATAATAGAAGGCAAAGCCTATAATCAGATCGCCAGAATTATTCCTTATGCATCTGCCTCCACCACATCTGCCCGGGTTACCTTTCGATGCCCCATCTACATGTAGAGTGTACCCTTGTTTAGCCAGTTTGCAGGTGACCATAATAGGTTGCCTAACCTGTACCCGAGGAAACAGACCAAAGGAAGCTAAGCATCTGACTTTGGCAGGTGAAAGAGGCATGTGAAAATTAATTTTATCCAAAGCCGTCTGAACAGAAGAAAGGATCTTCCTTTTAATGGTAATAGTATTGATTGGAACCCCTTCAAACTTTGAGGCACATCTCTGCTTCCATATTTCCCAGAGCATGAGGAAGGTTGAATACATCCCAGCTAAGCTAAAAGCCGAAAGCATACTGGTTGCAGATAAGAAATCCCAGCATCTACTAGTAATTTGATCTCCCAGCCATATATTATTACTGATTAGGGGTAGCAGCCAGCCCCATAATTCTGAGGCCAAATCACCATGGATGAATACATGGTTGAGGTCTTCCTGATTTGGAAGGGAACAACAACTACATTTAGAAGCCATTTGGATACCACAGTCAATAACCCTGCTACCAACTGGAATTGCCCGGTGGATTAGCTTCCATATGAATAGAGTTGCTCTTGGATTGAAAGCAGAATGCTACAATTTTGCCCAGGCTGGCCTTTTCGTACATCTTGTACGAATAAGATTGTAGGCTGATTTAATAGAGAAGTTACCTGTAGCAGAACTCATCCAAAAATAGATATCAGCCTCATTATTGAGCTGGATATTAGGGACATGGAACTCATTACCAATAAAACCCCAAGCCATATGCTGAGTGTTCCTGAGTACATCTCTAACAAAGAAAATAGGGATTACATTCCCATTATTTCTGTTACTGGCCTGTTCTGCACTAAAAGCAGAACCATTTCCAGTCCAATTGTCTCTTAGGAAATCAATTGTTTCTCCAGACCCTACAAATCACCTACTATTTTCAAGTAAGATATCTCTGGCCTATCTGAAGACAGATTGAGGCATACCAGAAGGAAAAGGTTTATTACTGCTAGAGATATGAGTTTTGATAAATCTCTGTCTGGCATATTGAGACCACAGTGATGATCCATGAACTATATTCCATAACATCTTAACAGCAAAGGCAATCTGGACACTTAAGAAGTCCGTAATTCCAAGGCCACCCTCTATGCGAGGTTTCTGAATATGTGACCAAGCAATCCAATGCCTGCGCTTGATTCCTTGTTCCCCTTGCCAGAAAAAGGCTGCACATTGGCTGTCCATGAAATTGATTATCTTTTTCGGGATAAAACAAGCTGATGCAAGATAGACTGACATACTTTTAAGGACTGAGTCTATAAGAACTGCTCTGCCAGCTTGAGAAAGCAACTTGGATTGCCAACCTTCTAATTTGGTCTGAATCCTTTCAATAAGAAACTTGAAATCTGAACACAAGTATCTGCCCTTTTTGATAGGAATTCTAAGATACTTGATTCCTTCAGCTTGGTACTTGTAGCCAGTTAGTGTCCGAACAGCTTGTATTAAGGAAAGGGGGGCCTTAGCTGACAGGATAAAGCAGCTCTTAGCTGCATTAACCTTTTGTCCCGAGCTACCTTCATATATATTGATAAACTGTTGGAAAGCCCCTATATTTCTTTTGCTAGCATTTAAGAAAACCAAGGTGTCATCAGCATATAACAAATGGGAAATCTGCATTGTCCTTCTAGGCCCAGCATAGCCCTTAAGACCCCCAGTTTGGAATAGGGCTGATAAACCTCTGCTTAAAACCTCCGAAGCTATTATAAAAAGATAAGGTGCTATTGGATCTCCTTGCCTGATGCCTCTACTGGATTTAAAGAAGCCAGAAACAATACCATTGAAGTTAATAGAGAACCAGTAGTTATATAAAAGCATACCAATTAGAGAAGTGAATCTAGTACTGAAACCAAACTTTCTCATCACTGCTAAAACAAAATCCCACTCCATTCTGTCATATGCTTTAGCCATATCCAGCTTGAATATCATATTATGACCCCGAACTTTCCTGTTTATATCCATCATCAGCTGTCTAGCAAGGGATACATTATCCAAGATAAACCTCCCTTTCACAAAAGCACCCTGCTCCTTTGAAATTATATTAGGCAGAAGAGGAGCCAATCTTTCTGAAATGATCTTGGAAATAACTTTGTAAGTGAAATTACATAGACTGATAGGCTGAAAATCATTGAATGATTTAGGTTCATGTACCTTGGGGATAAGAGTAATGAGAGAAGAAGATATTCCCCTTGGCAAAGGAAAGCCTTGGAAGAAAGCAGTAACAGCATCGCAGAAATCCTGTCCAATAATTTCCCATACTGCTGTAAAAAATTCCCCAGAGAATCTATCTGGACCCGGGGAACTGGAGCCTTTTAAGGACCATACAGCTTCACGGATCTCTGAAAGACTAGGCGGAGCACATAGAACTAAGTTCTGAGTTTCAGTGACAACCTGTGGGATGCAATTCAGCAAAACAGAGTCCAGGAGGTGACTCTCTGAAGAGAAAAGGCTTTTGAAGTAATTCTCAGCATGTATCCTCAGATTTTCCTGATCAGAACACCATTCATTAGATTCCCCAACTTTGAGCCTTCTAATAATGTTTCTTCTTCTATTACACTGTGCAACCGCATGGTAAAAGGAGGTATTTCTATCACCACATTCTACCCAGTCAACCTGGGACTTCTGATTCCAAAAAATTTCTTCTCTGAATAGAGCATGACTAAGATAGGCATTGGCAGCATTCAACCTAACCTTATTATCATGAGAAGGATCAGAGTCGAAATAGCTTTGCTTTGATTCTACATCAGCTTTTGCAGAACTTACTGCAGAATTAATGTCCTGTTGACACCTTGAAAATGAGTAAGGGCAGAAACAGAATTGAAAGGAAGATCAGACCAACAGTGAAAGATCAATGACGAAGTTCGTCAACCATCTGCCCGGCTGAAGTCCTTTCCGGGCCAAGCTGATGTCCGATGCCATTGTCAGTTAGACGACGGCACTGATGAAATAGCAGTCACCTGACTGATGAAACCCCCTAGCACACTTTAACAAGAGCTACACTACGGCCTCGTCTGAAGGTCTACAGATGACACATCATATCAAGTCAGATATTGATTTGTTGACAGATGAGATGTGGGCAACGATAAGGATAAAGCCAGAACCAGCAAATGAAGATTATGAAGATTCCGGCAAGGTCCGAGCCACGGAAGGATTACCATTGAAACTATTACCCGGCTAAAGCCTCCTCGGGCTAAAGCTGATGCCCGGTGTTATCGTCATCCAAACGACAGCACTGATGAAATCCCAGTCTGCTGACTGATGAAATCTCAAGATGATCTCAACAAAGTTACGTCACTAATACTGGACCTTCTCCAGTTACGATGAATATCAGTTTAAAGAATTAAGAGAAGCCAAGGCACGTGTGAGGCCTAAAAGCCCTAAATGGGCCGGCCAGATGGGCTTCCGGGAGTGGCATCGGAAACCTCAACAGAGGCCACTCGGCGCACCGGGAGCTGCTGCGAGCAGGGTGCCGCGCCGACTTCCACCTGCCAAGACGGTAAGAGGATCGGGTCTATAGAAACCCACCTCTTCGAAAAAAAACACAGAAGAGAGAGAAGGGAGAGGGAGAGAGGAGAAGAAAAAAAAGGGGGCTCAGAAGATCCTCACCCTCACCACCGCCAGAAGGAAGAAGAGAGCCTCCTCCACTGAAAGAAAGAGAGAAGAGACCAAAGGAGAAAGCAGAGAGAAGGTTCGAAGCTGATTGAAGGTGGGCACCGGGGAGGGAGAGGAGTCAATGCTCCGCCCTCCCCCCCCCCCCATTTCTGTATTTTCATCTTCTTGTAATTTCGATGGATGATACCTCTTCTTCTTCTGATGTATTCTGCGACATCGTAATCGGTTTTCATGCCGCTAGAACAGGACTTAGTCTTTATCTGCAATTTTCTTCTATGTACTCCGTCCCTCTGATGCATGGATGTAATAGTCATGTTCGGATGAATAAACAAATGGAACAGGCCTTGATTGTTGCCTGCTATTGTCTCTGTGGAGGTTTGCCTCTTATTCCTTTCCCCAGTCTGATTATTCGTATGCGTTTTCTTTCTCGAGGATGCTTTCATGCGCTTGTTCCAAGGCCAGGGGCAGGCTATCCCTTGGCCTTCAGAATAAAGCCAAGCCACATGATGATTCACATCTGTGAGATTCCGGAGTTTCCGATGCCCGATTTGTTTACCGACATCATCAGAGTCGTTTCTGGACCAGAGACAGATATCTCTTGGTTCCCAGGACGACGAATGATAACATCAAGCCATCCCCCTGGAAGTCTATCCAAGCAATGGTGACAGAGGCTCCTTATGTTCAGTTCCCCTTTTCCATTTCCCTCTGCCCTCGGATTTCCTTCTAAACCCACTCCAAAGCTGGTTGATACTCAATAAATGCATCCATCTTTGACTCCTCAGGGCCCGTCAATCTCAGCCTTAATCACCAGGAAAACCCCCTCAATCATCCATAAATCCGAAAACAGAGTGCCGTAAAACCCTAAATTCACCTCGCCGCCCTCGTCTGTCTCGACTCCACAAACAGTAAAGAGGATGAACAGCCCTCGGCGCAAGCCTTCTTGCATCGAGACCCTATCCCATTCTCGCGTCGGGAGCCTCCTGTTGTTTTACCTCGCGCCGTAAAGCCACCCCATCTCATTTCTCCTCACGCCGGGAAGCCCACGCTGGGAGCCTCCTCCCTGGCCTGCTCTTCATCGCGCCGGGAAGACCCCGCGCCGAGAGCCCCTGCCTCCATGCCATCTGGCGCCAGGAGCTCCCCCTGGCCTCCTTGCCATTGGCGCCCGGAACCTACAGTCGTTTGGCCCTTGCGCCGAAAAGCCTTCTTGGCCTCCTCATTCTTGCGCCGAGAACCCCTGCCTCCTTGCCACCGGCGCCGAAAAGCCCCCTTGGCCTCCTTGCCACTGGCGCCGGGAAACCATGGCCGTTTGGCCCTCGTGCCGAAAACCCTTCTTGCAACGCTGTTTCGCGCCGGGAACCTATATGCATATCCAAGCTACCCCGAGAGCCTGCTTTGCCACTCAATTGAACCCCCGGCGCCTGGATCAAACCCACCCAGGGATGCCCATGAGTCACCAGACCTGTCCCGGGGATAAATCGAAGGGAGCAAGACTCCCTCATGTTCCGTTGATCCGCACCGGATTCCCGAGCACCCCCCTTTTAGCTAAAGTGAGCTCTGCCAATGCATGAGTGTCACCGGCTTCTATAAGGGAAGAGTCAAACATTGCCCCAGGGCATACATATGCAGTGTGGGAGGTTCGCTCCCTCTTTTTCTCGGCTTTCATCCCGGCACTCCGTGGGTGATAGCCTATTCTCCTCTGGGCATAATCCAGATTATGGGGAGATGCTGCCGAAATGTCGACCGATGTTTAACCCCGATAAGCCCCGGGAAGTACACGTCATGCACCTCCCGTCCGGCCCGATCCTTCGGGGAATATGAACACTGCGAGGCCTTTGGCCGGATGAGAAACGTGAAGGGGGACATGTCCTCGATGACTGTCGGACCCTGCCTCGTCGCTGCGCGGACGGTGTCCTATCTCTACCCGACACGACCTATACAGAGGGGTCATGCTGATTTAATAACCTATCGTTTACCCAGTCACCTCCTTAGAATAATAATAGCTTTAATATCATGCACTTCATTTTTAACCGCCCCGAGCGGCCTCCTATTTCGGCGTTTAATCAAGGGTTGTCCTTCTTAGGAAGGACGTAATTAACGTCATAGCCTTTATGGTATGGCGGACTTTTGGTCCCGACTCAGACTTCACAATCGACTGACCAAGTCAAGTCGAGCGCACAATAAAATCGTCACACATGTGACTGGCACGCCAATTAACCAAACCAATAAATCAATGGGTCAATAAATATCCAAATCCATTAAATCTATTAAATAAAAAATAAGAATCCCCGCGTCCACAAGTCTGGCATGCCCGGTGGGACCTTGTCTCCCTTCATCTCTACGCCGAAATAGGAGGCCTAGTGGGCCCCCCCTCAAATTTCTAATTCCGCGCTTTCTCTATTTTCAGGGAACTACAATGACGGCTGGAATCATCTCTGTACACTTTGATCAACAAGTGGTCGATGCACATGTGCGAGAGGGCTACCTGGCGGTACCTCTTGCGTTCGGATCGATGCCGCCTGCTGTTGGGCTGTCCAACTGCCTGGGCCTCGTCTTCACCGACCTTCTCCAGGTCGACAACAACGAGCAAGGCACTGCTGCAAGTGCCCCGATGAAGACTGCTGATAACAAGGGTGGCTTACCAGAGAGGACGACCTCGACCGCCGTCGCCTGCTATGTTCATCATGTTCAAAGGAGGGACACGGTCCCCGCTGCTGCCCAGATGAAGAAAAGAACTAACCGGAGGAGCCGGTATGCTGCTGCCGACCGTCGTCTTTCAAATTCTGGGAGGACGATGATGATGGGTGACGTTAGGGTGAACCTCAACGGTCGCCCGAGAGAAGTCCGGCCGGACAGGATTGTCCCGACCGTCCAGATCGACAACAAGTTCCAAGTTCTGGCCACCAGGAGGGCCAACTGGGAAACTGATGAGAGGAAGCCGCTGGCGCCCAAGCCAGCAAGATATAAACAGGTCTGGCGACCAAAGAAGATTCAGAGCTGGGCCCCAACTCGAGATGAGGGGAAAGCTACCGAGGACGCTGTTGCCCGCTTCAGGGCAGGAAGCAGAAGAAGAGAAGGAAAAGACATAAGAGATGATGCTGCTGTTTACCCCAGGGCTTGGGGTAAGAAAGATGAGAAAGAAAATGAAGAAAGAAATCTGACCACTGTTCGCCCCAGGATGAGGGGCGAAAATATGAGCAGAAGCAAGACCTCTCGGTCCCCCATCCCAGGGCTGGGGGCAGAAGATGGCAAAGGAAGAACTATGATGCTGCTGCCAACTGCTGCCAGGATGGCGACAGAAGATTTGAGAAAGAAGAAAGAATGAGAACAAGCGAACCAGTCGCTGCTGCCATTCCAAGAAGAGCAAGAGCCTGTGCCAGACAGGCTGATATATTTAGATATTCCAAAGCTGAGCATCTGAATGCTCAGGTGGCAAGACTGGCTCATCAGCCAAGAGGCCAGGAAAGACTGATGCTCCAACCAGAGCCACAAAGGCACAACCCAGAGGAGATGAAACAAGTAGTCCAAGACTACTTCCACTACCTGGGGAACTCTGCCCTCGGTCAGCAAAGATTATCCCGTGCCTTGGGCACCATGGATGAAGAAGAAGAAGAACCCTTCAGGAAGTGATGCTCGGAGTCTCCTCCTCCGATTCCAATGATTATGGGGAAGGCCACAGGGCCGGATATGGGAAAGAAGACCGGTGTGGGGAAGAACCTGAAGAAATAATATCGGTCTTCGACCGACTCAAATATCCCGACCAGGCAAAAAGAAAAGTCTACAGGCAGAAGGGAAATATGCAGATCTTCACCTGTAACATGGCTGGACTTGTCAGGGGGCAAGACATGCTACCAACTCAACCGGACGAGCTGCTCAGGCTGGCAACCAGACCCGGGCCTGTCACAAGAAGAGGCCAGCGGCGAAAGATAAATGAAGACTAATGATGAAGCCCGCAAGATCACCACTATGACAGTTAATGTGGTGACAACGGAGAGAAGATAATCCCTTCATTGATGATGCTGAAGGGACTTCAGAAGATGTACAGATCCCGTCCACCCTGGATCCCATGATCCAGATGATGTTCAGAAGATACCAGCAGGAGATCAATGCTCTCAGAAAACAGCTCAATGAGAGACATGAAGCTACACCGGTCTCCAAGCAAGCCGAGCCTGTGGGGCATACTTCCAGCTCAACAGAGACGGCTATCCCAGCTAATCCTCTCCTGGCTGATAAGGGCAAAGCACCGAGCCAACCTGTTCCACAGCAAGCAGTAGCTCAGCCCTCTGCATCTCAGACACAGCCTACCGCGCCCACCTTGCGCGCCACTGTGATGACAACTCCTCATAGTCAGCAACAAGCTCACTTCTTCCCAGAAGACATAGATCCAGCCGTAGCCCACAAGCTGATGATTGAAAGAATTGTGGAGATGAAGCTGTCTGAGAAGACTGGCGATGATGTTAGTACCTATGATGTGTACAAGGTGCCATATCCTCCCCAATATGCTGCTAAGAGACTACCTCCAGGCGTCAGTAAGCCGCCTAAGTTCAAAAAATTTAATGGCCAGGGCTCCCCCAGAGAGCACATAGCTTACTACACCACAATCATGGGCGACCTGGCAGTCGACGAAGCTTATCTGCTTAAGTTCTTTGGCTCATCCCTTACTGGGTTAGCCTTTGAATGGTATTCAAGCCTGCCAGCTGGATCGGTGGTTGATTGGCCTGATATGCAGAGAAAATTCCGCGATAGATTTCATGTCACTGAAAGAGAAATCACAATAGCAGAGCTATATGCAACCAGGCAGAAGCAAGATGAAACTGCACTGGACTACATCAAAAGATGGAGGAACTTAGCCATGAGATGCAGAAGACCCCCTCATCAAGAAGATGCAGTGCAGATATGCAAACAGAGCCTCAGGAGAGAGGTGCTAGAAAAGATGATCGGTGCAGATGTCAGAACATTTGACCGATTAAACAATATAGTGGCGGAGGTTGAGACGTTCTTGTCCAAACGTCCAACCGCCAATGTTCCCAATGTGCTGAAAGGTAAATCTAATGATCGACGACCATCACATTCTGAGGCTAACACCGTCGATTTCAGAACCTTCGAGCAGCAGAAGGGGAAGAAGGGGGCAGATGAAGCTCCCCCGCCAGCAGACACGGCAGAAAGAAAAGATAAGGTCTCTCTGAGAAACAAAATGAGAAAGCCATATTCTTTCCCGAAAGATAAGACAGCCGCACTATTCAACTGGGCATACAAGTTCAACAAGGTAACATTGCCTGAACCAAAGAGACCCGATGACGCGGCAAAGAAAGGTGATCCACTGTTCTGTCCATATCACCGTGCGCTGGGGCACGCAATTGAAGACTGCTACGTCTTCAAAGATATCATGGAAGGCATGGTCAAAAAGGGCGAGCTGCAGCTGGGAGATTACCAGGTAGAGCCACCTCGTCCGCATGAGCCTCCGGCATTAAAAATGGCCGCCAATATGATTTCAATCTACCAGCAGCTGCCTAAGGAGGCCGTTGAAGAATGTACTAAGCATACTTATGAAGCTTGCTTCCTCACCCCACTGAAGGATCAGGAAGGATGGCAGATGAAACCCATGAAGAACAGAAAGAAGATTCCCGCAGCCAATACCAATGGAGCAGTTGTCCGCGGTGTCACACCAAGACCTGAACCGCCTCCAGTAAAGCCAGTATGGCGCACAGCTGAGACAGGGCCAGTCATCCGGATCCCCACTCATAACCGGAGAAGACAAGTCCCCCTACCTACACATAAGGAAGTAAGTCCTGCAGCCAGGCGTCTACAGCAGTATATCAATGAGCTCGATGAATATGAGCAGAAAAAGCCTAAACACCTGCTGGTAAAAGACTGTATATTCTGGGAGCAGCTCGAAGAATTGAAAATTGAAGAGCAGCCAGAGGCAGAACAAGGAAAAGATGAGACTGAGCCCTTCTGGGGGCAGGAGCTGGCAAAGCCAAATTTCCAGAAGAAGAAGAGACGGCCCAAGTCCAAAAAGGGAAAGAAGTCACGACAGTACAGTGTAACACTCTGTCAGTGCTCTTTTCCTTGCCCGGGGAGAATGATGAGGATGAAACATCAAATGCCCCACTAGAAGCCAACCATGCGGAGGCCTCAACTTCGGCACATGCAACACGCTCCGGAAGAAGATGGGGGCGCCCACCACCAGCCAATCATAACATTATGTTCAGAGGGGAACAACCCTACTAGATTCCTGAACCAGAGATACGAGGTGTCTAGGTTCCTCCCCCTACCAGCCTGTACCAAGAAAAGAAGAAAGGAGGTCAAACTCCGACATTTCTGGAATTTCTGTCCAGTCTAGAAAATGGGCAGTCGATACAGGCTGGGCCAGATAAAGGCAAGAGACCTCAGCAGTCGGCATCTGTAGCCTACAAGCAGAATGAGAAAGAAGGGGATAACCCTCTAATGGCACCAGGGGCCGTTGCTGCAGAAGAAGCCCCCCAAGAAACCAGTCCAGAGGTTGAGGCCAGCACCGGGCAGCAAAGGCCACGGGCACCGCATGAACCTCCAAAACCCCGATGGGCGGAAGAAATGAGACTGTCTAATGTCCGGGTGGGCAGCCGGATCATGAAAATGCTAAAGAAGCTCCCTACCAGGTTCTCCATCTGGGAAATCCTCTCTCTGAGTGAAGAAGCCCGCCAAGCAATTGTGGATGCCTTGCAGTCGCCGGCACAATATGAAGCACTCTTAACAGAAGTGAATTCTGGGCCATCGATCACATTCACAGAGGATGACATGCTAATCCGAATTCCGGCCATAACAGACTGTTGTATATGAGGGGCTCCCTGAACTGTCAGCCACTGAGCAGGATACTGATAGATCCCGGGGCCGCCGTGAACATTCTCCCATACCGCATCTACCAAAAATATTACTTTGATCTGCAGCTTACCAAGGTCAGAGACATGAAAATTGCGGGATTCAACCAGAAATGTGAGACGCCCCTTGGGGTGGCTGACTTTAACCTCACATTGGGGGATCTCACTACCGTGGTACGATTCTATGTAATCGACTCCAACACCACATATAAGGCCCTGCTGGGGAGACCGTGGCTGCATGAATATCAGATAGTGCCGTCCACGCTACATCAATGCATTAAATACTGCCATGAAGGAAAAGAAGAGAGGGTGTTTGCGGATCTGCATCCCTTCGAAGTATTCGAGTGCCATATGCTCGATGCATCCTACTACACGGAGGTGTCGCGAAAGGGTGAAGAGAAAGAGGCTGTGGTCAGCCAGAAAAAGCCGGCGATGAAGGCAAGAAATTGGTCTCCACCGCCACCAAAGGGCTATATTAAAAAGCATGAGGTATCTCACATCTCTTATGCCGGTGACTTTGCTCGGATCACCCCTCCTAGCATTCACCCGGATGATATCAATGAAGAAATGAAAGAAAAGTACACACAAGTGGAGGTGCCGCAGGGTCTATTTAAACCCATCGTCAGCCTTGAGTACCAGACGGTGCTACCACTGAAGACTATGGAAGTCCCTCGCTTCTGCGAGCCTCCTAGCATATTCTACACTGGGGAGTCAGTCGAGGAAGATGATCAAGATTGCATGGTCCCTGAAGAGGCTGCAAACCAAATGGTGCCAATTACGGGCTTGGACTATACTACCCAACGGGTTTCGCAGATGTTCTCTAAGATGCAGATGCCATCACTACAACCTGTTGCCCAAAAGAAGGCGTTCAAGGAGTTATGGGATCCGCCTCGGGATAATAAAGAACTAAGGAAGATCACTCAGCACCCGGGACTGGGCTATACTTTACAAGAATACTATGAGGCCGAGGTGGATGTCATCTCTACCTTCTACCAGCATGAAGATTCCCCTGGGGTGGGCTACGACCCGTACCCTTCGGAAGATGAAGAAATCATTTATCAGTCCATAACAGACAATGAAGCCCCAGACAATCAGCCAGAGACGGGGACGTCTGATGAAGCAAAGAAAGATTGGTGCTGGGAAGACCTACCTTCCAAAGAAGATCTGTTCCATGCTGAAGCAAAGTTTGACACGGGAACCCCGGATGAAGACCAAGCAGCCAAAGAGCTGAGGGAATGCTTGGAGTTTGAGCGCATCCTGGAAGAAGTCCGGGCTCTACAGAATGATGATCTCTCAAGGGAGTCTGCATCAGAAGAGCCTCTAAGGGCGGAAGACTCCGTCTTTGAGTTTCCTGCTGATCCAGTTACGTCCTCGGGGCACACTGAACAGAATACAACAATTTTGGCCGTATATGATGAGCCAGCACCCGCTGATGACCAATATGATGAAACAGAAAATCATGAAACTGAAGAAGATTATATCCCGGGAGGCTTCATTGACTTGCAAGAAGCCCCGCCCGAGGTCGAAGACGGAGGTCAGGCCACCGTCGATGAGCTTGTGGAAATAAATCTGGGAACCGCAGATGAGCCAAGGCCGACATTCCTCAGTGCACTGCTGGAGCCAGCTGCCAGGGAACAGTACATACAGTTCTTGAAAGAATTCCGGGACTGCTTTGCATGGACATATGATGAAATGCCGGGACTAAGTTCTGATGTGGCACAGCATCGATTGGCAATAAACCCAGAGGCTAACCCTGTAAAGCAGCCTTCCAGGAGAATGCGTCCTGAACTGATAAATCAGATTAACAAAGAGGTTGACAAGCTGATTGATGTAGGCTTTGTCGAAGAAAACCAGTATACTACATGGTTGGCCAATATAGTGCCCGTAAAGAAGAAAAATGGGCAGATCAGAATATGTGTTGATTTCCGGGACCTTAATAAGGCTTGCCCGAAAGATGATTTCCCGGTGCCAATCACTGAAGTAATGATCGATGCGACTACTGGTCATGAGGCCCTATCATTTATGGATGGGTCGTCCGGATACAACCAGATCTGGATTGCTGAAGAAGACAGAGTGCACACTGCATTCCGTACCCCGAAGGGGATATTCCACTACAAAAGGATGCCGTTCGGCCTCAAGAATGCCGGCGCTACCTACCAAAGAGCCATGACAAAGATCTTTGATGATTTGCTCTTCAAGAAAGTAGAGTGCTACATTGACGATCTGGTGGTGAAAACTAAAAGAAGAGAAGACCATTTGCAAGACCTGAGGGTAGTATTCCAGAGGCTGCGCAAATATGAACTCAAGATGAATCCCATGAAATGCGCCTTCGGCGTGTCCAGTGGAAAATTCCTCGGGTTTATTGTCCGTCATAGGGGCATTGAAATTGACCCATCCAAGATTAAGGCTATCCAGGAGCTCCCTCCACCAAGGAATCTGTCCGAGCTGAGATCTCTGCAAGGGCGTCTGGCCTATATCCGACGATTTATATCAAATCTGTCGGGAAGATGCCACCCCTTTCACAAGCTCATGATGAAAGATGTGCCGTTCCTCTGGGACGATGGCTGTCAGGAAGCCTTTGAGAAGCTGAAAGAATATCTCAAGACCCCTCCGGTGCTGGGGGCACCAATTAAGGGCAGGCCCTTGATACTGTATATCGCAGCCACATACTGTTCCCTGGGGGCAATGCTGGCACAGATAAATGAAGAAGGCAAAGAACAAGCCTTATACTATCTGAGCAGGAGGCTGATTAGAACTGAGGAAAGCTACAGCTACATAGAAAAGACCTGCTTGGCACTAGTCTTTGCTGTCAAAAAGCTCAGACACTATATGTTGTCACATGAAGTCAGATTGATATCTGCAGCAGATCCGCTCAAATATATATTGACTCAGCCAGTTCTGAAGGGCCGGTTGGGCAAATGGGCAGTGATCCTGATGGAATTCGATATTACCTATACACCCCAAAGGGCAATAAAAGGACAGGCCGTGGCTGATTTCTTCGCAGAGCATCCTGTGCCGGAAAATGATATGCTAGGGACTGAGTTACCCGATGATGAAACACTCGAGGCCTGCCAGGCTCAGTCAGTTATGTGGCAACTATTCTTTGATGGAGCATCTAGAACAGAGACAGACTCCGATGGAAAGACCAGAATACGGGCTGGAGCCGTATTGTGCTGAAATCACCAGAAGGAGAGGTCGTGCATACTTCCTGTTCTATAAACAAGCCCTGCACCAATAATGAGGCCGAGTATGAAGCTCTGATAATCGGGCTATATGTCAGCCTCAACATGGGTATCCAAATGCTTCAAGTATTCGGGGATTCGATGCTGATAATAAAACAGATCCAAGGGGAGTTCGAAGTGCGGAAGCCAGAACTGAGTCCCTACCACCAAAAAGCTGTGCGCCTCATGGCGAAATTCTACCATATTGAGCTCAAGCATGTGGGCCGTGGACACAACGCCCAGGCTGATGCACTGGCAAAGCTGGCCAGCTCACTAGCAGTTCCGCCAAATAAGACACTGAACATTGTCGTTATGAACCGGCGGCAAGTCCCCAGTATGCTAGAAGAGTGCTCCGAAGAAGACGAGGTTGCCACCATCAGCACAGAGCAAGCGTCTGATTGGAGACAACACCTGTTGCAGTGGTTTCTACACCAACAACTGCCGCAGATAAGAGAAGAAAAGATGAAACTCCTAAGAATCAAAGATTCTTATGAACTCAGGAATGGAATTCTGTTCCGAATAATGGCAGATGCACGCAAGAAGATTCTACTCCGCTGTCTGTCCACTGAGGAAGCCTGGCAAGCGATGAAAGAAACACATGCTGGGACAGCAGGTGCCCACCAGGCTGGTCCCAAGATGAAGATAGAAATCAAGAAGCTGGGCTACTATTGGCCCACCATGTTTGAAGACTGCTGTAAATTTGCAAAATCATGCCAGAAATGCCAGGAGCATGCTACTGTGCCTAGAAGGCCTCCTACGACTCTGCACCCTACAGTTCCCAGTTGGCCGTTTGCACAATGGGGAACTGATGTAGTCGGGCCACTGCCGACTTCCTCGGCCGGACATAAGTACATACTGGCCATAACAGATTACTTCTCCCGATGGGCGGAAGCTGTAGCATTAAGAGAAGTGACTGGTGAATTGGTCGCCAGATTCATCAAACAGAACATTATCTTCCGGTTCGGGATCCCCAACCGAATAATATCCGACAATGGAAGTCATTTCAGAAATCAGAAGGTCTATCGGCTTGCTGAGAAATATAAGATCGAATGGAGGACCTCCACTCCTTACAATCCACAGGCAAACGGATTGGCAGAAGCTTTTAACAAGACTCTCTGCACCTTGCTGGCCAAGGTCGTCAGTTCTAATAAGAAGGACTGGGAAGAGAAAATGTATGAAGCTCTGTGGGCATACCGCACTGTCTTCAAGACACCTACAGGGTGCTCACCATACTCACTGGTATACGGCTCAGAGGCAGTGGTTCTGCTAGAGCTGGAAGTCCCGTCACTCAGAGTGGCAGTCCAATATGGCCTAGCCCGTGGCGAACAGACCAATGCAGAAAGAAGACTAGAAGAGCTGGCTGAATTGGAAGGAAAGCGCCTCCGAGCTCAGAAGAGTATCCAAATGTATCAGGCCTGCATGGCCACTGCATTCAACAAACTCGTAAGAGGACGAGAATTCAAGAAGGGTGACCTTGTCATGGTGAAGAAAAAAGAAGTCATGGCGTCCAACCCAAAAGGAAAGCTGAATGCTAATTGGGAAGGTCCTTATGTGGTACAGAGGGTCTACGAAGGAGGGGCCTACGTAGTTGTTAACCATCGAGGGGAAATCCAATTCTCCCCACTCAACGGAAGACATCTAAAGCTGTATCATGCGGCACAACCGACATTCCCCGAGTGATCAGACAAAGCTACCCCATCCTTGGTCTAGTGGCACTCCGCCCTAGCCGAGCTACCCATCTCTTGGTATAGCGGCACTCCGCCCTAACTGAGCTACCCATTTCTTGGTATAGCGGCACTCCGCCCTAGCCGAGCTACCCATTTCTTCATCTACCGGCACTCCGCCCTAGCCGAGCTACCCATTTTCTTGGTCTAGTGGCACTCCGCCCAAACCAAGCTACCCTCATCTTAAGCTGGTGGCATTCCCACCTGTCACCCTCCAAAAAGGAAGGAAGAAGAAGAACAAAAAAAGTAAAAGTAAAAAATGGGGTTAAAAATAGAGATGCCCCGCCAGACTTGCTCCTATATTAGGGACAAGTGCAAAAATGGCCCAAAACCCAGCTGTGGCGAAAACCCGAAAGGGCACTGCAGGCAAAATCGGGTACCCCGCCACGCGAAAACCCGAAAGGGCGCGTGGGCAAAAGCAAGAGGGGGCTGACTCCGGTGAAAACCCGAAAGGGCGCTTGGGTCGATAATGTGGTGATTCCAAAGAAAGCCTCACCTCCCACCATAAAACTCCTCATCGATCGACCGGCGCCTTGCCCGATCAACGATTAAACCCATCCGGAATGGACCTTACGTCTATTCTGTTGAAGCCTTCATGCATTGCTCGAGAAAAATTCCCTCGATAATAGGCCCACCTCGGGATAGACCTTCCGTCTGTTCTGATAAAACACTTCCACTTGTTTCTGTCTAAGACCCACAACAATGAAACCCTGTCTGGTTTAGACCTTACGTCTATCCCAATGAAACCTATCCTACGTCTCACCGCGATGAAACCTGCTGTTGACCGATTGGCACACTGCCCGATCAAAAATGAAACCCTGTCTGGTTTATACCTTACGTCTATCCCGATGAAACCTATGAGATCCTTGCATTGGTATAAACCCAATACTAATGATGAAACCTGATGCTGATCGACCGACGCTTTGCCCGATCAGCGATGAAACCTTGTCCGGTTTAGACCTTACGTCTATTCCGACTAGATCTACAGGTCTCTTTACGTCCGCCGCGATGAAACCTGCTGTTGATCGATTGGCACACTGCCGATCTATGATGAAACCTATCCAGTTTAGACCTTCTATCTATCCTGATGAAATCCATGAACTCCTTGCATTGGTATAAATCCAATACCGATGATGAAACCCGCCATTGATCGATCGACATCTCGCCCAGTATCAATGATAAAACCTTATCCAGTTTAAACCCTACGTCTATCCTGATGAAACATATGAAATCCTTGCATTGGGATGGACCCAATACCAATGATGAAACCTGCTATCGGTCGGCTGGCGCGCTGCCTGATCGACGCTAAAATCCATCCAGGGTAGACCTTCCGTCCGCTCTGACATAGCACAACACTGCTCTTTGAATCAATTCAGACCCTCCGTCTGGATAGATCATGAAACTATATTCCTTTGCGTTAATGTTAAACCCCACGTTAACGATGAAACTCATATTCTCAGCAAACGGCTTCGTGCCCGAGCTGCTATTTATATCCTCTAAATCAATTCGGACCTTTCGTCTGGATAGATCATGAAACCCTACTTCCCTTTGCATTGATGTTGACACCCACATCAATGATCGTGTGTCCACAATAAACATATGGCGCCATGGTCCATAGGATGAAAGTTCTGGTCCCAGAAAAGACAATGAAAAAGGAAAAGAGAAAGAAAACGACAAAAAAAAATAATAAGGGGGTTGAAAATAGAGATACCCCGCCAGACTTGTTCAGGCATTCTGGACAAGGGCAAAAAGGGCTAAAACCCAGCTGTGGTGAAAACCCGAAAGGGCACTGCAGGCAAAATCGGGTACCCCGCCACGTGAAAATCCGAAAGGACGCGTGGGCAAAAGCAAGAGGGGGCCGGCTCCGGTGAAAACCGAAAGGGCGCTTGGGTCGGTAATGTGGTAATTCAGAAATTCCATGCCAACCGGCACGTTGCCTTCACCTACCCTTCACTGACGAGGCCTTCTGTCGGTCATCTGGCTCTATGCCCCATCGATGATAAAGCCTTGCCGGGGTAGATCTTACATCTACCCTGATGAAATCTACACACCCTCCTTTCACATGTCCCACCAACAATAAAACCGGCCATCATTCCGATAAAGCCTGGCCAGTTCAGACCTTACGTCTGTCCTGGTCAAACTCCTAAACCATCCCTTGACCGATCGGCTCCTTGCCCGGTCAACGATAAAACCCTACCAGGACAGACCCTACGCCTATCCTGATGAGACCTACGTATTTCTTGGCAAAGCCCCACCCGCCATAAAACCTGCTGGGATAGACCTTACGTCTGTCCTAACGAGACCTACACCTCTACATATGTCCCACCATTGATCGACCGGCACCTTGCCCGATCAATGATGAAATCCTCTGTCCGGTTTAGACCTTACGTCTATACGGATGAAACTTATGAAACTCTTTGCGTCGATATAAGCCCATATCGACGATGAAACCAACCACTGATCGACTGGCACCTCGCCCGATCAACGATGAAACCATGTCCAATTAAAACCCTGCCAGTTTAGACCTTTCGTCTATTCTGATGAAACTCATAACACTTTCTTTGCATCGATATAAACCCAATATCGATGATGACGCTAGCTGTTGATCGACCGGCACCTCGCCCGATCAATGATGAAATCCTATCCAGTTCAGACCCTACGTCTGTCCTGATGAAAACCACGCACCCTTCAATGTACCACCTGCGATAACCTCTACCCAGTCTAGACCTTACGTCTACTCTGATGGAACTTATAAAACTCCTTTGCATCGATGTAAACCCAATGTCGATGATGAAATCACGTACTGGTCGATTGGCACATCGCCCCGACTAGCTTTGAAACCTGCCCGGGACGGGCCATTCGCCCGTTTCGGATTGTGCTCTGAGCCTCTTCGCTCACGTTCCTGCAAGCCACCTCCCTTGCGGCACGTATGGCCAAGAAGGCTGTATGCTACCACCAACAAAATTTGGTTTAAAGCGCCCCCGGAGGCCGTCACGCGGTGGAGCGAGTTCCCCATCCTTTCTCTGAAGGGGTGGACGCTCTCCTGCTAGGTACGGGCTACTCCCATAGGGACCGCTGAAACCGCTACCAAATCTCCGTGAAATATTGACGGTGCGATAAGTTAAGAGCAAACCACATATGAGACTGGTATAAAGAGTCCTTTCCATTGAATAAAAAGGGAATACAAGAAGGGCCCCTGAGGGGAATTGTATTACAAAAAGAAGAAAACAGAGAAGAGATAATTCAAGGCCGCCGGAAGATATCTTCAAAGGCCAAAAGACCCACATCGGGAGCGGCTCTTAGTTCATGAAGGCGCGCCTCCTCCTCCTGAAGCTTCACGGACATGTCCCAGAGAGACATCATCCGTCCCTCCAACAAGGCCACCTCTTCGGTGGACCGTCGCCGAATAGATGATAATTGTTGTAGCTCGACTCGAAGTCCAGCGAGTTCCGCTTCCAGAATGGCTATCCGGCCCTGGACGGCTTCCTCCCGCTGGACAATGCTCTGTAGCTCAGTTTGGCGTTCGTCAAGGGCAAGCGTCAGCTTTTCTAGCTCAGATTTGCATTCTGACCTCTGCAACTTCAATGCCGTCAGCTTGTCGGTCATAATCCATGCTAGGAAATCTCTCCAATGCACGAATTTCAGCAAAAGCAAGACCCGCTGAGCCCATGTGTCCAGAGGGCAGCCCATGGCCTACAGGCCGGCAGTGAAGCGATCAGCAATTTCCTTCAGCTGCAAATGTGTCAAGCCAGGCTGAGATTCTACCAGCTGGCGCAGCATATCCAGGTTCTGCCAGACAAAGCTCTCAGACGATGCGAAGCCAAAAGAAGCAGAGGGGATCACTTCAAAGGTCACTTCACTATAATGTCTGCCCACAGTGCGACATCCGGCTGAGAGGATGAAGACGGCAAATCTGCTGGAAGAACTGGCCGGTCCCTCTCCGTGCCCTCTGGCTGAACTAAAGATTCCTCCTCCACCGCTGTCTCGGGTGCTATGGCTTGAACATCCGCGGAGGGAGGACCAATGAATGATGGAGCTATCTCTTCATGAGTCTCCTGAATAAGGGCTTCATCTTCAGCTACTCTTCCTGATAATGGGGGCGAAGGGTCCCTAGTCTGTAAAGGCAGAAATCCAGTCTCTATAGCCACTGTGGCAGGGACTGCTGACTCGGGCGCAATTGACATTACGGCAGCTGGTATAAAAGCGGAGCTTCTGGCTGGGTCTGCTTCGGCTCTAAGCTCTGAGGCCCTGACAGGGATGGAAATCTCGCCTGATGATCCCAAGTCCAGTGATGTTAAGTCAGTTGAAGATTGTATTCTCACTGGCACGGGGCGAATAACCTCAGAAATTTCCATGCAAGTTGAAGGTAAAGCAGGGATGATGATCAAATCTGCAGATGAGACATCCATGGAGACTGCGGCCGCATCGGAGCTGATAGTGACAGGGTCCTGAGGACAAGGCAGAATGATCCTCATCAATGGATGGAAGAAAATAATAGAACAGCAAGCAAAAAAAGAAGCTTACCTTTAAAGTGGGATCTATATCCTCAAGATGAGACAAAAGAGGAGCAAGCTCCGTAGTTGAAGCAACAAATGGAGGGGTTATGTCGACCTCAGTGTCAAGCCCGGCAAACTCCTCTTGCAATTCCTCCTCAGAAGATAGCATCAACAGTTTAGGAGGCTGAAAGGGCGGAAGGCCTTTTGCAAACACAGGCAGGGTTTCTGATTTCTGGATTTCCTCCTCACTGCCGCTGAAGGTCACTTCCTCCTCATTATCAGGGACGGTCTCGGAGCTGCCCGAGGATATCTCCACTCTAGCTATGTGCTGCGAGGTCGCCTCTAGAGCATGTCCGATGCAGACAGGGTGATTATGCGTCTGGCCGGAATAGGGCTCTCTTTTGTTTGAGTCCTTTCACTTTCCTGCGGCTGAGACGGCTCTCCCACTGCTATTGTAGCCCCAGTCGACTCCCTGACTGCCACCTCAACAAAAGGGGAACTCTGAGGGATATAATGAAAAAGAATAACAGTAAAAGTATAAAGAGAAAAGATGAGAGAGCACATTTACCCTCCTCCTCGCCAGCCGGGGTAGGAGAAGGCAGCCTCGTGTCCCTCTCCGCAGGCACTGCAACCTGCTCCGGGGCTGTATCAGATAAAGAGAAGCTCAGTCTCGAAAGGCGCCTTAAAAGAGCAGTCAAGAAAACAGTGAAGATTGCATCTGCAAGATATTTACGCTACTCTCGGCGGGTTCCTGAGCAGCCTCCCTCTGAGACCTGAACTCGTCAAAAGAGGGGATGTCTGGAAGAGGGGTCCCGGCGTCCGTCACAACTGGAGCTGACTGCTGGACCCGAACAACTTTGGCCCTCTTGGCCTTGACAACTGCAGTTTTCACCGCAGAAGGCTTCCTCTTCTTGCCCGGAGGCAGGGGAGTGGTCGTGGGTGCTGCTGCAGGAATTTCAAAGTAAGCAGGCTTTTCAGCCTGAGCAATAATCTTCCTGTAAAGTCCCTGCCGTTTTATGTCCGGTCTATCTGTGCAAGACACAAGAAAGGCAGTCATAGTCGACAGATGCATAACATGACAATAAAGAAAGACGCCATGAGCGCACAGGAAGGGTCATACCTGCTGGGCCGTCATAGAAGGTAGAAAGCGGCCAATACAGATAAGCCACCTCCTTCGAGCGGGAAGCAGCCTCCTTCACGAGCCAGCACACGTCACCTATGGTCTGGCATTTCTCCGTCAAGGCAGCTAAATCTTGGTGGCCGTGGAAGTCAAGGCAATGAAACAGGCCGAGGTAATCCATGCACCAGCCGTCGACATAATGAAAAGAGATAAAAAGCGGCTTATTCAGAATACCGGCTATCGGGTTCTCTACTGACAGCCCGTGAACATTCAGCAGCACGAAAAGCCAAGAAGTGTGCTGATAATATGTGCTGGTGCGGTCTTCCCTCCGCACAAATGTCCGGTAAGGGTGAAATCTGTCTACCGGGCCCCTCCAGGGGGCTGCTGTCGGGAGAGGCTCCTCCGGGGGAAATGGATACTGCACCTCCACATGAATACTCCCTATGTGGCCCAGCTGCCTCAGGTCCTTTGTAAAAGCATCTTCATTGATCTCAGAAAATACAGGAGTGGGTATTTCAGAGCCTTCCTCTTTTAAGGACCGACGCCTGGCGATGTATGTGTCCGCCTCCCTCGGATGCTGTGAATAGAGCCTTTTCAGGTGAACCTCATCAATCTCAAATACAGGCCCTGATTGTCGCTTTAAGAAAGAGCGCTCTGCCACGTCCCAGAAGGCGCCTCTGCCATCCTTATAAAAATTGGTGCGGGTATTCCACCACTTGATGTATTCTGATGTGACCCGGGGAATACGATTAGAAACGGTCGGGATCCTGAAAGTTACGCCCTCTCGGCGATGAAAGAAATCCCACCATATCCGACCGTCACTGGCAATGGAGGACCCATGCTTGGCACGGCTGTCCAAAGGGAACTGAGCGGCTGATGAAGGAATATGCTGATCGTAGCCGAAGTTTCTGCTAAAACGGAATGGGTAATAGGGCTCCAAGATGAGCAAGCCTCCCTTCCTGAAGACCAATACACTGGGTCGGATAGCCATAGCCCACCTTACCAGTTCTGGTTCTAATATGGGCCGGGTGGCATTGGCCCCCGAAACCGGATGGACATAAACTTCTACCTCTTCCATTCTGCATTCCCTCTGAGGGTCTACTAAGGGAGCCGAGCCTGCTGCCAAGCTCCAAAAATGAATGCTACCAGGAGCATCTACAGGCACTTTTGTCAACCGGCCCCTGATCTTGAACAACTGCTCTGAGAAAAGGCCGGGTTCGGCGCTAGCAAACTCAATCATCCGAGGGAGCAGTGTGTCTGACTGCAAAGTTCTCGGGGCCAGCTCGGGGAAAATGCTGCAAACCCAAGCATTGAAGAAATGAAATGGACCTACAGTCCGTAAAGAACGGGGAACCCGATGTCTATGCAAATCTCCCAGCGATTTGTAAACTAAACACAAAGCCGCCGGGCACAGAGACAGTCTCATCCCCCAGGCCATCTGACAGGCCGGATATATAGCCTCCGGTCTGATAATCGTCTCGTCCCCTTGGGGGAGAGCGAAAGTGCACAGCCAGAAGGTCAGATAAGCTGCACAATGAGTAATGGGGTCAACCCCTGCTGGGTTCGGGCCATCTACACCTGCTCGGCGCAGTGAAGCCGGCAATGCTGATTTATAACGAGGGGCCCTGATCTGCTTACTGGGAGTCGGTCCCACGGAAGGGAAGTCTGTATACTTCAAAGGACCCCCGAAGAAGTACTGTATCCACTGTCCTACACGGACTCTCAACCTGCTGCTCTTTTCCCGGGGTTGATATCCTTTGGAAGATCCCCTGCTATAGGACAGACAAATGGTCCGATAAGCCTTCATCAAGTACCGATATGCGTAGCCAAAAGAATATCTGCCCTCTCCATCAGAGGCGTCCTTTACGGAGTCGTCTAGACAGACCTCTTCATATGGCTCCCCATCTATAGGCAGGCCTGAAAGCTGCGCAAGACTCCAAAGATCGAGAGAAGTCTCGCCTTCTGCTGTATAGAACGTATTGAACTGTGGGCAGAACACTTCAAGCATGCCGCAACATAATCCCCGAGAGATGGGATAGCGGAACCTGGAGGCAAATACACTATGATATACCCCAGCTCTAATCAGTAAAGGGGCGTATTCCTTCAAGACAAATTCTGTAAACTCCACTGCTCCTACCCTGAAGAGATGGGCGTCCGTCACTTTAGCGTCCCCAAACCAGCCGGCAGCCAGCTGATATTTGAATTGAACGGCCAGACAGTTCAGAATGAATGGCTCGTCCCTATAACCCCACTTCACAGGAGCTAGAAAAAGTCCAAAGTTGGGCTTCTCCCGATGGACACGACCGGCTGCATGGTCCCACCTTGCCGGGGTAAACTCTGGAGCCCGGGTCAGCATCTTCTTCTCCGGCTCTAATTCGGAAATGCCCAGCACGGCATTCCAGTCCCTCTGCTCGCCTGGGAGATATATAGCTCGGGCTCGATAAACAGAACCCTTCATGCTGTCTCTGTCAGCCAGTATTGCCGCTTCCACAGACCGAGCAAGCAGGAAATCCCTCATTCCGCCTATGGTGAAGGTCTGGATAAATGGCAGCAGATGACGATCCTTCGGCAGATCCGGACGGTAGTCAGCAGCCCTTCTGAAATCAATCCCTTCTGTGGAAGAATAGACTCCGGAAGACGGCACTGTGTCAGTCTCGGAATCAGAGGACTCATCAACAGTGGCGATCTGGTTATAGCCGAAGCTCAGACAATTCACATTCAGCCAGTTGACTGAAGCCCGAGATATGTCCGGCTGAGCCGATGAACTCGCCCCCGCAGTCACGGAAGCCGCAGTAGAAGCACCGGAAGCCATGTCAGCACCTGTGGTCAGGGAAGCATGAGAAGATAAGCATCAGAAGGATGAATGGGCATGTAACAATGAGGCAAACAATTTTCAATAAATTTCGGCAGCATCTCCCCTTGTCCGGGGTCTGCCCAAAGAAAGATAGGGAGTCACCCACCAAGAGGGAGTGATCCCGAACATAAAAGGGGACTTAGTCCCGTATAACGAACCTACCCGAGACTAAATCGGTCGAAAAGGGGGGGAGATGAAACAAGGCTCTCGGAGCGGGGAAGATCACCACTGCCGCCGAGATGAAGAGAGAGAAGAGGAATGTAAAAATGAGGGTAAAAACCCCTCTCGGGGGGTTAAAAAGAAGAAAAGAGGGGCCTCTCGCGCGAAGGAAAGCGCGCCGAGAACCCCCCCGTCGGCCGGAAGAAAAGAGGGGGCGCGCCGAGACCGCCGCGCCGAGAAGCTATGAAGACCCTCGCGCCGAGACCGCCGCGCCGAGAAGCTGCTGAAGACCCTCGCGCCGAGAGGGCCGCGCCGAGAAGCCCCGCGCCGAGAAGGGCCATACCCTGCACCGAGAAGCCCAAGGCAAGGCCAAGAAGGCTCCAAAATGCTGACAATAAAATCAGAAGATATGGAGATGAAAAACATGAAAATGAAAGATACATGTGCATAATATTGCTGCAGCAACATGATCAAGCCAAAGAATAATGTCAAAGGGAAACGGAGGAAGATGCCCTCGAATGATAAAAGGCACCTGCAGACCCCGTGCCGCTTATTCTGCACTTACGCCGCCCGCAGGTGGGGGGCATTTGTTGACACCTTGAAAATGAGTAAGGGCAGAAACAGAATTGAAAGGAAGATCAGACCAACAGTGAAAGATCAATGACGAAGTTCGTCAACCATCTGCCCGGCTGAAGTCCTTTCCGGGCCAAGCTGATGTCCGATGCCATTGTCAGTTAGACGACGGCACTGATGAAATAGCAGTCACCTGACTGATGAAACCCCCTAGCACACTTTAACAAGAGCTACACTACGGCCTCGTCTGAAGGTCTGCAGATGACACGTCATATCAAGTCAGATATTGATTTGTTGACAGATGAGATGTGGGCAACGATAAGGATAAAGCCAGAACCAGCAAATGAAGATTATGAAGATTCCGGCAAGGTCCGAGCCACGGAAGGATTACCACTGAAACTATTACCCGGCTAAAGCCTCCTCGGGCTAAAGCTGATGCCCGGTGTTATCGTCATCCAAACGACAGCACTGATGAAATCCCAGTCTGCTGACTGATGAAATCTCAAGATGATCTCAACAAAGTTACGTCACTAATACTGGACCTTCTCCAGTTACGATGAATATCAGTTTAAAGAATTAAGAGAAGCCAAGGCACGTGTGAGGCCTAAAAGCCCTAAATGGGCCGGCCAGATGGGCTTCCGGGAGCGGCGCCGGAAACCTCAACAGAGGCCACTCGGCGCGCCGGGAGCTGCTGCGAGCAGGGTGCCGCGCCGACTTCCACCTGCCGAGAGGGTAAGAGGATCGGGTCTATAAAACCCACCCCTTCGAAAAAAACACAGAAGAGAGAGAAGGGAGAGGGAGAGAGGAGAAGAAAAAAAAAGGGCTCAGAAGATCCTCACCCTCACCACCGCCAGAAGGAAGAAGAGAGCCTCCTCCACTGAAAGAAAGAGAGAAGAGACCAAAGGAGAAAGCAGAGAGAAGGTTCGAAGCTGATTGAAGGTGGGCACCGGGGAGGGAGAGGAGTCAATGCTCCGCCCTCCCCCCCCCATTTCTGTATTTTCATCTTCTTGTAATTTCGATGGATGATACCTCTTCTTCTTCTGATGTATTCTGCGACATCGTAATCGGTTTTCATGCCGCTAGAACAGGACTTAGTCTTTATCTGCAATTTTCTTCTATGTACTCCGTCCCTCTGATGCATGGATGTAATAGTCATGTTCGGATGAATAAACAAATGGAACAGGCCTTGATTGTCGCCTGCTATTGTCTCTGTGGAGGTTTGCCTCTTATTCCTTTCCCCAGTCTGATTATTCGTCTGCGTTTTCTTTCTCGAAGATGCTTTCATGCGCTTGTTCCAGGGCCAGGGACAGGCTATCCCTTGGCCTTCAGAACAAAGCCAAGCCACATGATGATTCACATCTGTGAGATTCCGGAGTTTCCGATGCCCGATTTGTTTACCGACATCATCAGAGTCGTTTCTGGACCAGAGACAGATATCTCTTGGTTCCCAGGATGACGAATGATAACATCAAGCCATCCTCCTGGAAGTCTATCCAAGCAATGGTGACAGAGGCTCCTTATGTTCAGTTCCCCTTTTCCATTTCCCTCTGCCCTCGGATTTCCTTCTAAACCCACTCCAAAGCTGGTTGATACCCAATAAATGCATCCATCTTTGACTCCTCAGGGCCCGTCAATCTCAGCCTTAATCACCAGGAAAACCCCCTCAATCATCCATAAATCCGAAAACAGAGTGCCGTAAAACCCTAAATTCACCTCGGCGCCCTCGTCTGTCTCGGCTCCACAAACAGTAAAGCGGATGAACAGCCCTCGGCGCAAGCCTTCTTGCGCCGAGACCCTATCTCATTCTCACGCCGGGAGCCTCCCTGTTGTTTTACCTTGCACCGAAAATCCACCCCATCTCATTTCTCCTCGCGCCGGGAAGCCCACGCCGGGAGCCTCCTCCCTGGCCTGCTCTTCATCGCGTCGGGAAGACCCCGCGCCGAGAGCCCCTGCCTCCATGCCATTTGGCGCCAGGAGCTCCCCCTGGCCTCCTTGCCATTGGCGCCGGGAACCTACGGCCGTTTGGCCCTTGCGCCGAAAAGCCTCCTTGGCCTCCTCATTCTTGCGCCGAGAACCCCTGCCTCCTTGCCACCGACGCCGAAAAGCCCCCTTGGCCTCCTTGCCACTGGCGCCTGGAAACCATGGCCGTTTGGCCCTCGCGCCGAAAACCCTTCTTGCCATGCTGTTTCTCGCCGGGAACCTATATGCATATCCAAGCTACCCCGAGAGCCTGCTTTGCCACTCAATTGAACCCCCGGCGCCTGGATCAAACCCACCCAGGATGCCCATGAGTCACCAGACCTGTCCCGGGGATAAATCGAAGGGAGCAAGACTCCCTCATGTTCCGTTGATCCGCACCGGATTCCCGAGCACCCCCCTTTTAGCTAAAGTGAGCTCTGCCAATGCATGAGTGTCACCGGCTTCTATAAGGGAAGAGTCAAACATTGCCCCAGGGCATACATATGCAGTGTGGGAGGTTCGCTCCCTCTTTTTCTCGGCTTTCATCCCGGCACTCCGTGGGTGATAGCCTATTCTCCTCTGGGCATAATCCAGATTATGGGGAGATGCTGCCGAAATGTCGACCGATGTTTAACCCCGATAAGCCCCGGGAAGTACACGTCATGCACCTCCCGTCCGGCCCGATCCTTTGGGGAATATGAACACTGCGAGGCCTTTGGCCGGATGAGAAACGTGAAGGGGGACATGTCCTCGATGACTGTCCGGACCTTGCCTCGTCGCTACGCGGACGGTGTCCTATCTCTACCCGGCACGACCTACACAGAGGGGTCATGCTGATTTAATAACATATCGTTTACCCAGTCACCTCCTTAGAATAATAATAGCTTTAATATCATGCACTTTGTTTTTAACCGCCCCGAGCGGCCTCCTATTTCGGCGTTTAATCAAGGGTTGTTCTTCTTAGGAAGGACGTAATTAACGTCATAGCCTTTATGGTATGGCGGACTTTTGGTCCCGACTCGGACTTCACAATCGACTGACCAAGTCAAGTCGAGCGCACAATAAAATATTCACACATGTGACTGGCACGCCAATTAACCAAACCAATAAATCAATGGGTCAATAAATATCCAAATCCATTAAATCTATTAAATAAAAAATAAGAATCCCCGCGTCCACATGTCCCCAAAAATTTCTTTATTCCAAATACGAAGTGAAGCCTTAACTATCTTTAGCTTGATAAAAAACCTTGTCAAAGGATTAGGGTCATGAGTTTGAGTTTGCTGCCAGGTGTTTGAGACAAGCTGTTGAAAAGAAACATGTGTACACTACATCTTCTAAAAACTGAAACGACCTGGATTGCTCAGCAATTTATCCATATGAAGTAACAAGGGAGCATGGTCCGAAGGACCTCTGGGAAGGTGTTTAATAGTCAACTGGGGAAAAGAGGATAGACAATAGCTGTTCACTATCACTCTATCAAGCCTAGCCTTGATATTAGCAGAACCAATTCTGTTATTAGTCTAGGTCATAGCATTTCCTATAAACCCAATATCAGTCAGGCCAGCAGAGCCTAAGCAATTGTTAAAATCAGCCATTGCAGCTAAGGCTGGCATTCCACCCCCTACCTTCTCTGAGGGGCGAAGAACACAGTTAAAATCCCCCCTATCAGCCAAGGGATAGAGACAGAAATAGCAAAAGAGGCAAGATCATTGAATAGAGAATGTCTTTGGTTAGGGTCACATGAAGCATACACAAAGGAGTAATATGTACAAAAATAATTACCTTTCTTCAAGCCAAGAGTTAAATGTTGAGAGGAGGAAGCAATAACCTCCAAATTAAAACTATCATGCCAGAAAACCCAAATTTTTGGGTCTTGGAGGCTACTACAGGCAAAACCCCCAAGCTTTATGTACCTCCCCAGGGGCAGGGCTTTATTTAAACTCACCATAGGTTCCAAGATGGCCACAAGATCGACCTTATTGGATTGCACAACTTCTTTTAGACATCTTCGGGTACTAAAATTCCCTACTCCACGAATATTCCAAATTAATGATGATAGTATCATTGAGCCTCCCAGGGAAAATCTTCCATGGATCTAGCTTTAGATCTAGTGATTATCCCCTTATCTTGCTGATTGCCAACAATTTCAACACAATGCAATTGATAATGTGACTGCATGAAGTCATTGTCCTGCAATGCTTTTTCTGATACCTGCTTGTTGATCATTAATAGCTCATTCATTTGCAATTTACGTGAATCTTCTGTTCCAGATGTTGACTCCACCACAACAACAGTATCCTTTTCAATCAATTTCATCTCCTCAGTGGAGATAACAGGCTCACTGTTACCACTGCCATGATCACACAGGTTACTTATTACTTGAAACTTACTATTCTCTTTACAGATAGGCAACATTTGATGCTCTAAGTGATACTGGGATGCAAACTGGCTACCTGAATTTGTGTCCAGGCCTAAGGACTTCCCCTCCTTAATCACCAAATTATGGTCATTGCTGATCGGTAGACTGGAATCCTGTAGCACTTCCACCGGAATACCAATATGTTCCAACAGCT
Organism: Amorphophallus konjac; assembly: GCA_022559845.1. Classification (NCBI taxonomy): domain Eukaryota; kingdom Viridiplantae; phylum Streptophyta; class Magnoliopsida; order Alismatales; family Araceae; genus Amorphophallus; species Amorphophallus konjac. The sequence continues at coordinate 103,071,300 of CM040122.1, forward strand.
TAAATTTATTTTCAATTGCCACATTCTGTCGAACAGTTCACAGACCATCCAGCCTTGGCCGATAAGTCTGTCTTGAGTTTATAGCAGCAGGTTCTTGAACCATTTGGATCCGGGCCAACCTGCCCTGTTTCTTCTTACATCCATCCTCTGAATGTCCCAGCTTATGACAGAACGAGCAGAGCGCCGGAACACGGTTATAGCTCACCTTTTGCCAGTAGCCAACCCCATCCAAGTCAATCCAAAGCCGCTCATTGCACGGGGCTGACAGATCCATTTCTACACATACCAGGGCCTCCGAAGTGTCTGATAATGCCAAGGATTTTTCATGTATTCGCAGGACAGCGCCAAAATTTCCAGCTATTGACCGAAGATAGTCTTCATGGTACAGATTAGCCGGTAAGGCTGGAAAACCAATCCAAACAAGAACAGTCGGAGGATCTGCATCAAAATTAAAATCAGATGTCCATCGAAAGAAATGAAACAAGAAGCCTCTGATATAAAGGTTTTTCTGTATTAACATCTTCATAAAATCCGCTTCACAGTCAAGCCGCAACAGGAGATGTCTTGGATTTAGCTTGCTAATTATAACTTCTGAAGAGATCTTTAACTGCTGCATCAAGAAGCTCTTGATGTCCGAAAAAGTAGGACGGCCATAAGCACATTTGGCAACGATAGAGAAAGATAAGAACTGAATTGATGCTTGAATATCCATCTTAGAAAAATACACCGCCGGCTCTCCTCGGTCTGTAAATGCAGGTTCCTTAACTGGGATATCAATCTTCAGTCGCTGCCTGGATTCCATCAGCACCTGAGCAAAGGTACGGCGAGGAATAGCAGCAGAAGATGACGAAGACTCCTCTAGAATCTTCATCATGGAGGAGGGAGCCCCCGCCACTCCGGCCATGGCTGGCGGGGAGGGGAGTGTACCAAACTCAACGATGATCGGATAGGCGGGAAACACCAGAGTTTCTCACACTCCTGGACCTACATGTAGATTTTTAATCCCACAAGACCTCTCTCTCATTATCTCTCTCTCTATTGGGGTGGATTCCCCTCTCTCTCTTTCTATCTCTTCTCTCTCTCTCTCCACCCAAGGGGGGCTGCGCCCTACCCTCTCTCTCCTCCCCTTCCCAACCACCCCTCTCCCACCTACCCCATTAAAGGCCTCTCCCCTTCCCCATAGCCCTCTTTACTCCACCCCCTAGTCCCAAGAGAGCTCCACCCAATCCCCACTCCACCCTCCAACCCCCAACTACCCATTTCCCTTCCCCAAGCATCACTCCACCTTCCCAAGACACCTCTTCCCATCCCCAAGACCACCATTGATCACCCCCATCAAAGAAAATTCAAACTCACATTCCCTCCACCCACTTGTGCCTCCCTCACCTTCCTCCTCTCCCTTCAAGCCCAAATTCGTAGCTCCTCTCTCACCCACTGAAAACACCCAATTCCAGACCCCATTCTCCCTCTCCCACACCTTAGAACACCCCCTCCCAGGCCCTCTCACAACTAGAGGTCACTCCCACACCTATTCACCCCATTTCAGCTTCCATTTACCCCATTTCTCCCACCACCTTCCACCTACAGTTCGCAGGTTGCAGGTGGCAGAAGTCCAGCAACTTGTAGAAGGTGTCATGTCGTCATCCTGAGGCTTCTGAAGGCCCTTCATACATCGTCGGAATCTTCTTCGAGTCAGCTTTCCAACGGCGGTGGTTGCGTCATCGTCCGAACACCGAGCTGCCCGGGAGAGCCTTTCTCCCCCGACTGCACGAAGCTGCCCTGACAGGAGACTAGAGCCGGAGTGGAAGCTCGTCTGTAACGTTCCTGTTGGGAATCTGATCAAGAGTTCTTCAGCAAAAGTCTTCTACTTCGAGTCTTCTACCATCCCCAAGAAGCAGAGTTCATTTTTGAGACCGGAGCTGAAAGTTATCAATTTTCTCCCCCGAGCGCGCGTTTCTGCTTCCACTCTGTCTGCACCGACCCTCCTTCAGTGTTCAGAGACTACCAAACTATTACGACATCATTTGGTATCCCCGTCAGTTCTGCTTCAAAGAAGACCCGTCAAAGGTTCCAACGGCTCTGACGGAACCTGATTCCGAGCTTGGGAGCATTCGTGGCACCCTCTGCTTCCTGCTATTGGGAACCTGCAGCTTTCCGAACAGAGGATCTGCTACCCTGTTAAAGCCCCTACCCCGACCAGCAGCAGTACCAGAAGAAATCAAGAAAATTCTAGTGTCTTCCCGGTCCAGCCACAAATAGTTTCCCACTAGTTTCATCTTCATAAAAAATCCAGAGTGGCCGCAGTGTCAAGAGAACCGACTGTCTGTCTAGAAGCGCAGAGAATGGTCAGAATCGGCTTCGGCAACCTTTTCTTGTTTCTAGCTTGATTTTCCCCCTTTCGCTTGGCCGGCTGAAGGCCCCTCCCTGTGTGGAGGTAGTTTTGGCTGTATCAACTTAACCCCCACTCCGAGATTCCCCCCTTGCAAGGGGTGTAGTTCATGTATTAATTCAGGTCGCAGGTTTGAAGCTCCGTCGACGCGGCGTGCGGGTGCATACCCACGCCTCCCCACTCGCCCCCGTCTCCGGCCGGAGTCGGCGTCTTCACGCCGGCTAGGTGAGCCTCGGTCCCTCTCTTGGCTGGTTTCAATTCATTGCTAGCATAGTATTATCGCCATTGTTTCGTCGGACGGTGAATGAGAGCTCGGTCCTAAATTGCTAGTGCCGTAAGTGACCACCGCGGGCGAGTTGTGAGTGAACCATTACATCCCACACCCTTGGTGTGCTGGCCGCCCATGATTTGGGCATCCCAGGCCCATTCAGGGTTCTCCCCAAGCTAGCCAACCTTTGGAGCCTCAAGGTCCCGCCTTGGACCCTCTCCATCATTGCCGAGTTACCTTCGGGCACTAATGTGCGCCAAGCGAGTGAGCTCGCTAGTGTGAGTCCGCTGCCCTAAGTTGTTTGCTTACAATTGTAGGTCCAAGGTCATTCGGTCTTGTGACTATCACCCCAAGGGTGGTTTCACATCACATGCCGAAGCAAAGGTAGGATTATTAACAAGGATGGAAGTGATGCGGGACGGGACCACGGACACGACAAGCTCGCGATCGTCCCTTAACGAGGGAAGCGTCGGATGTGCGCGGTTGAGAAACCGGCTGGGAGCTAGGGTGGTCGGCTCTCTCTTTCGTGCCCGGATCGGGTCACGGGACGGCTTCGCTCTCTCTCGCAGCAGTGATATTATAAATTGAAAGCGGGTTAGGTATCCCTACACATGCTCTCTAGCAGCGGCATATAAAGCATATAAAGAATTGAGCTAATGCCAAGTGTAAGGGTGAAGGCGATACCTCCACGCTCTCGGCGTGGCGAAGATGGGACCCGGCCGGAACTCGTACCCCCAGGAACTTAATACATTATGGTTACAGCAATGCAACTAAGCCCACTCCACGCAGGGAGGTAAAGGGCGACACAAGCGGGCCCGGGAGGACCAGTTTCGGGTTGACGGGCGGTTCCGGGTGATGCTTCGGCTTCACGCGTACTCGTGTTAGTGGGGGCCCACGTGCTGACCGGAGGGGTCGTGTGGGGCCTGATGACTCGTCTGTTGTGGAGACACTTGGGAAGCATTCTCTTGGGATGGCGAGCTGCTGGAACGACCACCGGACGCCGGGCGGCCCTCGGACGACGCTCGCGGGGAACTCGGCCACAAACCTGAACTTCTGTTTGCAGGCGCGCGACTTGGAGGAAACTGCTGCTGCGATCAGCCCCGTCGTCGGAACGCGACGAAATTAGAGCCGTTGGAAAGAGGACTCAAAATACTTCGATGTAGGGGTCTTCAGAAAAAATAATCAGATCTGTATTTCTGATTGTTGAATTTACAATCTTGCTGAATTCGGGCCAGAACTGCAGGGGCAGGATCTATCTTCTCTGAAGATCGACGTTGAACGGGGAGAAGACCTCTGAATCTGGCAATGATTCCTTCAGCAAAGTTGAAGGTATCTGAGAGAGGAATCCGGGACTATTTTTGGTGTTTTGATTGGAGAAGAAATGGATTTTCTGGGATTTTTTTACTAGACCTGGGTCGGATCTGGGAAACTGTGGGCAGACTGTTCTTGGGAGCTTGGACGAAATTTGTAAAATACTTGGAGGGTGAACCAAAAATTAAGAAAATTCCTGGTGGTAGAGGGATGTGGACAGAACTCCCAGTAAATTTGGACGTCCTAAAGAAAATCAAAAGATGGTTCGAATGGGGTAGACTCAGAGCTGATGAACAGTGAACAGAACCAGGACAGATCTGGAACTTGGACTTGGACGAAAATAAAAACATAGCTAAAGGATGAATTTTGACGTGATTTTTTTTGTGGGGATAAGGGTTCTAGAGGGGAACAAACCCTAAAATTTTGAGCTTCATAAGACGAAGGGAGTGATAGCAGGAATTCGGAGAAGAAGGATCTGTCCTGAGTGGACAGAACACCGAAACCGTTGGCAACGACGCGTCGGCGGCGAGTCGATGGCGGCGGCGATCACCGGAGTTGCTTCAGATGCTGGAGGGGATCAAGGGGGAAGGGATTACACTCTAGAAAGGGGAGAGGGGGTGGAGGAACCAGGGAGAGAGAGGGGAGGGGCGCAAGCTTCACTTGGGGCAAATGCCTTTTTTTCCATTCATTAATTCATTCAATATGAAAATACAAGTATATATATGCAAGGGGTCTAACCTATTCTAAGCCCTTGGATCAAGGGTTGATTAATGAAGGGTTGGGATGTGGTTTGAACAACCACATTAAACCCCATTAAACAACAAGGTTCGCCCCCCCCCTTTTAGAAGACAAATTAGACTTGTCTTCTTTAATTAATTCTAGGTCCAAGTCCAAGGTTGGACCATGGACCAGCCACCTTGGGCCCAGGAGTCCAGGTGGACCAATAAGGAGGAGGGAGGGGGCCCCTGCAGGGCCTACATGCACATTTGCAAAGAAACCCAATGGCCTTTTTCACATAAACCCACTAAGACCTACTATTGCGTACCCATATAACACAAGGGTGTACATACAAATATGAAAGGACGTAAATGCAAGCATAATGTGAGCGGGCTGTCGTTGATGTCCCCATCAATTCTCCCCGGGCGGGAGGAACTCGACCCCGTCGAGTAAGGGTATGGCTGCTCCGGTACTCCGACGGATCCGTCACCGTGCCAAGAAACGCGGGTATGCTCCACTCCAAATGATCGGCACCTACTCATTCCATATATACTCGATATGCGAACTGCTATGGCTAAAGGTGGTCACTCCGAAGGGGCACTCTCAAAAGGAAGGAAACAGCTCGAAGACTCACTAGGAATCACCGCTGAGTCCCTATAGGTGACTGATCCGGGTATAGATGTAGAACCGATCCCATACTCATCAAGTGAGTCGACTCGCTTCACACTCATAAGAGAACGACAACGAGCTTGCACAAGACACATGCAGACTCACCATGTACTGACACATGAATGAAAACCACACAAACAATCGACTCGAAATCACCACACAAACAAACCACATAAAGAAAACACACCGACTCATGCACGACTCTAGAGTAAGGTGGTAGCATCGAACCCACTAGGTGGCGACATCCTGGGCGGCCGAAGGGTCGCCCAGCTCTTCCCCCATGGCATAGTATTCATCGGCCAGTGCCTCATCAGCCTCATAATCGACATGCTCAAGCTCGGGAGGTGCGGATCCTCCAACACCTAAGGCTAGGGTGGTGCGAGCGGGACACTCACTAGCAATGTGGCCATACCCGTGACAGTGGAAACACTGTATTCGCGATCGACTACTCTCCCCGATAAGAGGGGCCTTACCCTTATCATCCCGCCGGGTAGGGGGTGTAGGCAACAATGGGGGAGGTGTAGGTGCCTTAGACAAGAGTGGAGGGGGTGCCGGTGCCAGAGGACGGGCTATAGGAGCTGGGGGACGGGAAAAGGGTGCCGGTGGTTGGGGTGAAGGTAGATCCCATGGTGGGGGAGGTCGAGGTCTAGGAGCAAAGTGCTCCTGACGGGCGGGCTCGTGTGGACGCGCCATGGGTCCCCTCGGGTATGAACCTAAGGAGCCACGTGTGTCACTACGGGGAGGAGCGGGGCTCCACCGGGGAATAGACTCGAACTCTCCCTCGAATTGCTCCATCTCGAGAGCAACTTGATAAGCATCCTCCAGCTTGTCCACCTTGCGGCGGAGGAGCTCATACCGTAGGTGTGGGCGTAGACCACGCCGAAACCGAGAGACGGTAAGGGAATCCTCCTCCGTGGCATCACATCGCAAGTAGTATTCATCAAATTCGGTGATGTAATCCGAGACGGACCGGTCTCCTTGGATGAGACTTTGCCACCTCTCTATAAGACGCTGGCGGTAGGAGGTGGGGAGGTACTTCTTCCTAAGCTTCTTCCTCATCTCGGTCCACGTATCAATCGGGGGTTCTTGACGATGAAACAATAGGTTCTCCATGTTCCTCCAATAGGTTTGTGCTTGGCCTAAAAGTTTCATCCTGGCATATTTCACTTTTCGTTGGTCCGACATCTCGAACCACTCAAAATATCGGTCCATACCAGCCTCCCAATCAAGATAGACCTTTGGGTCTAAGGACCCGTCAAAGGTGGGAGGGTCGACCCGAACGGTCCGAATGGCCCGTTCATCCATGTCTTGGTCGTGGGTACGCCGAGTAGGGCGGTGATCATGACCATGTCCCCGTTGCTCATTATCAGACCCGTAGTCATGCACCTCGGGGGCTTCGCGCCTCCTAACAGCTACCCCTTGAACCCTTGGAGTCGCGGGTTGGTGATCCGGCTCCGGTTGACCTTGGGTAGGTGGGATGGGTGTCTGGGCGGGTCCTTTCTCTAGTGCGGCAACTCTCCCGACCAATCCTTGAACGGACTGGTTCGACCCAGCGGCCCTATCCTCTACGGCTTTCATCCTCTCTTCTAGGCGGGTGCCTAGACCGTTCACTCGGGTGCTCACTCCTTCCATCCTATCCATTCGGGTACTTAAATCACCCATTTGCGTGTCTAACCCATCTAGACGTGTATGCAATCCTTGCACTTGTCCCATAAGATTTTGGAACATTTCGAGCACAGCTGACGCATCGAGACTAGTGGGGGATCCGCCATAGGTGGGGGTGGGGGTGAGTACTGAGTACCCCTACGAGTGGGCATGCAAACACACCGACTAGATGACGCCGACTAAAGCAAACACACTAATGCGAAATGATGCGCCTAGACATAAACCAATATCCGGTACGGGGCGGAGGTAATCGACCCGAGGGTCACTCGCGCAAGTGTGCGGCCTTCCCGATAGGCATAGCCTAACGTTCGGACAACACCTTTTGATACACCGAATTATCGGGATGAAATGCAATTTAAAAACACTCCCTTTTTTTTGTTTTAGAAATATGATGATCCTAGACTCGACTTAACCCGACTAATGACTAGACGTAAATGACACTCTTTGTTTTTCTTTTTGACACCCTAAACTCAACTCGCTCTGATACCAAATTGATGCGGGATGGGACCACGGACACGACAAGCTCACGATTGTCCCTTAACGAGGGAAGCGTCGGATGTGCGCGGTTGAGAAACCGGCTGGGAGCTAGGGTGGTCGGCTCTCTCTTTCGTGCCCGGATCGGGTCACGGGACGGCTTCGCTCTCTCTCGCAGCAGTGATATTATAAATTGAAAGCGGGCTAGGTATCCCTACACATGCTCTCTAGCAGCGGCATATAAAGCATATAAAGAATTGAGCTAATGCCAAGTGTAAGGGTGAAGGCGATACCTCCACGCTCTCGGCGTGGCGAAGATGGGACCCGGCCGGAACTCGTACCCCCGGGAACTTAATACATTATGGTTACAGCAATGCAACTAAGCCCACTCCACGCAGGGAGGTAAAGGGCGACACAAGCGGGCCCGGGAGGACCAGTTTCGGGTTGACGGGCGGTTCCGGGTGATGCTTCGGCTTCACGCGTGCTCGTGTTAGTGGGGGCCCACGTGCTGACCGGAGGGGTCGTGTGGGGCCTGATGACTCCTCTGTTGTGGAGACACTTGGGAAGCGTTCCCCTGGGATGGCGAGCTGCTGGAACGACCACCGTACGCCGGGCGGCCCTCGGACGACGCTCGCGGGGAACTCGGCCACAAACCTGAACTTCTGTTTGCAGGCGCGCGACTTGGAGGAAACTGCTGCTGCGATCAGCCCCGTCGTCAGAACGTGACAAAATTAGAGCCGTTGGAAAGAGGACTCAAAATACTTCGACGTAGGGGTCTTCAGAAAAAATAATCAGATCTGTATTTCTGATTGTTGAATTTACAATCTTGCTGAATTCGGGCCAGAACTGCAGGGGCAGGATCTATCTTCTCTGAAGATCGACGTTGAACGGGGAGAAGACCTCTGAATCTGGCAATGATTCCTTCAGCAAAGTTGAAGGTATCTGAGAGAGGAATCCGAGACTATTTTTGGTTTTTTGATTGGAGAAGAAATGGATTTTATGGGATTTTTTTACTAGACCTGGGTCGGATCTGGGAAACTGTGGGCAGACTGTTCTTGGGAGCTTGGACGAAATTTGTAAAATACTTGGATGGTGAACCAAAAATTAAGAAAATTCTCGGTGGTAGAGGGATGTGGACAGAACTCCCAGTAAATTTGGGCGTCCCAAAGAAAATCAAAAGATGGTTCGAATGGGGTAGACTCAGAGCTGATGAACAGTGAACAGAACCAGGACAGATCTGGAACTTGGACTTGGACGAAAATCAAAACATAGCTAAAGGATGAATTTTGATGTGATTTTTTTTGTGAGGATAAGGGTTCTAGAGGGGAACCAACCCTGAAATTTTGAGCTTCAGAAGACGAAGGGAGTGATAGCAGGAATTCGGAGAAGAAGGATCTATCCTGAGTGGACAGAACACCGAAACCGTTGGGAACGACGCGTCGGCGGCGAGTCGATGGCGGCGGCGATCACCGGAGTTGCTTCAGATGCTGGAGGGGATCAAGGGGGAAGGGATTACACTCTAGAAAGGGGAGAGGGGGTGGAGGAACCAGGGAGAGAGAGGGGAGGGGCGCAAGCTTCACTTGGGGCAAATGCCTTTTTTTCCATTCATTAATTCATTCAATATGAAAATACAAGTATATATATGCAAGGGGTCTAACCTATTCTAAGCCCTTGGATCAAGGGTTGATTAATGAAGGGTTGGGATGTGGTTTGAACAACCACATTAAACCCCATTAAACAACAAGGTTCGCCCCCCCCTTTTAGAAGACAAATTAGACTTGTCTTCTTTAATTAATTCTAGGTCCAAGTCCAAGGTTGGACCATGGACCAGCCACCTTGGGCCCAGGAGTCCAGGTGGACCAATAAGGAGGAGGGAGGGGGCCCCTGCAGGGCCTACATGCACATTTGCAAAGAAACCCAATGGCCTTTTGCACATAAACCCACTAAGACCTACTATTGCGTACCCATATAACACAAGGGCGTACATACAAATATGAAAGGACGTAAATGTAAGCATAATGTGAGCGGGCTGTCGTTGATGTCCCCATCAGGAAGGTCCAAGTTAAGGGTAGAGATTGACCGATCTCGCCGATCATGTCGAGGGTCGAACATGGGTTTGTTAAAGGATCTCCGGTGGGACGTTTGAGGATTGTCCCTTTTGGAGTTTTATCGGATGGAAACAAAAGAGGAAATTTTAAATTACCACTTTACTGACTTAAGCGCCCTTTCGGGTTTTCACCGAAGCCAACCCCCTCTTGCTTTTGCCCACGCGCCCTTTTGGGTTTTCGCGTGGCGGGGTACCTGATTTTGCCTGCAGCACCCTTTCGGGTTTTCCCCACAGCTGGGTTACAGCCATTTCTTCACTTGTCCTGATATAGGCGCAAGTCTGGCGGGGTATCTCTATTTTTAACCCCATTTTTCTTTTCTTTTCTTTTCTTTTGAGGATATAAAAGGTGGTAGGTCGAAGTGTGATGTCCGACCTTTGGTTGATAGTAGATGGATGTTGGCTAGAGCATCGGGCCTCGTGTCGAGCAGAGTAGATCATTCGTTAGCGAGGGCTGAATGCTAACGCAAAGGAATGATCTTTCGCCGATTCGGGCGTAGGACCCGTAATGGCAATCTGGTGTATTCTTTTGAGAGCTCGGCCAGGGCGGAGTGCCACTAGACCAAGGAAAGGTAGCTCGATCAGGGCGGGGTGCCACTAGACCAAGATAAGGGTAGCTCTGCTAGGGCGGAATGCCACTAGACCAGGGAAACGTAGCTCGATTAGGGCGGAGTGCCGCTAGACCAAGATAAGGGTAGCTCGGCTAGGGCGGAGTGCCACTAGTCCAAGGAAAGGTGGCTCGATCAGGGTGGAGTGCCACTAGACCAAGGAAAGGTAGCTCGATCAGGGCGGAGTGCCACTATTCCAAGGAAAGGTAGCTCGATCAGGGCGGAGTGCCACTATACCAAGGAAAGGTAGCTCGATCAGGGCGGAGTGCCACTAGACCAAGATAAGGGTAGCTCGGCTAGGGCGTAATGCCACTAGACCAATGAAAGGTAGCTCGATCAGGGCGGAGTGCCACTAGACCAAGATAAGGGTAGCTCGGTTAGGGAGGAATGCCACTAGACCAAGGAAAGGTAACTCGATCAGGGCGGAATGCCACTAGACCAAGATAAGGGTAGCTCGGCTAGTGCGGAGTGCCACTAAACCAAGGAAAGGTATTCCGACCGATCACTCGGGGAATGTTGGTTGTACTGCATGATACAGCTTTATATGCTTTCCGTTGAGGGGAGAGAACTGGATGACTCCTTTGTGGTCTACCAGGACGTAGGCACCCCCTTCATATACTCGGCGGACGATATATGGTCCGATCCAATTTTTGACCAACTTCCCTTTGGGGTTGGAGGCCATCACTTCTCTTCTTTTGACCATCACCATGTCTCCTTTCTTGAATTCTCGACCTTTGACCAGCTTATCAAAAGCACGGGCCATGCAAGCTTGGTAGAGTTGGATGTTTTGTTGTGCTCGGAGGCATTTTCCTTCGAGCTCAGCGAGCTCTTCCAACCTTCTTTCTGCATTGGTTTGTTCACCACTGGCTAGTCCATGCTGGATGGCGACTCGCAGCGAAGGAACTTCCAGTTCAATTGGCACCACAGCCTCTGACCCGTACACGAGGGAGAAAGGCGAACATTCCAACCTCCAAGATTTTCTTCTAATTCAAATGGCATTAATTCTTCCAAAATGGAAAATACAAGCTTAAATAGGTTACATCTCACATCCATCCACAACCGTAGGATCTAGGGGTGGGAGATGAAGGGTTGGGATGGCATGTGACACACACACAAAAAAATAAATAAAAAATAAGGGGAGGGGGGCGGCCCTTGGACCAAGGAGGTGGAATGTTGAATTGGTAGGTGGGGTGGGTGGCCAACTTGGACTTTCCAAGTCACTTGTCCCCCACTTGGCCCACCTTTCTAGAAGCCTCCATTTGACATGTTGACTGACCCCACATGGGGCCCTAGGCTGAGGTGGCTTAATGGGATGGGGCCTGGGGGGCCCGTGGGGCCCACGGGGTCCAAATTTTACATAAGCCCCTCTTACAATCAAAATAGCAAACCGAATACAATGAAATAAACACAAATTACACACAAATAAAGTTTAACTAAATATGATAAATGGGGAGGCTCAAGGCGGAGTCTCCAGGCTATCTCCGAGCCAGATGGACGCTGAGGTGGCTCGAGTCGTGCTCCGTGTGCGGTACCGGTGGCTCGGCGTGTCGCGCCGCTCAACTGCTCGGGTGTCCGCACCAATTCTCCCCGGGTGGGATCGCTCCTGTATCGCTCTAGAAGGTCCGGATCGATCTGCTGCAACTCGCCATGTGTGATCCATGTGTCCTCAGTAGCGGGCCGTCCTCTCCATCGCACTAGGTAGCGCGGGTAAGATCCACTCCTGGTAACTGTCACTTGCTCGTCCAGTATACGATCTATATGCTCACGCTGCCGTGAAAAAGGGGCTGGAGGTGGAAGTGGACACTCAGGCGTGGGATCACTCTCAAGGGGAGGAGATGGCTCAAAAGGCTCACTAGGGATCATCGCTGGGTCCCTATATGCAACAAGATCCGATACATTGAAGGTAGAGCTTATACCATATTCCTCGGGCAGGTCCACAACATACGCATTGGATCCAACGCGTTTCAACACTCTAAAGGGACCGGCTCCGCGAGCTTGCAACTTCTTAACGGTTCCAGAGGGAAACCGTTCAGGTCTTACCCTGATCATGACGTATTCGCCCTCGTGGAACTCTCGGTGGTGTCGGTGGGCATCGGCTAACTCCTTGTACCGTGCATTGCTGGCCTCAAGGTGACGACGGATGTCGTCATGCAAACTCCTAACATGCCTAGCAAACGACTCGGCCGACTCCGACACTCTAGCATGGATAGGCATGGGGACAAGGTCAACGGGCTTCCTAGGCCTACGACCTGTGACAATCTCAAATGGACTCATGCCGGTAGACCTATTCACCGAATCATTGTATGTAAACTCAGCCATGGGTAAAATGAGATCTCAATCCCCAATGCGGTCCCTGACTAGACACCTCAAAAGATCTCCCAGACTCCTATTGACTACCTCGGTCTGGCCATCTGTCTGGGGATGATATGCAGTAGAAAACTTGAGGTGAGTACCCATCATATGCCATAGTGTCTTCCAAAAATAGGAAGTGAACCTAACATCACGGTCAGACACTATAGTGCGAGGCAACCCGAACTTGCACACCACATGCGTAAGGAAAAGGCGGGCTACCCTAGAAGCATCCGACGTCTTTGAGCAAGGAATAAAGAGGGCCATCTTCGAGAAACGGTCAACCACCACATAGACCAAATCATGCTTCCTGGAGGTACGTGACAGTCCCAAAACAAAGTCCATGCTAACATCCTGTCACGGGACATCAAGCACGGGGAGAGGCGTATAAAGGCCCGAGCTTTGCTTCTTCATCTTGGCCGTAGCACATGTACGGCAGTGAGCCACGATGTTAGCAACATCGCGCTTCAAGCTCGGCCAATAAAATCGATGCTCTACTGCCTCTATAGTCTTGTTCCGACCAAAGTGGCCAGCTAGACCTCCCGCATGTAGTTCCCATACTAAGAAATCTCGAACCGAAGTTCGGGGAACACATAGCCTGCTACCTCGAAAGAGGTAACCCTCCTGAAGCACATACTCATCAAGGTCTCTCGAGGGTCCGGCCTGGAGAGTGATAAAAATCTGACCGAAGTCAGGATAATCAACATAGGCCTCCTTCATCTTCTCTAACCCTATGACCTCGGCACTCATGGTGGTAAGCAAACATGCTCGCCGACTCAAGGCATCAGCCACCTTGTTCTCCACTCCAGCCTTATGTTTCAGCACAAAGGTGAACTGCTGGAGATACTCGACCCAACGACTATGACACGAGTTAAGCTTCTTTTGTGAATGGAGGTACCTCAATGCCTCATGGTCGGAGTATAGGACAAACTCCTGATGTAAAAGATAGTGCCTCCAATGCCTAAGAGCCTGAACAACTGCGTAGAATTCTTTATCATATGTGGAATATCGCAGTTTCGCGTCATTCAGCTTCTCGCTGAAATATGCGATCGGGTGGGACTCCTGACTCAAAACTCCTCCTATCCCAACACCCGAAGCATCACAAGAGACCTTGAACACCTTCGAGAAATCAGGCAGTCGAAGGACAGGTGTCATGCGCTCCTTGATGTCCTTGAAGGCAGCAGATGCGGCCTTCGTCCATACAAATGTGCCCTTACGGATGCAATCCATGATCGGGGCGGTGACGGAGCTAAATCCGTGGATACAGCGACGATATAACGTCGCAAGACCATGAATGCTGCGGACGTCATGAATCGTACGGGGTTCCGGCCACTCAACAATGGCCCGGACCTTCTCCGGATCAGCGGAGACCCCACTACTAGACACAATAAAACCCAAGAAGGTAAGCTGAGGTGTCATGAAAGCACACTTCTGTGGGTTCGCAAACAACTGCTCTCGCTGAAGAAGTAGACAGACCTGCCGAAGGTGGTCTAAGTGGTCCCCCGTGGTGCGACTATAAATAAGGATATCATCAAAATACACCACTACAAAGACTCCAATGAAAGGTCGAAGGACCTAAGTCATGAGCCGCATGAAAGTGCTAGGGGCATTGGTCAACCCAAAAGGCATGACCAACCACTCATATAGACCGTCCTTGGTCTTGAAAGCGGTCTTCCACTCATCACCTGGCCTAATCCTCACCTGATGGTAGCCACTCTTAAGATCGATCTTTGAAAAGATAGTGGCACCTGCCATCATGTCTAGCATGTCATCAAGGCGGGGAATAGGGAACCTGTACTTCACAGTGATTTTGTTGATGGCACGACTATCAATGCACATTCTCCACGTGCCATCCTTCTTCAGGGCGAGTAATGCAGGTACAGCACATGGACTCATGCTGTCCCGAACAGACCCTCTCTGCACTAACTCATCGACTTGCCGTTTAAGCTCGGCATGCTCCGTGGGACTCATGCGATAATGAGGAAGGTTGGGCAAAGAAAAGCCCGGAACAAGCTCGATGGCATGCTGAATATCCCGCATAGGTGGGAGTCCCTCGGGAAGCTCATCGGGAAAGACATCAGCATACTCCTGTAGAATGGGAACAACCTCGGGTGGGAGCTCACCCTCGGAGTCCCACTCCACCTCTCGGACCGTAATGGCAAACATCGGACAGCCCTGACTAAGCTCCTGCTCCATTTCCCGGGAGCTAATCATCATCAATCTTCTCGTCGAGGGCTCTCCTGGGCCAGAGGTAACGGTCATATCCTGAGCTGGGGATGGGGTAGTAGGCCCGGGAACGGAAGGCTTCGGAGTACTAGGGCCAGTAGGATCCCTGACTGATGGGCTCCTGGGCCGAACGGGTTGGAGGGTGACCCGCTGGCCAGCGTGGTCGAAGGTACAGGTGTTCGACCGGCCATGGAGCGTGGCATCCCGATCAAATAACCACGGCCTACCAAGAATGATACTGCCAACTTCCATGGGGAGGACATCACACCAGATCTCGTCACGGTAGGAGTGGAGCTGCAGCGGGACCAAGCACCGCAGCCTGACCGAAATGGAAGTGGTATCCACCCATGATACCTGATAGGGACAAGGATGGTCTACGGGTGTGAGACCAAGACGAGTGACAGCGTTCGTGGAGATTGCATTGATACAACTCCCACTATCGATGACCACCTTGCAAATTTGCTTTCCCAGCCTACAGAATACATGAAGGATAGTAGTCCGTCGCCAGTCATCACTGACCTGTGGTTGGGTGAGGATACATCTGACGACCCCCACGTGGGTATCGTCCGAATGCTGGGCATCCTGGGCCTCACCTCCCATCTCATAGTACTCATCAGCTAGCTCTTCATCGGCCTCATAGCTGACTAACTCGAGGCCCGTAGGGGTGATATCCTCGGCCTGTGTGTCCCCAATGTGAAGAGATGGGCGGGTGGGACACTGGTTGGCGAAATGGCCAAACCCATTGTAGCGATAACACTGCTACCGTGATCCACTAGGCTCCCCAATCATAGGTCCTTTACCTTTATCCTCCCGACGGATAGGAGGCGTAGGCAACAAAGGACGTGCAGGAGGTACGGGTGCCGGTGGACGGGCCATGGGTGGGGCTGTAAGATGCTGGGGACGAGGAAGGTCCCTCGGGGGTGGAGGACGAGGCCTAGGAGCAAACGGCTCGGGACGAGCAGGCTCCTGAGGTCGAGCCATGGGGGCCCTCGGATACATGCCAGATGAGCCACGGGGCTCAACACTACAAAGGGGAAAAGAGCCCAACCGATGGGGTGACTCGAACTCAGCCTCGAATTGCTCCAATTCGAGAGCTATCTGATATGCTTGCTCCAAAGTGGTTGCATTGCAGCGAAAGGGTTCATATTGATAATTGGGCCGCAAACCTCTTCGAAAGTGGGATATAGTCATAGTGCTCTCTTCCGTGACCCCACACCGTAAGTAATACTCATCGAACTCGGTGGTGTACTCGGTCACGGATCGGTTCCCTTGGGAGATGCTTTGCCACTTATCTATGAGACGTTGGCGATATGAGGCGGGAAGGTACTTCTCCCTCAACTTGGTTTTCATATCATCCCAAGTACCGGTCTGGGGTTGACGTCGCTGGTTGTGCAGGCTCTCCACATTGATCCAATAAGTTTGAGCCTGCCCTTGCAGCTTCATCTTCGCGTATCGGACTCTTCGGTGCTCCGTCATCTCAAACCACTTGAAGTACTGGTCCATGCCGGCCTCCCAATCTAAATACACCTGAGGGTCCAAGGACCCGCTAAAAGTGGGAGGGTCCGTACGCACGCCCCTAAGAATGCGGTCGTCCTCCTCGTCATCACGATTCCGTCGTTGATGACGGCGACCGTTACCCCCTTGATCATTATCAGATGCATAATCATCCACCACATGCACCTGTTGAACCCCAACATTCTCCGCCTGAGCTCTTGGTACAGCAGGTTGCTGAACCGGCTCATGTTGGCCGTTCGTCAGCGCGGGTTGCGCCGCTACTGGGCCCCTCTCGAGGATGGCAATCCTCCCAACTAAGCCCTGGATGGACTGATCCGAACTCTTGGCCCGATCCTCGAGGGCTTTCATCCGCCCTTCTAGATGCGTTCCTATGCCATCCATACGTGTACTAAGGCCATTCATATGCGTGTCAAGACGTTCCATAATGGCTCGGAACATCTCGGCCGTCGAGGACTCATCGGAGCTACGGGCCCAGGAGTCCGCCATAGGTGGTGGTGGCGAGTATTGGGTACCTCGACGGGTGGGCATGCAACTACACACGACCTAGAAGACACCGACTAATGCAAACACTCACTAAATGATGCACTTAGACCTAAACCAATATCCTGTACGTGGCGGAGTTAATCGATCCGAAGATCACTCCCGCAAGTGTGCGACCTCCCGATAGGCGTAGCCTAACGTTCGGACAACACCTTTTAAGATACCGAATTATCGGGATGAAATGCAATTTTAAAACACTCTTTTTTTTTTATTTTGAAAATAATGATGATCCTAGACTTGACTTAGACCATGATGCATGCAAGACTTATGCAATGACTACCCTAGACTCGACTCGCTCTGATACCAAACTGATGCGGGATGGACTAAGGAGACGACACTATATGGTGCCACCCTCGGACTCTAGATGAAGACACGACCAGCAACACACACCAGGGAGACACTAAGCCCGACACTACAAGCTCCTACTGGTGAAACGTCACTAACAGAAGTGGAAGCTCACTCGTCGTCCCAAGCGAGGGAAAGCGCGGACCGTGCGCGGTTAAGGAACCGGCGGAGGTCAAGGGTAGTCCGACTCAACTTCCGGACTCGGATCGAGTCGCGGGACGGGTCACTCTCACTCTCACAGCGGTGACATGGACACACGGGCTAGTACCTACACTCTCGGTAGCGGCCTAAGACCATATACTAGCTAAGCAATGTAACGCCAAGGAGTTAAGACCTTTACCTCCACGCACCCGGCGTGGCGAAGACACCCCGGCTGACTTACGGGCCCCCGGTTAACATAATTCACAGCGGTACAAAGAGATTCGACCCACTCCACGCAGGGAGGTAAAAGGTCACATGTGGGCCCCGGGGATCACGCAAATTAGGTTGACGGGCAGCATCTTGATGTCGTCTCGACGCGCCGAACTCCGCGTTCTCGTGCTTTCCGGACGGCACAATCAATGGGCCGTGGGGCCCACACGCTGTCCTGTCCTCCGAGTCTGGCGGGGTGGGTCCCACTATAATGGGGACCCCTGGCAGCACGCTTCCCTGGACGGCGGTCAGCCGGCGACACTCACCGAAGGTCGGGTGCCCCGGTTCCCAAGTGGAGAGAGTGCTGTCCACGAGCTGATGTTGCTGTTTCAGCGGCGCGCGCTCCGGCGAAAACGGCTGCTGCGATCAGCCCCGTCGCCGGAATGTGATGAAACTAGCGCCGTTGGAAAGAGGATTCGAAATTCTTCAATCTAGGGCTAGTGGACTCTTCTGAACTTGCGTGGACCTGGGCTTTAACTATTTTTCAATTCTCTACTCCATAGCTCCTGAAATCTCAGATCAGCATATCCGTGTCCTGTAAATGGCCGTTGACCGCCTATGTACAATTAGATTCAGACTTCGAGCTCATCTTAAACATTGTAGGTAATCAAACCACGGAACCGGGAATATTTTTAGAATTTGATTTGGAGAAGGCGGCGATTTGTTATGATTTTTAGGGTGACTGGTGGTCGGATCTAGGAACAGGTGGACAGAACTGTAGATGGGTCTGAGAATGATTTTTAAAAAATATGAGAATGGCGAATCAAAAATTGAGAAAAATTGTGGATGAAGGGGTGGATGGATGGAACCCCCAGTAAAATTGGGCGAACTAACAAAAAATCAAAAAGTGGATCTAAGACATGAAACTCAGGACGGAGGTGAACCTAGACAGAACTCTGGCAGAACCAAAATGGAAGAGTGGACAAAAATCAAAAAATAGGAAACGTGATTTGAATGCTAGACTGATTTTTGTGGGTGGAGAGGAACATCCCAGGAACAAGTCCTCCAAATTTGGTAGCCAAATGAGCTCGGGGAAGACCTGTGAATTTTGAACAAGCTGCTGTGATACTGCATAGGCAGAACTCCGTTGATGGCGATGGCGGTGCGGTAGCGGCTCGTGGCGGCGGCGGCGATCCTCGGAACCGATATACGAGGTGTCACACCTCAGAATGGAAGCCTTCACAGCATCCAAGGGGGAGAGGGAGAGGAGAAGGGGGCGCACCAAGCTGGAGCTCCAAGATTTTCTTCCAATTCAAATGTCATTAATTCTTCCAAAATGGAAAATACAAGCTTAAATAGGTTACATCTCACATCCATCCACAACCGTAGGATCTAGGGGTGGGAGATGAAGGGATGGGATGGCATGTGACACACACACAAAAAAATAAAGAAAAAATAAGGGGAGGGGGGCGGCCCTTGGACCAAAGAGGTGGAATGTTGAATTGGTAGGTGGGGTGGGTGGCCAACTTGGACTTTCCAAGTCACTTGTCCCCCACTTGGCTCACCTTTCTAGAAGCCTCCATTTGACATGTTGACTGACCCCACATGGGGCCCTAGGCTGAGGTGTCTCAATGGGATGGGGCCTGGGGGGCCCGTGGGGCCCACGGGGTCTAAATTGTATATAAGCCCCTCTTACAATCAAAATAGCAAACCGAATACAATGAAATAAACACAAATTACACATAAATAAAGTTTAACTAAATATGATAAATGGGGAGGCTCAAGGCGGAGTCTCCAGGCTATCTCCGAGCCAGATGGACGCTGAGGTGGCTCGAGTCGTGCTCCGTGTGCGGTACCGGTGGCTCGGCGTGTCGCGCCGCTCAACTGCTCGGGTGTCCGCACCATAGACCATAGATGGGAACCGATGGGTTGCTTATATCTTCGGGGAGGCTGCAGTCTGTGTCTTCCAGAGTAGGGTGCTCTTCAGCCGTATAGAACAAGCTGCTAGGTCCATCTTCATGTGTCACCTCCCAAGTTTTGAAAGGCTCGACTGTAGGGTTATCAAGGCCGGGAGTTGGCTTGGTAAGGCCATCCGGGATTTCCATATGATTGTGCCGCCAAGCGACCCGCACTTCATTAGCTTCAAGGTATAATATTGGGGGTGCTGTTCTACTCACGTCCCCGGATGCTGTGATATGGGAGACCACCTTGGGCTTGACATATCCGCACGGCGGTGGTGGATACCAACTGCTACCGGATGTGCTTCTTGATGCCCCCGCAGGGGTCTTAGCTTCAGAGGTCTTTTGAGAAGGCCCTGTATATAGGTTGGCATCCGCCAAATGACATTCAAACACCTCGAATGGGTGGGGGTCTGCAAATATCCTTTCCTCCTTCCCTTGGAGACTGTACTTGATGCATTGGTGGAGTGTGGAGGGCACCACCATATTTTCATGCAGCCATGGGTGGCCGAGCAGTGCTTTGTACGAGGTGTGGGAGTCAATGGCATGGAACTGCACCGTCGTAGTGAAATCTGCTAAGGTGAGGGTGAACTCTGCCACTCCCATTGACACTTCGCATTTTTTATTGAAGGCGGCGATACGCATATCTCTGACTTTCTCGAGATGCACGTTAAAGTGGTGCCTCTCGTATATTCTATAAGATAGGATGTTGACCGCTGCACCGGGATCAACCGGAATCCTATTCAGCTCCCTTCCATTTAGGTGCCCCTTCATATACAGTGGCCTGTTGTGGCTGATGGTGGGTAGCAGCATATCGTCTGGAGTGAAAGTCATGCTAGCCTCCGGCATTGCTTCGGCCAGACATGTCTCAAAATGAGCAGGCGTCTGGAGAGCAGTAACAATCGCCTGTCGAGTCTCTTCACTCAAAGAAAGGATCTCCCAGATTGTAAATCGAGCAGGGAGCTTCTTGAGTAGCTTCATTATTCGGCTCCCAGCTCAGACATTGGATAGCTTCATCTCTTCAGCCCATCTGGGCTTGGGGAAGTTTTGGTTTGCGGGCCTTGATGGACCTGCTTCATCTTCCTCGGATTCGGCGCCCTTCTGGTTGGTACCGACTTCCGGGTGTTCTTTGTTAGCTGCTGCGGGCAAGCTCCGTCTGCACTTGGATCTTCGGCAGATTGTGCTAGCTGCGGGTGAACGCCCCCGAGTGTAGGGTTAGTCTCCTGACAAGGCTGCTTCCCCTTGGACATCTTCATAAATTCAAGAAATGAAGGGACCCCCTTGCCCCCACTCTTGTTATATAGTCCTGGCGGAGGAGGGATTTGGACTCCCTTGACCTCCGGCGGAGGTGTTTTGTAGGGTTGCTCCACCCTGAACATGATGTTGTGGTTGGGTGGTGGCTGGCGCCCCCATTTTCGGCCCGACCGGGTGGCATGTGTAGCAGTTGCAGCCTCGGCCTTGCCTCCCCCAGCATGGGGTGTGAAGCAAATTTCCTCTTCTTCCTCTTCTCCGAGCAGGTTGAAGAGTGTTGATAGAGTATTACAGGAAACAACCTGCACTTTATCGGCCTTAGCGGCCTTCCTTTTCTTCTTTTTTTGTTTCTTCTTCCTTTTTGCTTCCGCGGGTGGGTGCCCCCAGAACAGACTGCCCTCTTTATCGGGTGCCGCTTCAGCTTCCTCCCTATGTTTGAGTGAGAGCTGCTCTAATTCTTGCCAAGGGACGTGGTCCCGCACCAGCAAAGGCTTCAATTCGGGCTGCACGTATTCGTCCAACCTCTCAATGAGGTTTTACAGTCGAAGGACCCCAGGATTGGTCTCCTTAACCACCGGCAGCGGAGTTTGTCTCTTCCGATTATGTGTAGGTATCCTGGTAGTTGAAGGTGGAGTGATCCATACGGGTGCTACCACCGGTGGAGCAGGCCGGGGTGTAGCACCACGGATATGTGCCCCCTCTTCCGGGTGAGGTGCCCTCCTTTTCTTGTGCTTCATAGGGATCTACTGCCATCCCTGCTGTTCTTTCGCGGGATCCAAGAAATGAGATTCATAGGTGCTCCGCGTACTTGTTTCAGAGATCTCCTCGGGCAGTGCCTGGTATAGGGAGATCATGTTGACTCCTGCCCTCCTCCGAGGGGCTTCATGTGGCTGAGGAGGGTCCACTTTGTACTCTCCCAGCTCGATCTCATTTTTCTTCACCATCCCTTCAATGATGTCCTTGAAAACATAGCAGTCTTCGATTGGATGCCCCAACATCTGGTGGTAGGGGCAGAATCTTGAACTGTCTTTTCTCCTTAGGTCCTCCGGCCTCCATGGCTCTGGCAGGGTGACCATGCTATATTCCGTTACCCAGTCGAACAGAACCCGGGTCTTGTCCTTTGGAAATGAATAGGCCTTCTTCATCTTGTCCCTCAGCAAAGGACCTTCTTTGCCGTCTGGGGCTTCTACAGGCTGTGGGGTGACTCCCTTCTTGCCTTCACTTTTCTGTTGTTCGAACGCCTTTATGTCAAGAGTGTTCGCTTCTTTAGGCGACGGGCGTCGCTCTACCGCCTTACCCTTCTGGGTCGTGCCGACAGCAGATGTAGGGCCAGGTCTGGCCAGGAAAGCTTCCACCTCGGCCACCACATTATTTAGTCGGTCGAACGACCGTATTTCCATCCCAATCATCTTTTCCAGGACCTCCCTTCTGAGATTCTGTTTGCATATTTGCACAGCGTCCTCTTGATGCGGGGGCCGCTTGCACCTCATTCTGAGGTTCCTCCACCTCTTGATATAATCGAGGGCTGTCTCATCGGCCCTCTGCTTTGTTGAGTAGAGTACGGCCACTGTGACCTCCCTCTCTGTAACATGGAATCTTTCTCTGAACTTCTTCTGCATATCCGGCCAGTCGCTGATCGACCCGGTCGAGAGGCTAGAATACCATTCAAATGCGAGCCCCGTCAGCGAGGACTCGAAGAATTTTAGCAAGTATGACTCGTCGGTGGCCAAGTCGCCCATGACAGTCATATAATAGGCAATGTGTTCTCTCGGGGATCCCTTCCCGTTGAATTTGTCAAACTTGGGCGGCTTGTTGATTCTTGGGGGAAGCCGCTTAGCAGCATGGTGTTGCGGGTATGGCACCCGGTATGTATCGAACGTGACGTAGTCGCCTTCACCCCTTTCTGTGAGCTTCAGCTCGATCATTCTTTCCACCATCATCCGGTTCATGACTGCAGGGTTAACCGGCTCTGGGTAGAAGTGTGCCGGCTGCAGGTACGGGGTGACCAGGGTGGTCGCCTGTTGAGGACGCGGCAGCGGGGATGTCTGGTGCACTTGAGGCAGCACCGGTGGTAGTAGTGGCTGGAGCTGTGGTGGCCGCTGTTGCATTGTTGCCATACTTGGTTCTGACGACTGAGGCAGTGTGTAGAGTGATGGAGGGCCATCATGACGGACTGCTCCCCGAGATGATTCACCCTGGACTTCGGGTGGCTTGGAAGCTGAGGACTGTTAAGTTTTCTCCATCAGCTGCTTCTTCAGCAAGTCTATCTCTTGCCGATATTTCTGAAGTAATATCAAGACTGATGGGTCTATAGTGGCTGTAGTGTGGATAACTTCTGCTGTCTCCCCGGACGTACCCTCGGGCAGGATGTCGAGGGGGACGTCGCCTTCTTCCTCTGTCGTCACCACATTGGCAGTCAGGACGGGGGCCTTATCATCCCACTGGTGGTAGACCTGGGGTTATTTTCCTTTAGTCATCATCAGGAGCTCCCTTGCTGCTTCTGTCCTCCGAGTGCTAAGCCCTGGCCTTGCGGCCAACTGAGCCAATTCTTGGGGATCTTCGGGGAGCCCCCTATATCGGTTGGATATACCAACCATGTTGCAGGTGAAGACCTGCACCCTTCTCCTTTGTCGATGGACCCTCCTTTTAGCTTGATGCGGGAAGGTCAGCCTCTCGAACACAGAAGTTCTTCTTGTTTCTTCCTGCTTGGGGATGGCTTCATCGGCTTCGATCTCGAAGCCGTTGTCATATCCATTGTCGTCGACCGATGACACCATCATTCTTTCTCCTACCTCTTCTTCATTTGCCATTGACGGGCAGTAGTCTTTATCGGTGGCGGCTGCTTGCATCAGTCGTTGTTGCCCTAGCGAGGGGTTGCCTAACCTTCGAAAATAGTTTCTGACCAGACATGTCATCTCTTCTTGACCCCGCTCTTGATGTAACACGGGGGATGATTGTCGACCTCCCGCAGGAGGGATATAAGCTAGCCGAGCTCTGTCGGCAGGTTGTTGAAATCTTCATCCCGCAGCTGGGATGTTGGCTTGACGGGCAGTAGCCCGGAAACTTCTGCGGCGCGGAGGATCCGCAACCACTTCTTCTTCTTTCGGGGCCAGGCCCCTTTCTCTTCTCTCCTCCGCCCCGTCGTACACAGGACGGCGGCAGATAGGTACCAGCTGACGGACAGGTTGGGCCCGCTTGGGAACCCACACCTGTTTGAACTTTCTCGGCCTGGGAGCCGACCTTCCTTGGCCATAGTGGCCGATTTCTTCTCTTTCTGCCCTCCTTCCAGCGAGGGCCTGGTATGTGTTGTGGACAGGGATGGTGGGGATGACTTGGTCCGAAACCATCCGTGTGTTGCATCCATTGAGGAAGACGCGCATGCCACCCACCATCATGGACTTGCCGGACTGAGATAGAGTCCCGGTAATC
The DNA here is from genome assembly GCA_022559845.1 of Amorphophallus konjac. Taxonomy (NCBI): domain Eukaryota; kingdom Viridiplantae; phylum Streptophyta; class Magnoliopsida; order Alismatales; family Araceae; genus Amorphophallus; species Amorphophallus konjac. Next base: position 103,095,469 of record CM040122.1, read on the forward strand.
ACAACAGTACTCCTTTGGACTTGCCGACGTTGACGTCCTCTAGGGTGCTTGTTGAGAATATTGGGGCGGGCCCCACGTATGGCATGGTGCACCAGACAGCTAGCGGCCAGGGCCGGACTCTTGGATGAGTTGTTGCAGCAACGAGCCTTCAGGGGCTCCACCTTCCCCACAGCTTCCTCAATAGGTTCCGGGGCTTCGATTTCCAGCATGTCCACGAAGGCCAACCCCAAGAAGTTGGGGAAGCCGACGGCGACAGGGAAGCTGCCGAACTCCATGGGCACCGCCAGATACCCTTGTGCATGCCCCACGACGATCGACGGGCCAAAACCTACGCCAGTCAATCCAGTCGTTGTCATCGTTCGCCTGTAAAGACAAACAAACCAACGATCAGCAGCCTTTGAGAGGGCCTCGAAGCCCAAGTATCTTGGCAAAGAGATGAAAGGTGACACTGGTCCCACCACGCATGCCAGACTGTTTACGATGGGTTTACTCCTTCTTATTATTTTATGTATATATATATATATATCTTATTTCACGTGTCGATCAACCAATTAACTAACTGGTAATTAACTGACTGATTGACGGCGCGGGCGTGCCAGTCACGTACATGATAAGTTTATTATGCGCTCATCTTGACCTGTATCGGGCGAAAGTGAGGTTCGGTCGGGACCAGCAGTCCGCCATACCATAAAGGCTATGGCGTTAATTACATCCCCCGCGAGGAGGGAACACCTTTGATTAATTGCCGAGATAGTGGGCTGTCGAGGCTGGAATAAAAGATGTGACGTTGTGAGCATGACAAGATCACACGGAATACATCTATCTATCATGTAAGGGGAGCGTGGTTTATTGGATTAGTGACCCTCGGTACAGGGCGGAGGACGTAGGTCCGAAGACCACCATCGCGCATAGCGGAGACTTCCAATCGGGTGTAACCCAGTTTTCCTTCGGTGCCATTTGATATACTCGAGGGTCTATGCAAGCATGCATGCATGATGATGATAACTATGCTAAGCATGGCAACAGAATTATGAAAGTAAGCAGTGAGGCAAGGATTGTAGCACAAGCCTGATAATAAAACGATTTGGATCCGAACATCACTTCTCTTATTCAGTTTATTAGGATTCATTAATTCCGGCCACGGGAGACGAAGGTCACCCCGAGGGTGGGTGAATGATTAAAACAACATCAGGGCTTAAAACCGATGCAGCCACGCATAGGGTTAGAGTTCCCCGGCGTGGCTAAACGTGGGCAAACAGAACTAATCTGGCGCGGCCAGACGTAGGTAAAAGGGCTAAACCGGCGCGGCCAAAATGTAGGTAAACGGGATAAACCGGCGCGGCCATGGGCAACTGTTAGCCCGGTGCGAAGGCCTTGGGGCGCGCCGATTTAGGGCGCGTCGGGAACGGGGCAACCATCACGAAAAAGAAAATGAGTCTTATGTTGATACGGCGTGGTAGGGTACCGTGCCGTATTAGGGCGCGCCGTGTTCGGGCCCCGCCGTTTTAGTCAATTTTAGGTGAAATTCACAGTATTTTGGTTCATTCAAGATCCTTATGATAGTTTCAAGTCAACCAGACCGATTACTTATTTGATTGAAGTCCAAGATCCCTCAGAAATGATGCAGTAAGTCAGTGCGAGGTTCACACTTGAGCACTGAGTTGATTGGGTTCAGAATGAGCATCTGATTATGGCTTAATTATTCTGAGTCTGCCCAAAATTGGGCAGCATCTCCCCTGAACATGAAGAGTTGCAGGGGAGGAACGGGGTCATACCCACTTATGGAGTAAGCCCCTAAACCGCCGGTCTCCACAGTGGTAGCCAGCAAACTCCCAACGGATAGGGTACCCCGAGGACTAGCCTGCGAGGGGCACCAAGGCTCCGTGGGTGAGGATAGAGGAATGAGGCCACTAATAATGGGAGCAGCACCCCGAGGGCTAGCCTACAAGGGGTGGGCAACCCGCAGCCTACGACACATCCCTTGCAGGGACCGACCACTAAGAGAGTGAAGTTTCGAGGGCTAGCCTACTAGGAACACACAACCCTTGGCCTCTATCAGGTCTCCAGATTGTTAGGGCTAAGCTTGTTAGGCTAGGACCCCTGTTATTATCTGTTGTGGCCTTGAGGAAGCATCTACCATCGAGAGGTAGAGCCCTCGATCACCCAGCAGTTCCGTGAAGCAATGGAGAATGTCCCCCTCCCCGGGGGATTAAGAAGGAATGAAAGAATCTCAGAACGGTTCAACTGACCGTGATACAAAGGGGTAGTCAATGCACATATGAGATGAGCCAATCGTACAAGCATATGCTCGAACAACTAGGACGTAACATTCAGGCGATGGATCCTGCCATCCCAAAGGCGACTCCCACCTCGCGAGCAACAGAGCAGTACGAAGGGAGGAGTTAATGGGAGTTAGACCCTCGATACCATGGCGGGAAGAAGCATGCGCATGAGCACAGCTCTGTCCACGGAGGGGATACAAAGACCCTTAAAACAAACATGGAAGCGGTCGATGGGAAAGACCCAGGGAGGGGTCGTTTCTGTAGCCCGTGATGCTTCGGGGCATGATCGGGACTCGAGGAAACCGGAGTCGGGAACCACGCGCGGAAGAACTCATACATATGCATTGACATTGATAGAGAAGGGGAATAAGCTTCAAGCATTCATTTGACCTATTGGTCCACGCATCTATATACATATCACCACCCAATAGACGGGGATGGACTAACATTTACATTACAAATCCGGTGCCGGCATCGTCGCTCGGTCGCCGTTCATCAGTTGCAGAGGCAGAGGGATGCGCAGAGGCACAACAACAAAACAAACGGGAAGAGAGAATCGTAGAGAAAGGGGGGGGTCGGCTCGTATCATCACCATCCCTCCCCCTCTCGCTTACATCTGATAGATAGAAACCCCCCAAAAAAAGAATCCACGAAAGCGCCGGTGCCCACCTGTTCTCGGAACAGAGTATCGAATCTTCAGCTAAAGCAGAGGAAGATGGCCGGCGGAGGATGCTCAGACGAAACCCCTTTTCCCAAGAGCTCTATCTCTCCCGAAATCTGGTTCGCTCTCCGACCCTCCTTTTTTCTTCTTCTCCTCTCTTTTTTTTATCTTCCTTTTCTCTTCTCGTCCTCCTTCTCAATCGAACAGCTTCCTGCATATATATAGGACGTTCGAAGTCTTGATCCGGCGTGGAAAATGGCCCGCCGGGGAAGGCTCCATGGCCTTTTGCGCACCGGAACAACGGGCCCAGGTGGGGTTCTTTGCACACCGGAATAAGGGACGCCAGATGGGGGCGCGCCGGTTTAGGGTGCGCGGTGTTAATGTTCCTCGCATGTCGCAAGTCAGTCGATGAGTCCGGGGATGATTCCGGGGGTCACCAAAAACATTTATCTCACGAATGCTCCTTGAAACCTTGATGAGATGTCTTGTCGAAGCTCCCAGGTCGACGTACGGCCATTCCCGAGACTCCAGATAGCTTTGATTTGATCATGCGGGCTTTCTGCTGACACAGCCTTCGGCTCTATGATTCGTGCTGCTGGCTCGGTCTGGCTTGTGCCCAAAGCTCCTTAGGGGGTGGGATAACACCAGGGATAGTTTCGCCTGAGCTGGGTGATCATTCGGCCAATAACGGGCCCATCTTGGCGGGAAGCCGTACCCGTGCCGAGTGATCGGGATCTTCTGCCGACAGAGCTTTCGGTCCTCCGTCCTGGAGAGCCAGGGGGACTCTTTCATCTTCAGGAGAGCCTTTCATGTGGTAGGTAGCCACTGGGTAGACCGTCGTCCTTGATCAGACAACGGGTGTAGTGTATGCGACACAACGGAGTCGATGCCGGTTCATTGGGTAGGCTTGGTCGCACTGCCGGTTGGTTGTGAGTTCGTCTCAGCTCTCCTGAGGTGAAGTCCCCATGCTCATGCGGGGTGACTCGAGGCTCTTGCAGCTTGAGAAGTCTTCAATATGTTGATCTTTATCGGCTTCCATGCTTCAGCGGGCCGGGTCCTTCATCTTTGTGGCTTGGTCGCCGACGATCATATTTTGGGTGCCAACTGATGGCAAGCGGCACTTCTCTATTCTAGAGACGTGTGCAGTGAATTGTTCTGATTATGTCCTGTGACTCTGTGGCGAGAACAGAACCTGGATCAGTAGGCATCCATTTGGAATAATTGAGAAGAAGGATTTGATGAGACAGTGTAATGGACGATGCATGTGCATGAAAGTCCTTGGGAGAATGTTGTCGTTGGATAGTGAGCCTTGGTCTCGTGGCTAGCATGGGGGGATTTCCCTGTAAGTCTGAGTCAAGTGCCGTGAGAACCGAGGATGGTGGAATCTCACCATTGGGTTCGCCATACTCCCTTGAAACTGTAGAGTTGGCGGGAAGATCAGGATCGGATGTGTTGTCCGAGTGAGGATCAGCTCGTGATGTAGTGATGGTCTGTGCGTAAGTCAACAGATGGACTGTTGAGATTTGGAATATGCAGGTCGAGTCTAAGGAAGGTCGAGTGAGTAAAGGTTTCCCGTTGACATGTATCTGGTGATCGGTGAATGGTCTTTCACAGACAAAAGATGCCAGTTGTAGTGAATCGAGATCGGCGAGTGCCATGTGCAAGTGAGGCCTTTGGTGGCCGATTGCGAGATGTGCTTTTTCCGAAAATTGGACCTTAGATCTGGTAGAAATTTGAGTTCTGACAGAGCTAGTCCAGTGCTATTATTGGCGTTCAGCTTTCCAGGTATACATGATGGTTCATGGCGTGGAGCCGACGGATTTACGGCAGTCAGTTGAGGTGATTGTGTGAGCTTGCAAAGCTCAATGATGGTCGTCCCTGGTGCAGGGTGTAAGATCAGTCAGCTGGTAGAGAAGCTGATGGTTGTTTTGGTTCACCAAGTATGGGTTTTGATCGGTGGATATTTCTCGTGACAAATATTGTGTCTCCTCGGTGAGCGAGATGGTGGCAGGGATGCCATGATTGGATCTTCATCGAGGCTGAGGTGATGCCAGACTTATCCCCTTTTGTATTATGCCTGCTCTGATGACTGATGTGTGTTGTGTATGGAGCGAGGCATGTTGTTCGTGATCAAGGTCTGGCTAGGTCCCTTAGGATCTGTGTTTCTACGAGAGTCGAGGTTTGGCTGGAGCTCTGGGAGCATTACCAGCTGGGTGCATTGTTCTTCCCCTTGACATTGTAGTTGCCTCAAATTTTGAGGAAGAAATTTCTATAAGGGGGGAGGTCTGTAACACCCCTGATTTTTTCGGATATTCTTCGGATCAGGATCCGTGGGTTTCTGATCATTTTTGTGGGTCCTGGATCATGTTTTGCGATTTATTTGGGTTTTTGGCTATCGAGCCTGCGGAACCCTATGTAGGGTGAACCACCGTGTTTTCCAACCTCGGGACATTGCAGGCGCGTTGTGCATTTTTCGAGGATCATGAGGAGTATTTTTCCCTATTTTTTATTTTTAAGATTTTATAAATCCCGGATTTCTTATTTAAACCCCCACCCCTTTTTCTCTCTCCTCATCTCTCATTTTCTCTCCCTCTCCCTCTCTCTTCTCACATTCTCTCCACTCCCCCTCTCTTCTCTCCAGGCGACCGACAGAGATGGACGAGGGTGAGGTGGTGGCATACATGGGGTGAGGAGCGGTGTGGACAGGATGAGGATCGAGACAGTGGAGGCGCGACGGCATTCGTCCATAGGTTCACGGTGTCGGCAGTGATTTGTGCAGTGTTTCGCGTGGAATCGGCATCCTCGGCCCGCGTAATCTTCGGTGGAGGTAGGGGGATGGTTCCTTAACCCTTGTACTTCATTTCCTGCGAGTTTGGTAGGCCGTGGCGAGCCGAGTGTGGGTTTATTTTACACTAGTGTCAAAATCGCATGTTTGGGGTGAGTGGTGGTTTTTGGCCGATTAGGGCCCCGATTGTGGTTTGAATTCAGTTTTCTAGTGGTAAGAATGTCTAGGGATGGAATCCTCTTGTTTTCCCCTTCGTTGGGAGGTGAATGGGGCGTGGAACCGAGCTCAGGGTGGAGCTCGGTCCGTCTTCCAGAAAACGCAGGAGATGGCCACATTAGTGGCCATCTGAGCCCTGGTCTTGGCGGCCAAGACCCTTGTTGCCCAGGTCACTGGGCGGCCAAAGGTCTGGCCACCCAGGGGTGCTAGGCGGCCAAGACCCTGGCCCCCCTCACCCAGTAAGGCCCAGCTGTGGGCGGCCATCGACTAGGTCGATGGCCGCCCATCCCGTTGGCCGGCCAAGGTTGTGTCCGCCGTGGCCAAGGGGTGCCCTCGTGCTGGGCGGCCACTCATGTGGCAACCCAGGCCTCTGGGCAGCCAAGAGTTTGGCCGCCCAGCTCATTCAGCCCCCGGGCTGTCGTGTTTTGCATTTTTTTCCCCATGGTGTCTGTATGCCATACAAATTCACGGAAGAGGTGTTGGCATGATTCTTTGTGACCTGGGAGGTACCGAGTTACCTTCATTAGTGTCCCTGTGAGTTTTGAGGGTCCGGGTGACCCCGTGTGTTCTCAGGATTCCGTGCATTCGTTATATTGACTCATCGTGTATCGGTATCAGTGCGGAGGACTGTCCCCACACGTCGTAGCTTCTTCGGAAAGCAGTTTCTGTGTGGGACAACATATGGCCTATGAAGTGTGAGTCTTATGACCCAGCTTGTGGCTGGGGGCTTTCTGAGGTTTCCCTTTTAAGGGGATTGAACCCAGGGGCTATGAGCCGCCTCGTAAATCATTCTACCGTGGTTTCTAACCTAGGGATAGGCCAGATTGAATACAGAGAGCCATCCAGGTACAATGGTCTTGACTCGAGTCTTGTGACTCAAGGACCGTTGGGTTTAGTAGGTGTAGTGAACCATCCATAGTCTGGTGTCCTCGAGCCACCTGGTACTCCGTGTTACTCACAATGGGTGCATGCGTGACCTTTCGCATTCACGTTTAGTGACCTCCCACTAGTCGTAGCTTCCTGGGCATGCGTTATGCTAGCCTACCAGGGAGTAGGTGGAGAGCTACACCTGGTGACACAGTTTTTAGGTTGGTTACCGTAGGGCCCCTCGTCTGTGCAGCCCGAGTCTAGGCTGGGGGGGAAACCAGCTAGAGGATCTGATCTAGAGTGCATGGTCTGTGTGTGCACACGTGGCTGGGGGCTTTGGGCCAGCGCTAACGAGCGTAACCCCAGCTAGTCCTTGTTTTGTGGTTACTAGTACTGTGTCTCAGTTTTTTATAGGGTGACGGAGACACATGAGGCGTGGATTAAGACATCAGTAGATGCATCCGGCCTTGCTTCTAGTGGGCAGGTACTCCCGTCACGTGACGTGAGATTCCCGTGACTTGAGCTTCCATTTCCCGTCTGTGAGACGTTGTTTTATGTGTAGTTCTGGGTGTTTTCCCCGATGTAGAGGTCTAGGGTTCTTAGTAGAGTTACTGAAGTTTCACCCATAGGCGGCGTAGGGTTCACGACTGCGTGGTTGTGACTGTTTTCCCCGGACCGCGTGGTCTTGGGTGGGTCGTTGCCTGTGAAGGTAGGACTTCACGATAGAGCTGTCATGGCATTTCTTCTGGTAGCATAGCCAGGGCTTTTGTTTGTTTATTCGGTGGTCCCCCGACAGTGAGATCGGGGTGTGTTTCTGGGTACAGCAGGAGTAGCTATAGAGCCGAGGTTTTTTTGGCCACCATGTTTGTTGTTCCTACTGTTGTTGCGGCTTTCCGTTACCGCCATTGTTTACGGTTGGTGTTCCTCGGGACCCCTACTGAGCCAGTGATAGGAGGCTCACCCCTGCTTTTCAGGTGTGGCGGTTCTTCCTCGACGTTCGAGGGTGCAGCGTGGAGGTTCTTAGTTTCCTGCTCGCCAGGCCGAGTGTTTACTCGGCAATAGAGTACGTTTCCTTGCCTTAGACTATACTTTATTTGGACTGGACTCTGTAGTTAGATTATTTATTTCTGTTAATTTTTGAATTATCCTGCTTTATTTCATATTTCTATGTACTCCACACACACCTTTTAGCCCTTTCGAGCCCTCCGGCTCGTGGGCGGTGGGCCAAGATTCTAATGGTAATAGGTAATTATCGGTATCTGGATCTTGGGTCGTTACAGAGCACGAGCTGAAGAAGGAGAGATAGATAGAGAGCTGAAAAAGGAGAAGTGTGGAGAGCAAGCTCAGTATAGAAGGTTCGAATAGAAGCCCAGCTCGTCCAAGAGAAGGAGACAGAAGAGACAAAGAGTACGGCCATCCCTGTGAAGACCTTCGTCTCTTCTTCATTCTGGAAGGAGAAGAAGCTTCGTCTCCATCTTCCTGTGGCAAAGGAGAAGCTACTCTCCAAGGAAGTAGCTAATATGGGAGCGACCAAGGGTGCCCTCCAGATTTCAGACAGGGATATTTGCATCATGTTTGAGTTTTCTATGTCCTATTTGAGTTTTATGTTTTGTTATCTTTTTCACTTTGAACATCTCTCCATTGGAACTGTGAACCGTCCCTACCGGTTGTAGTAGGAAGACAGATAGAGGTTGTGCTCTGATCTGTGGTGAACCGACCCTACCGGTTGTAGTAGGAAGACATACAGAGGTTATGCTCTGATCTGTGGTGAACCGTCCCTACCGGTTGAAGTAGGAAGATAGATAGAGGTTGTTCTTTGATCTGTGGTGAACCATCCCTACTGGTTGAAGTAGGAAGATAGTCAGAGGTTGCGCTCTGATCTGTGGTGATCCATCCCGACTGGTTGTAGTAGGAAGATAGACAGAGGTTGTGCACTGATCTGTGGTCAGGCCTTCTGTGCCTTTAAGCTATGTTTCAGCGGTTTAGTGCAGTTGCACTAGGGAAGCCTCACTTAGTTGAGTAAGGGGTGGACGTAGGACTTTTGGTAGAGTCCGAACCACCTTAAAATCTTTGTCTCTGTGGTTTGCTTGTGTGACTATCTTTCGCTAGATGCTTGCTTAGGCCGGTTTACATATTCTTGATTGTATCTACCGTGTGAGGTTCTTCCTTTGTGTGAAAGTTTTTTTTTATTCCGCGGTTTTAATCTCGAAAAAGGGGGCAGATCTATTCACCCCTCCCCCCTAGATCAGCCATTCCAACACTACAATAGGGGAAAGATCCATGAGGAAGCTAGTGATCAACCCACGCTACCTCCCTAGCTTTGCTGCGTGATATCTATATGTGATGCTTTTTTTTGCTTTTATTATTTTTATTTCTCACTAAAAAACCTACATGATGCATGCTGGGTTTAAAAGGAAAAATAATTTAATGCATAACCGAAGGATTTATTTGTTTGGCTGTGTGAACGGTTCGGTTGAGAGTTCAAGAATTCTGTCATCCCGACTTAGTAACACATGTAGTTAGGAATCTTATGAAGATCCATCATTCCACACCTATCACTGAGCGCGGTCGAGAGTTCAGGAAGTCCGTCATCCCGTGATTTGAGGACACCAGACGGCCGTCGAATAACTTAAGGAGCATAAACCCTTTATTGTTTTTATTAGAGAGAAACTCAGAGTTTATGCGCCTGAAGTTATTATCCTATAGAGGTAAGTATTTATATATATATATATATATATATATATATATATATATATATATATATATATATATATATATATATATATATATAGCTAGAGTTGATGACGACGTCGTGAAACTCCCTTATTTGTAGTTCAGCTACAGCTGTATCAACATACATTAGCGAGGTTCTTAAATGAATAAACCAAATAACAAGTTGCAAATGGACACTAAGAGATCAACAAAATAATCATGGACTTATAGCTTTACACCATAATAAAACACAGTCCTTGGTGAATAAGAGATGCGACCAAGGGAGCTATCGTCTTCAATGGTGGGCGGCTAGAGTACTGGACACCTACCAAGTCTAGGGTGGCCAGAGACTTGGCCGCCTACTAGTTTCGGTCTCCGTATGATTGGTGTGCCCACCAGAGTACTAGCCGCCTACTAAGTGTAGGGTGGCCAGCGACCTGGCCGCCTACTAGTTCCGATCTCCATATGACAGGAGCCCATACAAAGTAGGACTCTGTGGGTAGAGGGCTTTGTGCCTTATCAGTAGGTTGAAGGCAACAAAGGAGACGGTCACCATCTAGGAAGAGAAACCCTAAGGTGGCTTCTTTCTCTTCTCGACCTTTGGAGAACGCTGCTAGCGACCCCGACGTGCTCTCTAATATGGAGGGGCATTTGAGCCAGCTTGTGAAGGATGGTAAGGTATGTTTTGGGTGAGGTTATGTGGTTTTTTTTAGTGCAGGGAGATTATTCTTGTTTTGGCACCTTATTTCTCTTTCTCTCCTTTTTAACCCATCTCGATTTTCCCGGGAGCTCAACATGCTCGAAGGTATGGGTGGCTCTATGACCTGATGGCAGCGATCACTCCTGACATGAGGGTCTACATGCACTAGTGGCATCTGGCCTCAACCGCATGAGGTGGAACTGGGATGTACTCAGCGGGCTATTGGAGTTATGGCATCCCGAGACCCATACTATTGTGTTCCCTAATTTCGAGGCCACTGTGCTACTGGAGGAGGTTGATTCTCTCTTCCAATGGGGTGAACTGGACATGGGAGACCTGCTAGACCTCCCTCCATGAGAGGAGATCCTAGCCGAGATAGTTTGTGGCAAACGGGAGGTTCAGCAGATGGCAGACCAGTGAGGGATCTTGATCGATTGCCTTGCCAGATAAATTTTGGGCCAGATCAGGGACAAATCAACTGATTCAGAGAGACTAATGTGAGGACTGATGCTGCTATAGATGGCTAATTTTAGAAATCCCATGGATCTCAAGTTAGATTGTCATATAAGTAATGTTATTATTTTCCCAGATTGATTGATTTCCCATGTTTAAAGTCCAGCCCACTTGACCTATTAGGCCTGAAATCAAAATGAACACGTGTTAGGGGCCCATGGCCGACCTTGGCCGCCAAGGTGTAGTAGATGGCCAGACATTTGGCCGCCTTCTCCCTAAGAATGGCTAGAGACCTAGCCACCTCCTGATAACTTCCAGTCAACTACCCACGTCCCACAATCTCTTTCCCACTCCGAAAACTCCTCCATTCGAGCTCAACTCTTGCCTCGTTCCCCACATCTTGGAGGCACGTAGGTGAAAGCTACTGGAAGGTTGAACTGGGGACAAAACATTCAGGGGAGACATTTCTGAGAGAATCGAAGGGGGATGGGAGAGAGATCCAGTGAGGAGACATTTGAATGGGGAGTGAAGGAGAGGCTCCCCGGTGTGAGAGAAAAACCCTCCCATCACTCACGAGAGTGCTCTAGACTTTCCACTAGTTCTCGATGTTACTTCTCATCTCGCAATTCCCAGAAGGTGGATGACCATCTGATGGGGACATCTCCGACCACTCCACATTTTTCGAGTCCCGTTGGTCGCCAGCTGTGCTTCATCTTGTTCACCACATTTTTCTTAGTCCTGGCATGTAATTTTTATATTTTATTTGAGTCATAAACCATGTAATTTTCCTTTTATTTGAGTCCAGTACCTAGGTATAAGAGTTATTAGCCTAAGTCAAGTGTCAATAGATTGTCTAGTTTGGTTATTGGGCCCAATTAGATGGGCTAGGCCCAGGGGCGCCCCCACCCCCTTGGTTTCTTGTTAGTAGTCCAAAAGTCACGGACTTATGTTAAATTGTGGGAATCCTATAAATAGAACCCCACTCCCACCATTTGGAACTACTGAATTGTTGAATGAAAGTTTGAAATCCACCAAAATTGTGTGAGGTTCTCTCTCTCCCTCTCTCTCTCTAAGGGGTGGATTCTCCCCCCTCTCTCTCTCCTTCACTCTCTAAAGGGGCGACCCCCCTTCTCTCTCTAGGGCGCACCACCCTCTCTCTCTCCTCTCTCCTCCACCTAAGCTCCACCTCATCCAATATCCTCTTGCCACATCACCCTGCCCCTACACCTCCCTAGAAGCAATAACTCCTCCCATCAATTCCCTTCCCCTTTCTAGGTGACCTTTGACACTCCCCATACACCCTTCCCTCTCCCAAGGGAGAATCCCATCTCCCCAAGCCACCCTTCCTCTTCCCAAGCCACCCTTTCATTCTCCCAAGCACCCCTTCCCCTTCCCAAGACCGAAATTAACCCCCATTAACCACCCATTCAAACCAAGAGAGAAGCCTCCACCTTCCCCCTAGGCCAACCTGCGGCCTCCACCCTCTCTCCCCCTCCACCTGCTAGCTGCAACCCAGCCCTCTTCCCAGCCTCTCTACCATCCCATTCCACCTCCTAATCGATCCCCCTACACCTTCCACAGCCATTAGACCTCACCCCATCGCAACCCCTCACCTCTTGCCACCACTAGCAACCACATTCTCCAACCTGCTTAACCCAGTTCGCAGGCAGCAAATCAGGGTCCTGGAAGCAGCATCCTCTCCGGCCCTTCCCCAAACATTCTGGTGGCTATTCATATACATCTGGAAAGTTCGTCCAGAGAGATTTCCAGGCGAGGTGGTTTCGTCATCGTTCGAGCACCGAGCTGCCCGTGAGAGCCGTCTTCCCTAGACTGCGTAACCCGACTCCTACAGAAGACCAGAGGCCCAGTTAAAGTGTGACCATGGCCCCTCCTGTGGGAGTTTGGATGTTATTTTTTGGCTGAAGTCTCCTCCTATAAGTCCCCTAGCATCGCCAAGAAACGGAGCACCATTTGAAGCCCGAAGCACAATGTTCTGATTTTCCTACCCCAAGTGCGCAGGTCTGTCTTGTAAGGGCCTGACAGACACCCCTTCACTCCACGGGCTCTATCTCTCTGCTCTGACCTCCTCTGGCATTCTTTCTGGTTTCTTCTCTAAGAGGACCCTCCCACGGTCGTCTACATCACCTTCGGAGCTCGGGAGTGTTCGTGGCGGCTTCTTCTTTCTGCTGCAGAGTTCTGGAGTAAGTCCGAGCCAGAACAGAATGGTCCAGTTCCAGATTCGGCCCCGGCCTTCGGAGACATCCAGAACTCACAAGAAAATTCAGGAGCCCTCCCGGCTCTATCAGTGAAGATTCAGTGTTGGTTTTGATGAATTCCAAGTTCAGGAGAACCCGTGGTAGCGTCAACAGCGAGTACCTGTCAGGCAGTCACAGAAGCAGACAGAACCGACTAAGGGACCAATCGGCTTCTTCCTTAGCTTTCCTCACTATCCCACCAGGCCGACTAACCGCCCCTCCCTACGTGGAGGTAGTTTTGATTGTAATTGGATTACCCCTACCCCTAGTCCACCCCCTCATTGAGGGCGTAGTGATTATACTAGCAGGTCATCGGCTGAAGCGTCATCAGCGCAGCGTGCGGGTAGCCCACGCCTCCCCGCTCGCCCTCGTCTCCGGTCGGGATCGGTGTATTCACGCCGATCAGGTGAGCTTCTGGTCACTTCTCTTTGCTGGCATTCCTTGCTTAATTTGTATTGCTTCTAAGTTGCTCGTCGGCAGTGAGGCGAGTGCCCGGCCCGAATCTACCATCCAATTGAGCGACCACCGCAGAGTGAGTTGAGAGAGCAACCCTACAACCCACGCCCTTGGCGTGATGGCCGCCCACAGAATTAGGCATCCCAGTCCCTTAAGGGTTAAGCCCTAGCTAGTCAAATCCTCGGAAAGGCGAGGTCCCACTTTGGACCCTCTCCACTATCGCCGGTCCACCTACGGACTCGGGTGTGCGCGACGCGGGTGAACCCGCTTGAGTGGGTCCGTCGTTCGGTTCGATTGCTTGCAAATCTAGGTCCGAGGGGTCGTGTCACATCAATTGGTCATGTCACATCAATTTGGTATTAGAGCAAGTTCACGACTTGTCTCTCTACAAGTTGGTCCTAGGGTGCATTCACATTTAGAGTCATCATCGGGCCACCCAGTGCATCATCATGTATACCCCTCTTTGGTTAACTCCCAACAACTTGACCATCCATAAGGGTTCGATTGACCCCCTCCTCTTGGAAATCATTGTAGATGGGGACCTTAGTTTTGACGGATCTAGTCCTAATGTCTACCTAAAGTGGGAGGCTACCATGGATAAAAACTTTGATAGGACTATGGTCTATGGACACGCTAGAGTCCGCATGGCCAAGGGGCGGCTTCGGGGACAAGCCAAGAAGGAGTGGGAACGCATAGTGGGCTTAAGAAGGGTTAGAGGCAAGAACCCATAGGCTCATGGGAAGAGATGAAGATTGAGCTTAGGAAGATCTACGCTCCCTGACCTTCCCACTCCTACCTTGATAACCATAACCCGAGGAGCACTCCCACTCCTCCTTTCTCTCCCAGTCAACCCAAGATCTCCCTTACGGCCCAAACTCCACCACCCCAAATAATTCCAACCCCGATCACCACCACCAACTCTCCCCAAATCCAAGGGCGACCCACTTCCATCCCTCCACAACCGGCTGATCCCAAAGGCAAAAGACCCCTAACCGACCCGGTTCCCCCCATGAGGGCCACCAAACCCCAACCCAAAGTCACTCACCCAACCCTCACCATTCAAACCCGAGTGGACCCCGAGTCCACCCATCCACCTAGGTCCATGATGGCCACCACATCCCAACCTAAACCCCCTTCTCCAAACCACACTACTCAAGCCCCTTTGGTCCCCGCCTCCACCCCGCCATCTTCCCCCATAAGGGACACACCTCCCAAGACCAACCAACCCAATCCTCCTCAACCCACCCATCTTCCACTACCAACCCCAATCCTACCCCAACTTAGGCCTCCACTACTTTCTCTCCCAAATCCAACCCACGTCCGACCTTGCTCACCTCCCCGGGTGCGCCATGCTCCGGCTATCACCAAACCACCCACCATAGATCACCCTATCCCAGTAGCAGAAGTGGCCCACACACTCGTCCACGTGGGGACTAGCGCCCCTCTAGACCTTATCCCCACCATGGAGACCACCCATGTCCAAGATGAAAGAGAAGCCTCGCACAGTGGTCTTCACCCTACACAACCCTCCCTAGTTGGGGCCGAGTTTATCTTAGGAGAACCCCGGGTTGTTGGTTAAGGGAGAGCCTGATGAGAGAGATCACGGCCCATGTTTGCCCTCCCATGGAGCTACACCTCCCCATAATACCCTTCTCCTCCTATGGCACCACCATCCAATCATCCTACCAAGTGGAAACATTAGGGGATCTTATTAAGGGCCTAGCTTGACAAATGAAGTTGACCGGCATGTTGACCACAGTGGCCAACCAACCTAGGAGCCTTGACCTCCTACACCTTTGTGTCGGGCCTATCACCTCAATGTGCACCATAGGTTGGTACACTAGCGACCTTCTTCTATTCCTTCCCACACCCGACGAACCCGACCATATCATCGAATTAGAGTTCCTAATATCGGGTAGAAAGCCAAGCCATCCCCTCATGGCCGACCCACCTACCAATAACTTCGGCCAAATTATGTCATTAGAGGAGGAATACCCACCACCATATTGTAAGGACCTTGAGGTTGATAGGATGGATTTAGAGCTCCTTTTCCCTGGGTGCACTTTTGATTATCCCTTTGATCCCAACCTATGGAAGCCTAGATACCCTTGTGACCCACCCACCTTACTCACCAGCCACCTTTTCCCACCCTCACCCACTATGTTGGACCAAGCCCATCTCTCCCAAGAATCAGATTACACCATGGGAGCCATGACTTTGGGTAATATACACTTAGGGATCGAGGAAGTGTCCCACTTCATGATATCCGCCTTCCTAGACCCCTTTGATCCATTCCAATGGAAGTCCAAAAGCCCACACATAGGAGACATATTTGGTACAAAAGTGCATAAGTCTTGGCATACAACACCACTTGGCATGATTCTTAAGTCGGGTCCACTCGTTCATATCACCGACATGTCAAGTAGGATGCATGATTGGTTCATATTCGGGTGTATCGGCCCTCCCTCATTTAACATTGGTCATACACATGTCAAAAGCATCTACGGATGTCCAGGTCCCCCGATATTTATCACCACTTTGCATGATAGGTACACCTACGGGTGCCCTGGCCCACCTAGGCCGACCAAAGTCTACACGGCATCATTGCATGATAGGTCTACATATGGTTGTCCCGGTCCCCCTTTGCATACCACACACTTCCCACCCACACCACACTGTAGCTCATGGCATACTCATTCAAGCAAGCATCTAGCAACGGGCGGTGAGGTTCACAAAGAGAGGGCAAAGACTCGCGAGCGCCACTTGGAATTCCAAATAGGCAACCTATCGATGGTGGCATTGGAGTGGCTCTACCCTAGAGTCACCTCCAACTTGAGGGCACGAGGACTTGGACCCTGCCAAGTTCCGAGTGACTTTTACAACCCGGCTTACGGGTTGGACTTACTAATGGGTTTTGGGATACACCCCACTTGCGGCATGGCGGATCTGGCACCCTATATGGGCACCGCGGTGGAACCCAGTGAGCACCTTGAGCCTACCCGCACCTTTGTGAGTGATACCCTCGGAGAGCCTCCATATATCAGCCTGAGAGTCCGACGTGTGCACACGAAGGCAATACTAGGCAAGCAGGGTTCCATCGCCAGCAAGAGGGTGTGCCTAGGGCACCTTGAGAGGATGAAGAACCGTCCCCTGGCTGAGAACGTGAGGTTGAGTTTGGGGGTCATGGTTCACTCGGAACTGCAATGGCGGACCTCTTCCCCGGTGGACCCATACTCGACGGAGTCGAGTTCTTCGCACCCCGGGGGTATGATGGGGACATCTCTAACCACTCCACATTTTTAGAGTCCCGTTGCTCGCCAACTATGCTTCATCTTGTTCGCCACATTTTTCTTAGTCCTGGCATGTAATTTTTATATTTTATTTGAGTCATAAACCATGTAATTTTACTTTTATTTGAGTCCAGTACCTAGGTATAAGAGTTATTACCCTAAGTCAAGTGTCAATAGATTGTCTAGTTTGGTTATTGGGCCCAATTAGATGGGCTAGGCCCAGGGGCGCCCCCACCCCCTTGGATTCTTGTTAGTAGTCCAAAAGTCAGGGACTTATGTTAAATTGTGGGAATCCTATAAATAGGACCCCACTCCCACCATTTGGAACTAATGAATTGTTAAATGAAAGTTTGAAATCCACCAAATTTGTGTGAGATTCTGTCTCTCCCTCTCTCTCTCTAAGGGGTGGATTCCCCTCTCTGTCTCTCTCTCTCTCCTTCTCTCTCTCTAAGGGGTGGATTCCCCTCTCTGTCTCTCTCTCTCCTTCTCTCTCTAAAGGGGCGACCCCCCTTCTCTCTCTAGGGCGCACCACCCACTCTCTCTCCTCTCTCCTCCACCTAAGCTCCACCTCATCTAATCTCCTCTTGCCACATCACTCTGCCCCTACACCTCCCTAGAAGCAATAACTCCTCCCATCAATTCCCTTCCCCTTTCTAGGTGACCTTTGACACTCCCCATACACCCTTCCCTCTCCCAAGAGAGAATCCCATCTCCCCAAGCCACCCTTCCTCTTCCCAAGCCACCCTTTCATTCTCCCAAGCACCCCTTCCCCTTCCCAATACCGAAATTAACCCCCATTAACCACCCATTCAAACCAAGAGAGAAGCCTCCACCTTCCCCCTAGGCCAACCAGCGGCCTCCACCCTCTCTCTCCCTCCACCTGCTAGCTGCGACCCAGCCCTCTTCCTAGCCTCTTCACCGTCCCATTCCACCCCATAATCGACCCCCCTACACCTTCCACAGCCATTAGACCTCACCCCATCGCAACCCCTCACCTCTTGCCACCACTAGCAACCACTTTCTCCAACCTGCTCAACCCAGTTCGCAGGCAGCAAATCAGGGTCCTGGAAGCCGCGTCGTCTCCAGCCCTTCCCTGAACATTCTGGTGGCAAATAATATACCTCTGGAAAGGTCGTTCAGAGAGCTTTCCAGGCGAGGTGGTTTCGTCATCATTTGAGCACTAAGCTGCCCGTGAGAGCCGTCCTCCCTAGACTGCGTTACCTGACACCTGCAGAAGACCAGAGGTCCAATTAAAGTGTGACCATGGCCGCTCCTATGGGAGTTTGGACGTGATTCTTTGGCTGAAGTCTCCTCCTACAAGTCCCCTAGCATCTCCAAGAAACGGAGTGCCATTTGAAGCCCGAAGCACAAAGTTCTGATTTTCCTACCCCGGGTGAGCAGGTCTGTCTTGTCTGGGCCTGACAGACACCCCTTGACTCCACGGGCTCTATCTCTCTGCTCCGACCTCCTCTGGCATTATTTCTGGTTGCTGCTTGAAGAGGACCCTCCCGCGGTCGTATCGACATAACCTACGTCACCTTTGGAGCTCGGGAGTGTTCGTGGCGGCTTCTTCTTCCTGCTATAGAGTTCTGGAGTCAGTCCGAGCCAGAACAGAACGGTCCAGTTCCTGATTTGGCCCCGATAGTCAGGGACATCGAGAACTCACAAGAAAACTTAGAAGCCCTCCCAGCTCAGTCAGTGAAGATTCAGCACTGGTTTCGACGAATTCCAAGTTCGGGAGAACCTGTGGCAGCGTCAACAATGAGTACCTATCAGGCAGTCACTGAAGCAGACAGAACCAGCTAAGGGACCAATCGGCTTCTTCCTTAGCTTTCCTCCCTATCCCGCCTGGCCGGCTGACCGCCCCTCGCTACTTAGAGGTAGTTTGGATTATAATTGGATTACCCCAACCCCTAGTCCACCCCCTCATCGAGGGCGTAGTGATTGTACTAGCAGGTCATCGGCTGAAGCGTCATCGGCGCGGCGTGTGGGTAGCCCACGCCTCCCCGCTCGCCCTCGTCTCCGATCGGGATCGGTGTATTCAAACCGATCAGGTGAGCTTCTGGTCACTTCTCTTTGCTGGCATTCCTTGCTTAATTTTTATTGCTTCTAAGTTGCTGGTCGGTGGTGAGGCGAGTGCCCTGCCCGAATCTACCATCCAATTGAGCGACCACCGCGGAGTGAGTTGAGAGAGCAACCCTACAACCCATGCCCTTGGCGTGCTGATGTGACACCGACCTATGACCTATATTGCAAGCATTCAAGTTTGAGCAGCGGACTCACACTAGCGAGCTCACCCGTATGGCACACACTAGGGCCCGAAGGCAACTAGGCGATGTTGGAGAGGGTCCGAGGTGGGACCATGAGGCTCCAAGGGTTGGCAAGCTTGGGAAGAACCCAAAATGGGCCTAGGATGCCCAAATCATGGGCGGCCAACACACCAAGGGTGTGGGTTAAGTGGATTCACTCTCAACTCGCCCGCGGTGGTCACTCAATTTGGTGGCAATGTAAAATCGGACACTCTCTTACCGCCGACGGAGTAACTATAGCAATACTAAGCTAAGCAAGTGATTAGACCAGTAAGAGAGGGACTGAGGCTCACCTAGCCGGCGTGAAGACGCCGACTCCGGCCGGAGACGGGGGCGAGCGGGGAGGCGAGGGTATGTACCCGCACGCCGCGTCGATTGAAGCTTCAAACCTGCGACTTAATAATTACATGAACTACACCCCATGCAAGGGGGGGGGATATTGGAGTGGGGATTATGCTTAATACATCCAATACTACCTCCACGCAGGGAGGAGCCTTCAGCCGGCCAAGCGGGGTGGGGAGATATGCAAAGATAACCGACTTCCCGAGCTTCGCCGATTCTGCCTAGCTTCTGTATTTCTGGACAGAGGGTCGATGTCGATGCTGCCAATAATTCCACCGAGCTCAGAATCTAATGAGACTTGCGCCAAAATCTTGCTAACAGGTTAAGGATGATGTCTGAATTTTTGCAGGAGCTCTAGAACTCAGGGCTGGTCGGGCCAGCGACTGGAACAGGTCAGCCGCTTCTTCCTCTGGCTGGTGCAGAACTGGTACAGAAGGTTGCAGAAGGCACCACGGATGCTCCTGAACTCCAAATGAGACGAGCCTGGTGGTGGCGTGATCTTCGTCAGAGTAGCTTCGAGCAGGAATCGACGGGGCCCCAATCGGAGGTCGGAGAAGAACGAGGTAGCCGGATGAGCAGGGGCAGGTCAAACCTGGACCCACAGGGGGCAGACGACACACCCCGACGAAGAAAATGGTAACTGGAAGCTTCGGAGGCCGAATGAGGTCCTTCTTCTTGGATATGACAGCTAACTGGTAATATTTTCAGCCCTCCAAAATTGGCACTCAGATCCCACACGATCTGGCCGAGGTCAACAGTTGAACAGGAGCTCTGTCTCTGGTTCGAACAGGAACAGTTTCCCAACAGCAGATTGACAGAAATGCCACGACCGCTCCCGAACTCCAAATCGAGCGCCGTCAAAGCCGTTGGTTCGGATGTCGACTCTTCTACGCAGAAAAATTTACGGGGAAGCCAACCGATGCCAAGGTTGGCCGGTAGCCTCAGATCACCGGTGAAGGGTTGCTGCAGACTGTGGGAGGACAGAACGTATACTTCGGGGGAGAAAAATGATATCTCCCAGATTCGAATGCCAAATGGAGGTCCACTTTCTGGGGATGAAAGAGGATTCAGAGAAGAAGAATTTTGATGAAGAAATCGAGCTCTGATTCTTGCTAGGTTGGTCGTGGTGAAACTTCCAAATGCTCTCTGGTCTTCAGCCTGGGGCAGATTATACAGTCGCACAAGATCTGCTCCACCGCACAGCTCCGAGCTCGGATGGATGCGGGACCACCTCTGTTGGAAAGAGGACTCAAAGATGATTCCAACGATATATGAAGCGCCTTCAGAAGTCTCAGGATGACGA
Organism: Amorphophallus konjac; assembly: GCA_022559845.1. Taxonomy (NCBI): domain Eukaryota; kingdom Viridiplantae; phylum Streptophyta; class Magnoliopsida; order Alismatales; family Araceae; genus Amorphophallus; species Amorphophallus konjac. Next base: position 103,116,100 of record CM040122.1, read on the forward strand.
TGTTACACCTTCTGCAAGTCGCTGGACTTCTGCCACCTGCAACCTGCGACCTGTTGGTGGAAGGTGGTGGGAGAAATGGGGTAAATGGAAGTGGAAATGGGGGTGAATTGGTGTGGGAGTGACCCCTAGTTGTGAGGGGGCCTAGGAGGGGGTGTTCTAAGGTGTGGGAGAGGGAGAATGGGGTCTGGAATGGGGTGTTTTCAGAGGGTGAGAGAGGAGCTACGAATTTGGGCTGTGAGGGAGGCACAAGTGGGTGGAGGGAATGCGAGTTTGAATTTTCTTTGATGGGGAGTGATCAATGGTGGTCTTGGGGATGGGAAGAGGTGTCTTGGGAAGGTGGAGTGAGGTTTGGGGAAGGGAAATGGGTAGTTGGGGGTTGGAAGGTGGAGTGGGGATTGGTTGGAGCTCTCTTGGGACTAGGGGGTGGAATAAAGAGGGTTATGGGGAAGGGGAGAGGTTTAAATGGGGTAGGTGGGAGATGGGGTGGTTGGGAAGGTGATTGAATGAGGGGAGGGGAGTTAATGAGAGGTAAATGGGGAGGAGAGAGAAAATTCCAAAAATTGGGGTGGAGAGAGAGAGAGAGAGATAATGAGAGAGAGAGATATTGAGAGAGAAGGCTAGAGGGATTTGGAGTATATCTGGAATTCAATATTCATGCATAAGTTGTTACATATGAGGAGTGGGGTGGCCTATTTATAGGCACATGACTTTTTCACAAAGGACCCTAACAAAAGACACAATGACTAATAACCGAAGGGAAGGGGGGTGTCCATGGGCCTAGCCCAATGAGATGGGCCCAATAGCCTATCTAAACAACACAATGACTTAGGACATTGGTAGATAACCTACTAACCTAGGTACATGACTCAAATAAAGGGAAAATTACATGATTAAGACTCAAATAAAAATAAGAAAAATACACGACTCGACTCACAAACAATTGAGGAACATAATGGCGCTTGCCGACGAACAATCCGAGTCCAGAGAAAATGTGGAGGGGCAAGGGATGCCCTCATCATACCCCCGGGGTGGGGAAAACTCGACCCCGTCGAGTATGGGTCCACCAAGGAAGTAGTATATCGAAGTGCGGCTCTGGGCGATCCACGATCTCCATACTCAACCCGCGACCATAGTCGGGGAACGGCGCTTCAGCTCGACAAAGTGGCTCGGTCATACCCTCATGCTGGCGATGGGATCTTGCTTGCCTAGTATTGCCGCTGTGTGCTCACATCAGGCTCTCAGGCTATTTGTGGTGGCACTCCGAGGGTGTCTCTCACAAGGGTAGGCGTAAGCTCGAGGCACTCACTAGGATCCACCGCGGTGCCCTAAGAGGGTGCTGGATCCGCCACATGAGAAATGGGGAGAATCTCAAAACCCTTTTGAAAGTTCAACCCATAAGCCGGGTTGCCAAAGCCACTCAGAACTTGGCAAGGTCCAAGTCCTCGTGCCCTCAATTTGGAGGTGACCCTAAAGTAGAGCCACTCCAAAGCCATCATCGCCAAGTTATCAACTTGGAATTCAAAGTGGTGCTTAGGAGTTTGTGCTCACTTCTTGTGAATCCCACCGCTTGTTGCTTGATACTTGCTTGAATGCATATGCCATGCACTATGATGCAATGTGAGTTGACAATGTATGGTATGAAAAGGTGGTCCAGGACAACCACATATAGACCTATCATGCATTGATGTTATGAAGATTTTGAAGGATTTGGGAGGACCGGGGCATCCATAGGTGTCCCTCTTACAAGTGAGTGTGATGAATGTTGGGGGACCTGGACACCCATGTAGGCTCCTAGCATACATAAGACCAATGGTGAATTGGGCAGGACCGTTACACCCAAATAGGGACCACTCATGCTTCCTACTTGACATGTGGGTGATGTGAATGAATGGACCCGTCTTTCTAATCATGCCAAGTGGTGTGTGGTGCCAAGACTTATGCACTCCTATCCTAGAGATGACTTCTATGTGCATGGGTATGGGGTGGCCCTTGAGCTTCCACTCGTATGGATCAAATGGATCTAAGAAGGGGAAAATCATGGAGTGGGGCAACTCATCAATCCCAAGGTGTATGTTGCCGAAGGTCAAGGTTCCCATGGTGTAACCCGAGTCTAGGAAGGGAGGGGTTTGATTCAACATGGGTGGTAAGGGTAGGGTAAGGTGGGTGGGGAATAAGGTAAGTGGGTCACATGAAGATCTAGGTTCCCATAGGAAAGGGTCGAAGGGATCATGGTAAGGGTCACCTAGATAGGGGTACTCCATGTCCTCAAGATCCTCGAATGGTGAGTCATTCTCCTCAATAAGTGGGCCAAGGTTGCTAATGGGTTGGCCGATCAAAGCACTTGGGATCTCAATGGCTGGGGAGTGGACTAGGATAGGTTCTTCCTCCATGGGAAGAAGGAGGATGATCTCACTAGTAACTTGGCCATTAGTGTAGATGGAAGTGATGGAGCCAATGGTTGGATATGCTAGGCTAATGGTGTTAGTCATGGATGGCCTCATGGCTAGCATATTGGTCAAGTGAATTTCCCAATGTAGGTAGTTCACTAAGTTTCCCAAATCTTCCACACAATAGGAAGTTTGATAAGTGACATGTGGCTGAATGGGAATGAGTTGGGATTGATATCCCATGGGTAGGTGGCATGGTTGTGAACTAGGAATGGTGAGACCTTTCTTGAGCCATTGGAGTATGGACTTATCTATGGTGAGGTTGGGTGTCTCTAGAGGAGCTAGGCTAAAGGTGCGTGAGTTGTTTGGCCTTTGGATTTCCTCTATGTTGGGAGGTGGATTCGGATGGGCATCCTTCTCCACTTGGGTGGGTGTGTGGGTTGCAACTTCTATTGCTAATGGAGTAGGGGGATCTATGGTGATAGCTAGCGTATGACACACTTGGGGTGGTGAACAAGCATGGGCTTGGGTTGGGATAGGAAGGGGAAGTAGAGGAGGCCTAGGTTGGGGAAAGATTGGTGTAGGAAGCGGGAGGTGGGTTGGGTGAGAGATTTTGGGTTGATTTATTTTGGGAGATGTGTCCCTTTTTGGAGATGATGGTGGGTTTGTGGTGGTGGTCAAGGGGGCTTGTGGGGTACGGGTTTGGTGAGGGGTTTTCGGTTTGGGGGTGGTGGCTATTATGGGCCTCGGTGGATGGGTGGACACGGGGTCCAATTGGGTTTGTGGACATATGGTTGTGGTGAGAGTTTGTAGGTAGGGTGCTGGTGTGGTGGTTGGGGTAGGATAGGTGGGAAGTGATGTGGAATGGGGAATTAGGGTCATGGGTTGGCTAGGTGGGGATGAAGGAGTTGAAGTGCTCCTTAGGTCTTGGTGATTTGAGTATGAGGGGAAAACATACCTAGCCCTAAGTTGTTCCTTCATGTCCCCCCATGTTGTGAGGAGAGCTTCCCTTCTAATTATCCTTAAGCCTTCAATTTGCATCCAATAAGTTTCGGCCCGTTTGGTAAGTTGCATTTTGGCAACCCATGCCTTTTCATCCTCGGACATAGGATATAAAGTGAAGTATTGGTCCATTGTAGCTTTCCAATCTAAATATTCTCTAGGAGAGGTTCCATCAAAGGTGGGAAGTGGGAAAGGGACCATCCTATCGTCCGTCCTTGGGGCGGGCCTATTTTCTCCAAGTTGGTTGAGTCGGCCCGATATGTTATCAAGCCGCTCATTGGCATAGGTCAAGGCTTTCATGAAGTAGTTGACATGGCCAGAGAAGTTATGGGTGTTAGTGGTAGGCATCTCTTGGTGGCTTGGACTTATGGAGTGGGCCGATTGGTAAGGTCGATATGAGGTGGCCATACTAGGGGACAAGAGTGATGCATTTGAAGACTCTAAATACATAGACATGCCCTAGGACCAACTTGATAGAGATAAGTTGTGAACTTGCTCTGATACCACTTGATGTGACACCGACCTATGACCTATATTGTAAGCATTCAAGTTTGAGCAGCGGACTCACACTAGCGAGCTCACCTGTATGGCACACACTAGGGCCCGAAGGCAACTAGGCGATGTTGGAGAGGGTCCGAGGTGGGACCATGAGGCTCCAAGGGTTGGCAAGCTTGGGGAGAACCCAAAATGGGCTTAGGATGCCCAAATCATGGGCGGCCAACACACCAAGGGTGTGGGTTAAGTGGATTCACTCTCAACTCGCCCGCGGTGGTCACTCAATTTGGTGGCAATGTAAAATCGGACACTCTCTTACCGCCGACGGAGTAACTATAGCAATACTAAGCTAAGCAAGTGATTAGACCAGTAAGAGAGGGACCGAGGCTCACCTAGCCGGCGTGAAGACGCCGACTCCGGCCGGAGACGGGGGCGAGCGGGGAGGCGAGGGTATGTACCCGCACGCCGCGTCGATTGAAGCTTCAAACCTGCGACTTAATAATTACATGAACTACACCCCATGCAAGGAGGGGGGGATATTGGGGTGGAGATTATGCTTAATACATCCAATACTACCTCCACGCAGGGAGGGGCCTTCAGCCGGTCAAGCGGGGTGGGGAGATATGCAAAGATAACCGACTTCCCGAGCTTCGCCGATTCTGCCTAGCTTATGTATTTCTGGACAGAGGGTCGATGTCGATGCTGCCAATAATTCCACCGAGCTCAGAATCTGATGAGACTTGTGCCAAAAGCTTGCTAACAGGTTAAGGATGATGTCTGAATTTTGGCAGGAGCTCTGGAACTTAGGGCTGGTCGGGCCAGCGACTGGAACAGGTCAGCAGCTTCTTCCTCTGGCTGGTGCAGAACTGGTACAGCAGGTTGCAGAAGGCACCACGGACGTTCCTGAACTCCAAATGAGATGAGCCTAGCGGTGACGTGATCTTTGTCGGAGTAGCTTCGAGCAGGAATCAACGGGGTCCCAATCGGAGGTCGGAGAAGAACGAGGTAGCCGGATGAGCAGGGGCAGGTCAAACCTGGACCCACAGGGGGCAGATGACACACCCCGACGAAGAAAATGGTAACTGGAAGCTTCGGAGGCCGAATGAGGTCCTTCTTCTTGGATATGACAGATAACTGGTAATATTTTCAGCCCTCCAAAATTGGCGCTCAGATCCCTCACGAGCTGGCCGAGGTCAACAGTTGAACAGGAGCTCTGTCTCTGGTTCGGACAGGAACAGTTTCCCAGCAGCAGATTGACAGAAATGCCACGACCGCTCCCGAACTCCAAATCGAGCGCCGTCAAAGCCGTTGGTTCGGTTGTCGAGTCTTCTACGCAGCAAAATTAACGGGGAAGCCAACCGATGCCAAGGTTGGCCGATAGTCTCAGATCACCAGTGAAGGGTTGCTGCAGACTGTGGGAGGACAGAACGTATACTTTGGGGGAGAAAAATGATATCTCCCAGATTCGAACGCCAAATGGAGATCCGCTTTCTGGGGATGAAAGAGGATTCAGAGAAGAAGAAGTTTGATGAAGAAACCGAGCTCTGATTCTTGCAAGGTTGGTCGTGGTGAAACTTCCAAATGCTCTCTGGTCTTCAGCCTGGGGCAGATTGCACAGTCGCACAAGATCTGCTCCACCGCACAGCTCCGAGCTCGGATGGATGCGGGACCACCTCTGTTGGAAAGAGGACTCAAAGATGATTCCAACGATGTATGAAGCCCCTTCATAAGCCTCAGGATGACGATGTTACACCTTCTGCAAGTCACTGGACTTCTGCCACCTGCAACCTGCGAACTGTAGGTGGAAGGTGGTGGGAGAAATGGGGTAAATGGAAGTGGAAATGGGGGTGAATTGGTGTGGGAGTGACCCCTAGCTGTGAGGGGGCCTAGGAGGGGGTGTTCTAAGGTGTGGGAGAGGGAGAATGGGGTCTGAAATGGTGTGTTTTCAGAGGGTGAGAGAGGAGCTACGAATTTGGGCTGTGAGGGAGGCACAAGTGGGTGGAGGGAATGTGAGTTTGAATTTTCTTTGATGGGGAGTGATCAATGGTGGTCTTGGGGATAGGAAGAGGTGTCTTGGGAAGGTGGAGTGAGGTTTGGAGAAGGGAAATGGGTAGTTGGGGGTTGGAAGGTGGAGTGGGGATTGGGTGGAGCTCTCTTGGGACTAGGGGGTGGAATAAAGAGGGTTATGGGGAAGGGGAGAGGTTTAAATGGGGTAGGTGGGAGATGTGGTGGTTGGGAATGTGATTGAATGAGGGGAGGGGAGTTAATGAGAGGTAAATAGGGAGGAGAGAGAAAATTCTGAAAATTGGGGTGGAGAGAGAGAGAGAGAGATAGAGATAATGAGAGAGAGAGATATTGAGAGAGAAGGCTAGAGGGATTTGGAGTATATCTGGAATTCAATATTCATGCATAAGTTGTTACATATGAGAAGTGGGGTGGCCTATTTATAGGCACATGACTTTTTCACAAAGGACCCTAACAAAAGACACAATGACTAATAACCGAAGGGAAGGGGGGTGTCCATGGGCCTAGCCCAATGAGATGGGCCCAATAGCCTATCTAAACAACACAATGACTTAGGACATTGGTAGATAACCTACTAACCTAGGTACATGACTCAAATAAAGGGAAAATTACATGATTAAGACTCAAATAAAAATAAGAAAAAGACACGACTCGACTCACAAACACTTGAGGAACATAATGGCGCTTGCCGACGAACAATCCGAGTCCAGAGAAAATGTGGAGGGGCAAGGGATGCCCTCATCACGTGCTGGTCGCCCACGAAATTGGACATCCTAGGCTCTTAAGGCTTCATCCTAAGCTAGTCAAATCCCCGGAAAGGCGAGGTCCCACTTCGGACCCTCTCCACTATCGTCGGTCCACCTACGGACCCGGGTGTGCGCGACGCGGGTGAACCCGCTTCAGTGGGTCCGCCGTTCGGTTCGGTTGCTTGCGAATCTAGGTCCGAGGGGTCATGTCACATCAATTGGTTGTGTCACATCACCATCAACTTGGCCATTCACGGCATTGGGCGGCCAATCTCCTGGCCGCCTCTTGGTTTTATCTCTTTGCTTTTGTCTTTGTTTCACTGCACAAATCTATATTTTAATTGTTGCATTATTGCATACTAGAAACTCATGTTAGAATCCTTTGTTATAGGGGTTTTGAAACTAAACAAAAGGGAAGGCGGGTGGTCGAAAGCGTCGGCCATCCCCCCTTCCCAAAACCCCTCCAGGTAAAGCCACCACCATATTCTCCTATTCTGTAGTTTGTTTTGAACATTTACTACACCATTCAACTCTAACTGGTGTTTCTCTGTGTCTTTTCGAGTTTTGCTTCTGTTTTCAGGACTTTCGGTACAACGAACTACACAGGGCTCTCGATCCTTGGCCGACCGAGAATGGAGAAGTCGAGACCCCACAGGCTCCCTCCTTAAGGCACCACCACGCAATCACCTCTCTATAGGAATCAGGTAAAACTTCCCTGGTGATTACATTCTAACTTTGTGCACTATAGAGTCAGGAACCGATGAAGTGTTTGACCTAGAAGGGCCCATCTGTCATATTGTGACCTGATGGAAAAGGAAAGGAGGCCCCTTCGCACCGTCCTGTGAACCCTTCCCGACGCCTACAACCCTCTGGTGATCACAGTAGAACTTGTTACCACTCACTAGGAGTTCGTCATACTGAAAGTCCATGGTGAGGACACACGGCGCTATCCTCGACGGAGCACCCGGCACACCGCTACCTCCTTGTGGCTCGGCGACGGCGGCACCTTCTAGTTATCTTTTCATCATGTTTAGGCCATGTTGGGCCTCAGTCTGGACTTGCTCAGGCCTTGTGGGCCTTGTCTTTTGGTCCCTGCGTGGACATCTTCTTGTTTGGGCACTTATTGGGCCATATAGTGGCCAGTTGGGTTGCTTTGTGGGGTAATGGATCTTGTTATTGGGTCAGGGGCTTATTGGGGCATTGAAGCCCACTTAAAAGAAGCCCATTAGGGTTTAGGGGGCGGCCCCCTCCCTATCTAGAGGAGGAGGAGGCAGCCGCCCACCCCTTCCTAGTTCTACTAGGGAAGGTGGGGGGCGCTCCCCTCTCCCTTCCCCTTTTCCCCTCTCCTCCTTTCCCCAACTCCATCCCTTCCTTCTCCCACTTAGATTCCTTTCTTATTTTTTCTAAGCTTGCTGAAATATGGGCCGCCTTTCTCTCCTTGGAGCTGGGCGCACCCCTCCCCTTCTAGTTAGATTAGGGTTTTCCCATCCCCTATAAGTAGTTCTCACCTTGTACCGATTACAGTTTTACACATGAATTTGAATACAAGTGAGTATTGTGCAAAGCTTTTTGCGCCCTTCTCTCTCTCTCTCTTTCTGCTCCTGCGACGGGAGAACGGCGGGGTGTGACGCCTCAGCCCTCGGTGGACTCCGGGGTTCCCTCTTATCCTCATCTTCTTCCTCAACGGTTCGTGTTCGTGATTCCAGATTTCTGCCCCAACTTGTAGCAGAGCTCGCGCCCCCTTCCTGGACGAGTTTTGCCACGACCTATTTTCTGGAGATACGTCTGCGGATCAGCTTCGCGTCGGCGCCCATTTTGCATCAATCGGAGATCGGCACTGCCCGTACCGATTTTCTCCGCCGACCTGCGCCAGCACCACTTTCTCTGCTCGCCCAGCGGGGAGGCCCTGATTGCGAATTTTCCCCAGGCCTCCACGCTGCGTCTTTTGCCCTGGTTTCTTCAGGGTTCGTAGATCTCCGAGTCAACTTTCCAACGCCGCCGACGGCGTCGCGTTTCGACATCGTCACCGTCCGTGGCGGTCGATCTCGTGGGGTTGCGCCAGCGCGTCTGCCCAGTCCGCCCAGCGAACCAGCCCCGACTTTCAGCGACTCCTGCGGCTCGCACCGGCGTCGTCTGCCAGCGCCATTTGGCCGAGGGCGATCTCTGCCAGTCAGCTTTCACCCCCAACCGGACCGGACTTGTTCGGGCACCAGAAGGCCGATTTCCAGATTTTACCGTCGGCGAGCGCAGTTCTGCGCCCACAGAACCTGATCTGACCTTCAGCAGCGCCCACGGTCACCACCGGCGGATCCAGCGCGCCCCCTTTGGCCGGAGCGTTCCTCCAACAGTCAGCGACGCGTCCTCTCTGACGGTGCCTCAAACGGGCATCGTATCAGCCCGTGAGACCCCCCCTCCGCCCAGGCGCGCGCGACACCGGTTTCTGCAGCGTTGCACCCGAACCTCCTCGTGGCCGACCCGTCACCGAGTGCAGCCCGTCAACCCGTGTCCGGCAGCCCCGAACGTATTGGTTGTAGCCTTTTACCTCCCTGCGAGGAGTGGGCCGTTATTGGGTTGTATTTTATTGACCTCTGGTGTATCGGGGTTGTTGGTTCACGGCCGGGGTTCCTTCCCCACGCCTAGGCGTGGAGGTACGCGCTCCGACTCCCCTCCTTTTGCTTGCTCTTTTAGTATGTGATTGATTATGCCGCGTGAGAGAGGGTAGGTACCTAGCCACTTATTGCCATCACCGCGGATCGTGAGTGAGAGCATCCATCCCTAGCACTAGTCGAGCACCGAGCTAGGACTCGACTCCCCTTGTCTTTGGAGGTCGACTATACGCCTAGACACGTGCGCTTCCCTCCTTGGGACGGCCGAGGTTGGAGTTTCTGTTGAGAGACGTCCCTCATTCTGTGGGATATCACGGTGGTCAGCCACTTGGCGACCCTTGAGCGTGCTACTGCCGGCCTCAGTTAGAGTCTTTTGTGAGTCTTAGTCCGTGTCGGTCCCCGTCCCGCGTCAAATTTGGTATCAGAGCATGGTTACCAACTTGTCCTTACAGGTTGGGTCTTAGGGTCGTGTCTAGGTTTTGGACGTGTCTTGTTTGAGTCTTGCATGTCCAGCTTCCCGCCAGCCCCATGGCGATTCCTCGAGCCCATGCATCGTCATCCCTGTTGGCCCGATTCGACGCTCTTATGGTACGACCCCTAAGTGTCGCCCCTACCACTCAGTCGTCGGGAGACCCGATCCCTATACCGATGACCGAGTCATTCCAGCGCCCTGTCATGTCCACTGCCATCCTACCTAATGGGATGCATACGGAGATCGACTTCATCAGTAGGGTGTCGTCTACCTGTGTCTCACAAGACATTATTGAGTCACTCTCTAAGACTGGGGAGATTGTTCTCCGTGATGGTTTAGCTTTTATCGAGTTTCAACGGTGGTTTGGCCCCGTTAAATATTTCGATGGCGCTTGGTGCAAGATCAGCACACTTGCTGGTCCATGCATCATTTTAGGGCGAACTTGGTTGGAGGAAAGAAGTGCGACCATCGACCTGGATAGGAGGACCTGCACCTTACACCCATCTCACCTTCCCGGTGAGTTTGTCTTCCATGACGGCGTTACGCCGACCACCTCCATGTCATCACCTGGGTTTGTTCCAGTGAGTTACGAGGCTGAACAGGAGTTGATTGAGGAGTACCTAACTGAGGTTGAGGAGTTAGGGAGTGATCCCCTCCACATCATAGAGGACTCCGTTTCCCCTCCCGAGAGAGAGGCTTCACCCTTAGACCCTCATATAGAGACATTCTTACCTTCCGAGGGTGAACTGGTCATTGGAGAGTCTTTAGCTAGCTGGCTAAGGGAGGGTCCACTTCTAGATGTCTCCATTCCTTGCTATACACCCATGGGACCAGCCCTCCCAATAATACCCCTTAACTCCTTTCACACCACTTTTCGGTCCTTCTGCTTTCTTGAAAATGTGAAGGACTTCCTTAGGAGTTTAGATTATCAAGGGGAGTTGACTTATATGTTGACCTTAGGGTCTGACCAACCCTATAGTCATAGCTTTACACTCCCTGTTTTGGGGTCTATTACCTCGGTCTACACCATAGGACATATCACATCCGAGGTCCTTTTATTATTTCCCATACCCGTGGAGGTTGATTTTGTCCCCGCTTATGGTTTCACGGTCCCGAGGGAGGAACCTAGCCTTCCTTGCCTTCCTCATGAGCCTCTTGCCCCATACATGAGAGTGCCTGAAGGTGATTATCTGCACCTAGGCGAATGTCGCACATGGGCAAGTATAGTGAAGGGACCTGTCGGGAGGGGTCATCATTTCTTTGACCCTTTCGATCCCCTCCCTAGTGAGCCTCTCGACCCATATTATTTTCCCCACCTTGTCGAGGAGGTCCACTATCATACACCACCTAGGCCTTCTAGTCAACACCTCACCATGCAGGCATCCAGATGCCCGAGCTTAGGAGGCCAGGGACACATGTCTCTTCCCCATGTTTCACCATGTCCATCGTCATATAGGGGAGATGTCATGAGTAAGCTTGGGATTATTCATCCTTCTGAGTCTACCATATGTCATAGGACACATGTGCATGCTAGGTTCTACTTTGGTTGTCCAGGCCCTCCCCATGTTGTCAAGTCAGGTAGACATCATAGGCATGTTAGATCCATGTTTGGATGTCCAGGACCACCACTGCATTCACATAGGTATGAGTCAACACAGCTAGTTCGGAGTCTGCATCATCACCACCTCGAGGCCAGCAACGCACGTTACAAGGAGTTAGCTGACGCGCACAGACGCACACGTGAGTTCCGCGAGGGAGAGTACGTCATGGTCCGGGTTAGACCGGAACGGTTTCCTTCGGGAGCCGTAAAGAAGCTCCAAGACCGCGGTGCAGGACCATTCAGAGTGTTGAGGCGTATTGGGTCGAACGCGTATGAGATCGAGCTACCAGACGACTACGGGATCAGTTCGACGTTCAATGTCTCTGATCTGGTAGCTTACCGGGATCCCGCGGTGATACCCAGTGAGTTATTTGGGCCTGACCCTCCTGTTGTGAGTGATACACCTACTGAGAGTCCACCTCCTCCAGCCCCATTACAAAAACGCGAGCATATAGATTGCATACTGGATGAGCAGGTGACTACTACCAGGAGCGGAGCCTCCCAACGCTTCTTAGTGCGTTGGAGAGGGCGCCCCGAGTCGGACAACACCTGGATTACACGTGGAGAGCTGGAGCGGATCGATCAGGACCGGCTGGAGCGGTACCTCAGCGACCGTGACCCTTACTCGACGGGGTCGAGTTCTTCCCACCCGGGGAGAATTGGTGAGGACACACGGCGCTATCCTCGACGGAGCACCCGGCACACCGCTACCTCCTTGTGGCTCGGCGACGGCGGCACCTTCTAGTTATCTTTTCATCATGTTTAGGCCATGTTGGGCCTCAGTCTGGACTTGCTCAGGCCTTGTGGGCCTTGTCTTTTGGTCCCTGCGTGGACATCTTCTTGTTTGGGCACTTATTGGGCCATATAGTGGCCAGTTGGGTTGCTTTGTGGGGTAATGGATCTTGTTATTGGGTCAGGGGCTTATTGGGGCATTGAAGCCCACTTAAAAGAAGCCCATTAGGGTTTAGGGGGCGGCCCCCTCCCTATCTAGAGGAGGAGGAGGCAGCCGCCCACCCCTTCCTAGTTCTACTAGGGAAGGTGGGGGGCGCTCCCCTCTCCCTTCCCCTTTTCCCCTCTCCTCCTTTCCCCAACTCCATCCCTTCCTTCTCCCACTTAGATTCCTTTCTTATTTTTTCTAAGCTTGCTGAAATATGGGCCGCCTTTCTCTCCTTGGAGCTGGGCGCACCCCTCCCCTTCTAGTTAGATTAGGGTTTTCCCATCCCCTATAAGTAGTTCTCACCTTGTACCGATTACAGTTTTACACATGAATTTGAATACAAGTGAGTATTGTGCAAAGCTTTTTGCGCCCTTCTCTCTCTCTCTCTTTCTGCTCCTGCGACGGGAGAACGGCGGGGTGTGACGCCTCAGCCCTCGGTGGACTCCGGGGTTCCCTCTTATCCTCATCTTCTTCCTCAACGGTTCGTGTTCGTGATTCCAGATTTCTGCCCCAACTTGTAGCAGAGCTCGCGCCCCCTTCCTGGATGAGTTTTGCCACGACCTATTTTATGGAGATACGTCTGCGGATCAGCTTCGCGTCGGCGCCCATTTTGCATCAATCGGAGATCGGCACTGCCCGTACCGATTTTCTCCGCCGACCTGCGCCAGCACCACTTTCTCTGCTCGCCCAGCGGTGAGGCCCTGATTGCGAATTTTCCCCAGGCCTCCACGCTGCGTCTTTTTCCCTGGTTTCTTCAGGGTTCGTAGATCTCCGAGTCAACTTTCCAACGCCGCCGACGGCGTCGCGTTTCGACATCGTCACCGTCCGTGGCGGTCGATCTCGTGGGGTTGCGCCAGCGCGTCTGCCCAGTCCGCCCAGCGAACCAGCCCCGACTTTCAGCGACTCCTGCGGCTCGCACCGGCGTCGTCTGCCAGCGCCATTTGGCCGAGGGCGATCTCTGCCAGTCAGCTTTCACCCCCAACCGGCCCGGACTTGTTCGGGCACCAGAAGGCCGATTTCCAGATTTTACCGTCGGCGAGCGCAGTTCTGCGCCCACAGAACCTGATCTGACCTTCAGCAGCGCCCACGGTCACCACCGGCGGATCCAGCGCGCCCCCTTTGGCCGGAGCGTTCCTCCAACAGTCAGCGACGCGTCCTCTCTGACGGTGCCTCAAACGGGCGTCGTATCAGCCCGTGAGACCCCCCCTCCGCCCAGGCGCGCGCGACACCGGTTTCTGCAGCGTTGCACCCGAACCTCCTCGTGGCCGACCCGTCACCGAGTGCAGCCCGTCAACCCATGTCCGGCAGCCCCGAACGTATTGGTTGTAGCCTTTTACCTCCCTGCGAGGAGTGGGCCGTTATTGGGTTGTATTTTATTGACCTCTGGTGTATCGGGGTTGTTGGTTCACGGCCGGGGTTCCTTCCCCACGCCTAGGCGTGGAGGTACGCGCTCCGACTCCCCTCCTTTTGCTTGCTCTTTTAGTATGTGATTGATTATGCCGCGTGAGAGAGGGTAGGTGCCTAGCCACTTATTGCCATCACCGCGGATCGTGAGTGAGAGCATCCATCCCTAGCACTAGTCGAGCACCGAGCTAGGACTCGACTCCCCTTGTCTTTGGAGGTCGACTATACGCCTAGACACGTGCGCTTCCCTCCTTGGGACGGCCGAGGTCGGAGTTTCTGTTGAGAGACGTCCCTCATTCTGTGGGATATCACGGTGGTCAGCCACTTGGCGACCCTTGAGCGTGCTACTGCCGGCCTCAGTTAGAGTCTTTTGTGAGTCTTAGTCCGTGTCGGTCCCCGTCCCGCGTCAGTCCAAAGCTAAAGAAGTTTTTCATTAGTTTAGTTTGACATGACTGTCTACATTCTATTTTTGTGTAGCTGCGTCTGCAGGTAGGAGACGGCCATATCCCTGGCCACTTAGACATGTAGGCGGTCTAACCATTGGCCGCCTTGCCCTTCTGTAAGCGGCCCAGAGTCTGGCCACCTAAGAATGTGGACGGCCCAATACCTGGCCAGCCTACTCACTGTGAATAGCCCATACAGTGGTAGCCTAGTCACTGAGGACGGACATCGTCCTGGCCACCTAGGCCCTGGACGGCCAACTTTCTGGCCACCTCCTGCCCAATTTTTTGTTCTATTCTATTTTCATATTGTTCTATTATGTGTCGTTATTTGCTTGCTATTTGAGCTTACGTTGCAACTCTGAGTACGGGTTTGGGCTTAGGAAGAGCCGGCATCACACTGATAGGAACACCCTCGCGTTAGAGACGGATCCTGCACCCGGGGATTCTCACTCGAGTGTAACTGGTCCTTTCCATTTGAGAACCTCCATAAGTCCTCGCGAACAGTGGGTTCCCACACAGTCGCTAGGCAGGTTGTACCAATGGAGTCCTGGTAGAATCCCTATAGGTTGAGTGAGGAATTTTCTTAGGTTCCCTGGAGAAAGCCTTCACCTTAGTACAGTCTTTCCTTATCTCGAGAGAACCCTTAAAAGAAATCTACTTAAATCAAGGCTGAATGAAGTTAAAATTTTGGGGCATTGCTGTGATAACTATGTTTTCTATTAGAAATCACTATCCTCCCATAACTGGCTTAATGTCAAAGTTGAACCTTAAAATTAGGTAGGATTGCTTGATTAATGGAACAAGTGTTTTCAAATCCCTGTTACGAGGGAGATTTCCTCCCTCAAAGTGTTTCGGAACTTTGAATGAACCGTCTATTTGAGACAGAGGAAAGTCACCCAAGTGCCTTCATGGGCATGTTTTCGGCCTTACCTAATGAAGCCACCCATGTGGATTCGGCATCGTCACATAGCGAATAAGAGCAGGCTAGTCTTAAACCCCCTACACTATTACCTCGCAAGGACTAAGAACTAATCAACGTTTTGTCCCGCTATGCTCCCGACGATCTGGTCACCTTGGCCTCCCGAGGGAAAGTGTCGGCTACTCCTCAATTCACCCCCCATTTCATGCCACAAAGGGTTAAAACCCCATTTCAAGGGTCTTCTAGCTGGCCCGTTCATGATGTCCCACCTCAATTTAGCTACCATGTTGCACTGCAAGGGGTCACTCACCCTTCAACTCCCCTACTTACAACCGCCCCCCCAAGAGAGATTGATCCAATCTCCAAACAGGAGATTCAAAGCTACATTCAATAAGTGATTGCCGAGAGTATGCCAGCTACTCATCCCCATTGGCTAGCTCAATACTACAAACTCCCTAACGTGTACTTTCCACCTAAGTTTAAAGCTCCAAAATACCAAAAGTACGCCGGCACTGCTGACCCACATCATAATCACTCAGATTTTCTCATGGATTCCTACCAATGGTTGTATGATCGACTCTTGTTGGTCCATTTGTTCGAAAAATCTCTCCAGGGTGAGGCCCTTTAGTGATTCTTCTCTGATGGGGACATCTCCGACCACTCCACATTTTTGGGGTTCCTGATGATCGCCAGCAGTGCTACATCTTGTTCGCCACTTTATTCTAAGTCATATAATGTATCTTTCATTTTCTTATTATGTAATTTTCCTTTTATTTGAGTCAAGTCCCTAGGTTAATTGGCATTAGAGTGGTTAATGAGTCAGTTGGGCCCAATTAAGTGGGCTAGGCCCATGGGCGCCCCCTTCCCCCCTTGGTTTATTGTCATTAGTCTAAAACTCAGGGTCTTATGTTAAATTGTGGGATTCCTATAAATAGGACCCCAATCCCTCCATTTGGAGCTAATGAATTATTGAGAAAAGAATTTATCCATAAGAGTTGTGCCTCTTTCTCTCTCTAGCTCTCTCTCTCTCTCTCCCTATCTCTCTCTCTCTCTAAAGGGGGTGAACCCCTCTCTCTCTCTTCCCCTTTCTCTCTCTCCAAATTTCGAACCACTCCCTCTCTCCTCTCCTTGCCACCTCATCTTCCACATCAGCCCCCCACCCTTTCATCTTCCCAAGACCATTAACTCCCCTTCATCCCATCACTTCCCAAGCAACCTTTCCCCTTCCCCATACAACCTTTCACCTTCCCAAGGGGGAATCCCTTCTCCCAAGCACCCCTTCCCCTCCCCAAGGCAACCCTTCCCATTCCCTAGGCCACCATTAA
The DNA here is from genome assembly GCA_022559845.1 of Amorphophallus konjac. Classification (NCBI taxonomy): domain Eukaryota; kingdom Viridiplantae; phylum Streptophyta; class Magnoliopsida; order Alismatales; family Araceae; genus Amorphophallus; species Amorphophallus konjac. The sequence goes on from CM040122.1 coordinate 103,132,461, forward strand.
CCCTTCTATTAACCCTCCACTCAAATCAAAGAGAAGCCCTCCCCATTCCCCCAAGCCATTTGCGCCCCCATCTCCCCACCACCTCCTCCAAGGCCACCTGCACACCCACCCCTCTCCCCCTGCTAGCTCCGCCCCTGCCACCCTCCCCCACCTTCCCTTCCCACCTCCCAACCCTTCCCCACCACCAAAACATCCATATCCCCTTCCCCTCCACCAAAGAAACCACCCCCTCAACCATTCTATCTTCTAATCTGTGTGCAGCTGAAGACCTGCAGATCGACAGCTTGTTGCAGCGCCGCCCTCGACCACATCCCGGAGCCCCTGAAGGTGTGGCCTACATTGACGGAAAGCTCTACCGGTCGTCTTCGCAGCCGAGGTGGTCTCGCCGGCATCCGAGGTCGGAGCTGCCCAGGAGAGCTGTCCTTCGCCAACTGCGCAGAACCAGTCCGGCCTGCAACCAGAAGCAACTTGAAGAAGCTCCTGCGACCACACCAGTGCTCCCCTTGGCACGCCACTTGACCGCGGCGAAGATCCACTTGTCCTCTGTCCAACGCAGCCAGCGGGGCCTCATTCGGAGCTCGGAGCTAATTGTACCGATTTTTCTACCACCGGGACGCTGTTCAGGTCAGCCAGGGTCTGCCGCGAAACCTTCCCACTTCTAGGACTACAGCTCTCAGCTCCGACCTCCGCCGGTGCCGTTCTTTCTTGCTGCTCAAATAAGACTCGTCCACGGTCGTGCTCGTCTTGGTCCCGCATCGTTTGGACTTCGGGAGCGGTCGTGGCACCCGAATATTTCGGCTACTGCACCCTGTGATCAGACTGAGTCAGAGCGTACCGAGAACGCCCCAGCCGGTGACGACATCAGAACCACCTACAGAAATTTACAGACGTGCCACGGTCTTTCAGCGACGTTTCGGCGTGAGTTTCGTTGGATTCTGAGTTCGGAGGAAGGAGTGGCAGCGTCTACATCAGCGCCCTACCCGATCATTTCAGGACTGGGCAGACCGACCGGCACTAGCTAGTTCACCACCCCACCCCGCCTGGCCGGCTTAACGCCCCTCCCTGTGTGGAGGTAGTGTTTGTTTGTAACTGAAATTTCCCTTTCCACAGTCCAACCCCCCTGCGTGGGGAGTAGTGCATGTAATATTTGAACAGGGGAAGCTACACCGACGCAGTGTGCGGGGAACCCACACTCCCCCGCTTGCCCTCGTCTCCGGCCGGGATCGGTGTCTTCACACCGATCAGGTGAGCTTCAGACCACTCTCCTCTGCTGATTTTTTACCTTTGCTTAGTTTAGTATTATCTCAAGTTGCGCCATCGGCAGTGAGAGAGAGCTCGTTCCAATTTTCCATCAATTCAAGTGCCACCGCGGGTGAGTTGTGAGGGAGACACTACATCCCACGCCCTCGGCGTGCCGGCCGCCCTTGAAGTTGGGCATCCCTATCCCATTGGGGTCCATCCCCAGCCAGCCATATCCTTGGAACCCCAAGGTCCAACTTCGGACCCTCACCATCATCGCCGGTCCGCCTACGGGCCCGGGTGCGCGCATCGCGGGTGAACCCGCTTGTGAGATATCGCCGTTCGGCCCGGTTGCTTGCAAATTCAGGTCCAAGGGGTCGTGTCACATCAAATGGTATCAGAGCAAGTTTTAGACTTGTCTCTATGAGTCTAGTCCTAGGGCATTGACATTTGAGTCTCCCTTGCATCATGATTTCCATCACTCCATTGCATGACCACCCTAGGGAGATGCCCCAAGTACCCATGGACCAATTTGACACTGTCATCAACAAGATTCATAACTGTCTAGATACCCTCACCACCCGACTTGACCGGTTCGAAGCAAAAAGGAACCACGGCCCTAGAGCTTGGTCACCTCGGGATGAATTTGGATGGGAAGCCAAAGGACCCAAAGACTCATGGGAAGAGATGAAGATTGAGATTAGGAAGATCTTCACTCCCCGACCTTCCCACTCCTACCTTGAGAACCATAACCCGAGGAGCACTCCCACTCCCCCTTTCCCTTCCAGTCAACCCAAGACCTCCCTTAGGGCCCAAACTCCACCACCCCAAATGATTCCAATCCCGATCACCACCACCATTCAAACCAAATTGGCCACCACCCAACCCAAAATTCTTCATCAAACCCACACCCCACAAGCTTCCACGGTCCCCACCACCACCCCTCCATCATCCCCTAAAAGGGACACACCCCCCAAAACCAATCAACCCAATCCTCCTCAACCCACCCATCTTCCACTACCAACCCCAATCCTACCCCAACTTAGGTCTCCACTTCTTCCACTCCCAAACCCAACCCAAGTTCGAACACCCTCACCACCCCGGGTGCACCATGCCCCAACCTTCATCACCCCATCCCCAAAAGACCTTCCCATTCCCTTGGAGAGTAAAACCCCCACACCCCAAAGGGATAAGAATGTGATTGAGGTACATGAGGCCTCCCCCGATTGGGAAGAAGAATACGAGTCACAATGTCATGAGTTAGGCCAGGAAGTTCCCATCCCATGTGTAAAAAGCATCATGGCTCACACACCCAACCACCTAGAGGAGGAGAACACCATGGTCACCATCCCAACTGTGGGGGAACACATGTCCAAGTTGAAGAAGAAACCTCGCACAGTGGTCTTCACCCTACACCACCCTCCCTAGTTGGGGCCGAGCTCATCTTAGGAGAACCCCTTTTACGTTGGCTAAAGGAGAACCCAATTAGAGATATCATGGCCCATGTTTGCCCTCCCATGGAACAACACCTCCCCATAGTACCCTTATCCACCTATCACACCACAATCCAATCATCCTATCAAGTGGAAACATTAGGGGATCTCTTAAGGGTCTATCTTGGCAAATGGAGTTACTGGCATGTTGACCACAGTAGCCGACCGACCTAGAAGCCTTGACCTCCTACACCTATGTGTCGGGTCCATCTCCTCGATTTACACTGTGGGTTGCTACACTAGCGACCTTCTTCTATTCCTCCCTACACCTGATGAGCCCGATGCTATCCACAAACTAGAGTTGCTTATCTCGGGTAGAACATCAAGCCCTCCATTCATGGCCGACCATCCCACCAAGAACTTCGGCCCAATTGTTCGATTAAAGGAGGATGACTCACCACTATGTGAGGACCATGAGGACCTAGAGTTCCTCTCCCTAGGTGACCCTTACCATGACCCCTTCGATCCCTTCCTATACCCACCCACCTTACTCACCACCAACCTTTTCCTACCCCAACCAGCCATGTTGGATCAAGCCCACCTCTCCCAAAACTCAGTCCACACCAAGGGAACCATGACCATGGGTGAAATACACCTAGGAAACAATGAGGTGCCCCACTCCATGATACATACCTTCTTTGACCCCTTCGACCCTTATAAGTGGGAGCTCAAGGACCACCCCATACCCACACACATGGTCGTCACCTCTAGGATAAGAGTGCACCTATCTTGGCATATCACAGCATTCGTCAGGGGTCACAAGCCCAGTCATCTCATACATGTCACACACACTTTAGGCCCAATGCATGACTGGCTCACATTTGGATGTGCTGGCCCTCCCACATTCGTCATAGCTCTTACGCATGAATGGAACATACATGGATGTCCGGGTCCCCCGGTAATTATCGCCACCATGCACGATAGATCCACCTATGGTTGCCCCGGCCCCCCTGAGTCCATGAAAGTCTTCATCACATCTAAGCATGATAGGTCAATTTATGGTTGCCCCGGTCCACCTTTTCACACTACCCACTTTCACAACCACTCACCGCATCATAATGCATGGCATGAGCACACACGCAAGCAAATCGCAACGAGCGGTGAGGTTCACAAAGAGCGGGAAAAGGCTCGCGAGCGCCACTTGAATTCCAAGTAGGCAACCTATCGATGGTGGCATTGGAGTGGCCCTACCCTAGAGTCACCTCCAACTTGAGGGCACGAGGACTTGGACCTTGCCAAGTTTCGAGTGACTTTGGCAACCCGGTTTACGGGTTGGACTTGCTAATAGGTTTTGGGATACACCCAACTTTTGGCACGGCGGATCTGGCAACCGATATGGGCACCACGGTGGAACCCAGTGAGCACCTTGAGCCTACCCCGACCTTTGTGAGTGATACCCTTGGAGAGCCTCCACATATCAGCCTGAGAGTCCGACGTGCGCACACGGAGGCAATACTGGGCAAGCATGATACCATCACCAGCAAGAGGGTGTGCCCAAGCCACCGTGAGAGGATGAAGCACCGTCCCCTGGTTACGAACGCAGGGTTGAGTTTGGAGGTCGAGGGTCACCCCGAGCTGCTTTAGAGGACCATTTACTCGACGGAGTCGAGTTTTTCGCACCCCGGGGGTATGATGGGGACATCTCCGACCACTCCACATTTTTGGGATTCCTGATGATCGCCAGCAGTGCTACATCTTGTTCGCCACTTTATTCTGAGTCATATAATGTATCTTTCATTTTCTTATTATGTAATTTTCCTTTTATTTGAGTCAAGTCCCTAGGTTAATTGGCATTAGAGTGGTTAATGAGTCAGTTGGGCCCAATTAAGTGGGCTAGGCCCATGGGCGCCCCCTTCCCCACTTGGTTTATTGTCATTAGTCTAAAACTCAGGGTCTTATGTTAAATTGTGGGATTCCTATAAATAGGACCCCAATCCCTCCATTTGGAGCAAATGAATTATTGAGAAAAGAATTTATCCACAAGAGTTGTGCCTCCTCTCTCTAGCTCTCTCTCTCTCTCTCCCTATCTCTCTCTCTCTCTAAAGGGGGCGAACCCCTCTCTCTCTCTTCCCCTCTCTCTCCAAATTTCAAACCCCTCTCTCTCCTCTCCTTGCCACCTCATCTTCCACCTCATCCCCCCACCCTTTCATCTCCCAAGACCCCTTAACTCCCCTTTACTCCCACCACTTCCCAAGCAACCTTTCCCCTTCCCCATACAACCTTTCACCTTCCCAAGGGGGAATCCCTTCTCCCAAGCACCCCTTCCCCTCCCCAAGGCAACCCTTCCCATTCCCTAGGCCACCATTAACCCTTCTATTAACCCTCCACTCAAATCAAAGAGAAGCCCTCCCCATTCCCCCAAGCCATTTGCGCCCCCATCTCCCCACCACCTCCTCCAAGGCCACCTGCACACCCACCCCTCTCCCCCTGCTAGCTCCGCCCCTGCCACCCTCCCCCACCTTCCCTTCCCACCTCCCAACCCTTCCCCACCACCAAAACATCCATATCCCCTTCCCCTCCACCAAAGAAACCACCCCCTCAACCATTCTATCTTCTAATCTGTGTGCAGCTGAAGACCTGCAGATCGACAGCTTGTTGCAGCGCCGCCCTCGACCACATCCCTGAGCCCCTGAAGGTGTGGCCTACATTGACGGAAAGCTCTACCGGTCGTCTTCGCAGCCGAGGTGGTCTCGCTGGCATCCGACATCCCTGCTGTCCGGTGGACCCGTTCTCCCCCGACTGCGCAAGGTGGCCCTGGCTGGAAGGCAGAGCTGCAGTGCAAAAGCTTCCACGGTCTCACCCTTCTTTCTAAGGCACACCGCTTGACCGGGTCGAAGTTCTACCAGTCCCCCACGCAACCCCACAGACGGAGCTTCGATTGGAGTCCGGGGCTGCCCGTTCCGAATTTTCTCCCCCAGGTGCGCTGAACAGGCTACTCAGGATCTGTCCAGACCCCCCCTCACTCAACGGGCTCTCCCTCTCTGCCCCGACATTGTCTGGTGCCCCCCTGGTTGCTAATCGAAGAAGACTTGCCAGCGGACGTTCTCGTCTTGGTCTCGCCACGTTCGGGCTCTGGGAGCGGTCGTGGCACCCAAATCTTTCGGCTACTGCACCCTGGGATCAGACTGAGTCAGAGCGCAGGGACCCTGTTCCAGAGATCGCCCCAGCCGGTAACGACGTCGGAACCACCTACAGAAATTTACAGACGTGCCAGGGTCTGTCAGCGACGTTTCGGCATGAGTTTCGTTGGATTCTGAGTTCAGAGGAAGGAGTGGCAGCGTCTACATCAGCGCCCTACCCGATCATTTCAGGACTGGGCAGACCGACCGGCACTAGCTAGTTCACCACCCCACCCCGCCTGGCCGGCTTAACGCCCCTCCCTGTGTGGAGGTAGTGTTTGTTTGTAACTGAAATTTCCCTTTCCCTAGTCCAACCCCCCTGCGTGGGGAGTAGTGCATGTAATATTTGAACAGGGGAAGCTACACCGACGCAGTGTGCGGGGAACCCACACTCCCCCGCTCGCCCTCGTCTCCGGCCGGGATCGGTGTCTTCACACCGATCAGGTGAGCTTCGGACCACTCTCCTCTGCTGGTTTCTTACCTTTGCTTAGTTTAGTATTATCTCTAGTTGCGCCGTCGGCAGTGAGAGAGAGCTCGTTCCAATTTTCCATCAATTCGAGTGCCACCGCGGGTGAGTTGTGAGGGAGACACTACATCCCACGCCCTCGGCGTGCCGGCCGCCCTTGAAGTTGGGCATCCCTATCCCATTGGGGTCCATCCCCAGCCAGCCATATCCTTGGAACCCCAAGGTCCAACTTCAGAGCCTCACCATCATCGCCGGTCCGCCTACGGGCCCGGGTGCGCGCATCGCGGGTGAACCCGCTTGTGAGATATCGCCGTTCGGCCCGATTGCTTGCAAATTCATGTCCAAGGGGTCATGTCACGTCATTCTCTCTCCCTACAATCGCTCTCATCAACTTCAACATCATCTCCAAGCGATTCCTCGCTCACTTTGGACATATGTCCAGCATAGCTCCTACCTTCATTGATCTAGTGATGGAGAAGATGAAGCCTGATGAGGACTTCATCCAATTCGTGAACTGTTGGAAAATCATGGCCTCCAGGACAGAGGTAGTCATCCCCGAAGCTCAAGCGGTCACCATTGTTGACACCCGTTTTATGACCAATAAGTTGGGTCATCTCCTTATTCATTTTAAATGATGCTCCGAGTTGTTCACCCTTATTGGGCCATCTTGGTCAATTTGAGGTTTATTTCATGGGTCATTCCTCCTTGGTTGGGTCTGGTTCCTCATCTCTTTCCCGATGGATGAAGCTTAGCAAACCTTCATTTTATTTGCACTCCCTTGTCTCAGACGGTCCATTCTTGCCCTGTCACAGTGTTCTAACGCCCCTCTCTTTGACTGTTACATCATCTCAAAGTCCTAAAGCCCATGGCTTCTTTCAAAGCTTATCTCTTATCTTATCTGTTAGGTGTGACGGCTTATCATGCAACCGTTACCATATTCTGACGCACCTACTCATGGCCGTTACATTCTGCAGAGTCATATTCTACAACCTTCTTCATCCATTGATCTTATCTTTTAGTGGATAAGGTTGTGTGACGCTCCACTCCTGAGGTGTTACATCACTGTGGCGGTTTATCGTTTAGCCGTTACATCAAACAGAGAGTTCTAGTAGAACTGATCTTTCTCTGCTACTCCGTGGCCGGATTAAGAGTTTGTTTCCTCGATTTCTCCCTCAAATCCGATCCTTAGAACCTTCTGTTTGTTTCTATGGACTCTTGGGAGTATTATCTTCAAGAGTTTGCTAAGAAACGTCCTACTTTCTAGCTGGATTCTCTTCTACTTGACCAGAGAGTTTGAGGGTCAATAAATAGAACCCTTGGCTTCATGGCTGAAGGAGGAGATATCTAGAGTTCACATCGGAGTGCTGCTTCATCTTGGAGCTAGAACCAACCAAAGAGAGCTACTTCCCACGTCCATCTTCTTCCAAAGTCCAGGGAGTATTGGTTCCAAGGGTCTAGTTCAGTCGAGTTGTTTTCTTAGTCTCTTTTTCCCTCCTCCAAGCATCATAGCATCTCCCTTCTTCTTCTTTCACGTTCTTGCATCTTCTGCATTCATCTAAACATCTCTTTCATCTTTTAAGCGCCCCAGAGGGGTTAAAAAACCAACCTCCCTGGTATTTCCCTCTCCTTTTGCATGTTCTTGAGTTCTTTTGATTTATTGATATTGCACTCTTCCAAGGGCTAATCTGGGTTGTTTTCTTTATGTTCTACACTTTTTTGTAGGTTTACGGAGTCCACAGCACGAGGCCCAAGCTTTCTGGCCGACTGGAAAGCGTGGAGGTCAAAGATTCCCAAGTTTCTATTCTACAGATCTCTGACGGATCATCAAAGGAGCGTTAGAGTTACATAACGGCTTATCGTAAGGCCGTCACACTTCTGTGGCGCATCAGTTCTTGACTGTTACACTTCATAGAACTGTAATTCTTTCTCTCTCCCATGGGCGGGTGCTTCATACACCTATTTCTAAGGTACTTTTCAGGTCTTTGGCTTGTTTATTACCTTAGTGGTGATCACATCTTTCCTTAGTTTGGGCAGTAGCTCTCTCTTTCCTCATACCTCTTTCTTACTTTCTTTATTTGCTTGTTCCACCTATACGGTGTGTTTAATTTACTTCCTTGCTCCACGCCCCAGCGTGTGCTTTTATTTTCTTTCCTTTAGCTTATTCCTGATAGAGATGGCATGCCCATGCTTAGATTTTATGTTGATTGCCTCGGTTCATGTTGTACATGTTCATAGGTTGAGTGATTTCATTGCTTGTTCATATTTCCATCATTGTTCACATCATATTCACCTTGCAAAAGGAACACATAATAATCAACACAATTTTTTGGCGATCACGGCGGGACATCTATTGTCAATCGTGCTTTCAATCTCTGTAAACCTAATGTTCTTTATTTGCCCTAGTTGCCCGTGTTTTCCCTGGATTTTTCCCATTATTTTCTGTTGTTTCTGGTTCTCTGGGAATTCTGACGGTCGTACATTCACGCGTTACATAATATTAACGGTCTATTATTAGACCATCACATCCTCTGGTGCAGGTGTTCTAGACCTTCACTCCAACACAGGTACGCATCCCGAGGTGAAGTTTATTTCCACAGTTTCTCCTATGATTTTCATGCTTGGGTGCTATCTGGTCTCCTCCTTAGTTGTTCTACATAGTCATATCATCGTGTTCATATTTGATTGCTAGATTCTAGGCTAGAATTTACATGCACTCCGGTGTACATAGGTTCATTCATATATTTATACTCTAGATTGCATTCTTCTACCTTGGTGTGTGAACCTCTCGTCTCTATATTCCTTGGGGCCGACTAGGAGATCACATCAGGCACCTCCATAAGTCCCCGCGAGTCGTGGATTTCCACATGGACGTCGGGCCGATTGTACCTCTTCCCACACCGTGTCTAGGATTGCATAAGTGAAGGAGTGATCACATTTAGAGTCAACCAAGCTACATATCTTTTCTCTATTAGGAACCTATTGTTGAGAGCACCATTTTAATCAAGTTACTAAGGTTCGAAAGAAGAAAACCATAAAAATCTTGTTGCATCATCTAAATAACTTGGTTGACCTTGAGTGTTTTTATCTCTTTTTCACTTACATCTTTGTTAAAACCATCTAAGTTCAGTCACTCATTGTGTGTTTGTTTGGTGTTGTTTGCATTTTTTTTTCTAAGGTCTTTCATTGCATGTGGAGTTGCTTCCGATCTCTAGAAACATCATCACCTAGGGGCGATTCCTTTTCCAAGTTCTACTTCAATCCTCTCTTTGAGTCCACCATGGCCTCTTTTGATCTCCCTCGTTCCCAAGAGGAGTCTCTTCCTAAAGGGCTTCTAGAGGATTCTCTAGGGTTATCTCCTTCCATTCGAGAGAGGGCCCATCCCTCCTTCGTCCTCCATCTCTATGGAGGGCACCCAATCCACTCAATCTCTTCCTCCTCCTTCTGCCAATTCTATTCTTCAAATGATGGCCCAATTGGATCCAGCCCAACTTTAGGCTGTTTATCAGGCCATGCAGGGGTCCAACACCCCACCTTCCACGAATGTGCAAGGTCAGTCCCATGCTTCCATTATTCAGCCTAGAGTTGACGGGCCCGCTGTTCAGCCCATCAATCTCACTCCGGTCCGGCCTAGGAACATTCAATTCTCTGGTTTGGAAGCAGGCCAGTCTTCTGGGTCGACCCATCAATCTGTTGACAAAGGAAAGACCATTCTCCATTCTTCTATCTAGACAGATTCTTATCAGGCTGTTCCATTAGTGCCGCAAGTTCTGGTTGGCCCATCCGATTTCATGCGCCCTTAGCAAGGGGCGGCCCAAGTCCATGCTAATATGGGTCACTCTGTGGCCCAATATCCTTCCTATGGGCCCCCTCCTTCATCTGTTTATCCTTCTGCTCCTCAGATCCAACCTACTTCCTTCACTGCCCCTACTCCATCAAGGGAATTGGAGTTGTTAGATAAGTGGGTTGCCATGCAACAACAACTTGATTTCCTCCAGAAATGGGTTGGCCTACAATCTTTGGCAGACATTCCAGTTCCAAGCTTCCAGAACATTCAATTTCCCCCACAATCCGAGCTCCCCAATTATCGCAAGTATGACGGGAATGGCAATCCCTTCATCCATGTAAGGGACTTCCTATATGAATCAGCCCAATTTCAGTATGATGATCGCCTTATGGCGTATCTATTCCGCCGGTCATTAGACGGGGTCGCACTCGAATGGTTTTACTCTCTGCCATTAGAAGATGCCGAGAGTTTCAAGGCAGTAAATGACAAATTCATTCAGAGGTTTCAAGACAGGGTCGGCCCAGAATACTCTTTTACAGACTTGGTGGCCGAGAAAATGAAGCCAGACGTGGAGTTTGCTATTTATGCCGACAGATGGAGGCAGATGGCCGCCAGAGTGCCAGGCCACATTTCGGAGGAAGAGAAGGTCAAACTATTGATTTGCAATGCTACTCCAACCTTCCGCAACATCCTGGCAATGCATGATATAACAAATATGCACCAACTGTATAGTCGGGCGCGGTTCATTCAGACACAACTCAAGGACTCCCCCATCCACTCACTCTTTGAGGCCCAAAAGACCAAATACCATAAGAAACCTCAAGGGCCTGTCACCGAGGCGGTCCAGACAAATGAGCAAGTGCAAGCCGTTAACTTTCCTTCTGCCAACCCAAATAACCAAATCCGCTTCTCCCAAAACTCCCGCAACACTCAATCCGCTCCATAAAACCCTCCACTAGCCTACTCCACTCCGCAAAACCCTTCGCCTGCCTTTGCCCCTCCGCAAAACACCTTTGCCGCTCCACAACAACCTCCACAGCCTCCATAATACCATAACATCCCTCCACCCAACAGCTACACTAACCGACGCCCGAGACCCAAGAGAGCCCAGTACCCTCCATTGCCCGAGTCCCACACGGACATATTCTCGGCTCTCATGTCAGTTAGTGCAATCCAACTTCCTACGGAACGACCCATCTGGAACCCGACCGTTGATCAAATGAAGTATTGTATGTTCCACAGGCAGCCAGGGCATACCATTGAAGGGTGTTTTCAGTTTAGAGATTTGGTCTATGACCTACACGAAGGACACCGTATTGATTGGGCTGAGATGCACAGGGCCATTACAGAGATTAAAGAAAAGAGAAGGCAAGCACCGAGGCAGCAAGTGCAGCAACAATAGGCACCGCAGCTGCAACAATAGCCGCAACAGCAACAGCAACCGGTTCAAGACTTGGGGATCCATTAGAACCCAATGCCGAACCATCCTCCCGCTCCACAGCCTCAGTCGTCGGAACCGGCTCAGGTTAATGTAGTTCAACCCCCGGCTCCTGATGCCAGGTGGTCCTTTGACGATGACGGATCCACACCACAAGTCATGGCCCTCCACCACAACTACCGCAATCCTTCCGCTTCCACCATCCTCACACCCACACACCAAACCCCTTCTCCATCCGCAAGACCACTTGTTCTTCCATTCACCCCCGCTCCGTTAACCACGCCATCACCCGCGCCTCCATCACACCCATTGATGGTCACCCCCACTACCATCACCACGCCTCCATCTAACCCTTCGCTCATTACACCTCAGTTAACCTTTACACCGATCCGCCAATGCCCATCGTCATCGCGCCTCCCACTAACCCTTCACCTGTCATCCTACCACCGCAACCTATTACCTCCACCCCATCCAATCCCATCATCACCACTCCCCCACTTTCTTCTACGCCACTCATCCATCCCACCGAGTCAATTATACAGTTATCGGAGGTCGTGCCGACATAGAGTCTTGCCCTACGGAGCGAGCGTTTGTTTCAAAGGAATTATGCTTCTACTTCAAATCCCCAGTCTTCCCAACCGGCTGCAGATCAAGAGGAGGTGACTGAGCCATTGCCGGGTACCCAATATGATCTGCTACATCATTTGGATAGGGTGTCCGCCAAAATATCTGTGCTGGAACTCATTAAAAGATCTACCCTTCACCAAGATGCTCTCAGGAATTTTCTTCAAAAGGTGATGGTTAATGAAGACATGGCAGTTGATAGTCTTCCGACAGCACTGGCAACTATTTCTAGAGGACCAGCAATTACCTTCTCTGAGACCGAGCTTGCACCACCAGAAGCTCGGTAAATGCCGCTTTGCATCACTATTATCTTGAACAAAGTAAGCATTGATGCAGCATTGGTTGACACAGAGGCATCTATCAATGTATGCCCACTCAACACTCTCAGGACCTGCAACTTATCAGAAGAGCTTCTACAGCCGACCCCCACAACTATAGCTACATACGACAACTCACGAAGAGCATGTCATGGGGTTGTCACCATACAGGCCGAGCTTGGGCCTCTTACTATGCCCATTGAATTTTATGTGCTGGACATCGACCCTATGTTCAAGGCTATCTTGGGTCATCCGTGGATCGATACTCTTAGCGCCGTACCATCCACTGCTCATCAGTGTCTCAAATTCCCCTTTCAAGGGAGGGTGGTTAAGGTGAAAAGCTTGTCCACGGTCTAGTCCGTAAAGGCTATAGCGGAAAAGATTTTGCCAACTTTGTGGCCTAGCACTCGGTCGGTTATTTCTGTGTTGGATCTGGCTTTCCATGGGCCTATGCACCACGCAAGCCCGCCACTACGCCCGTCAATATTAAAGCAAAGCCCCAGATCCGAGATTCCAAAGGCTGGGATATTATACTGAAATTAGGCTACCAATCGGGGAGAGGCCTCGGTGTGCAATTACAAGGGCGGACCAAACCGGTCCCCAAAGGAAGAAAAATGAGCCGGAGGAGTCTCGGTTACCGAGAGTCCACATTATCAATTTTGGGTGACTCAGGGCCACTTACCTGGGATTACCGCCAACATTTTATAAAAGGGCCTCTCCAGCCGGGTACACTGAATCCACCATCAGCACAGTCTGAAAAGAGAACTACAACTTGCACAGTTGCCAGTCCACCACTGTTGCCAAAGGGGCCAGTTGATGATATGATTGATTACAGCCAGGCCTTCGAAAGACTATTTTATGAAGATGAAAGCTGCCGAAAGAATCAAGAAGTACGGCTTGTACGGTGGAAGCCGAAGAAGCCAGCTAACCATCCACGGGAGAAGCGAAGCTCGCCCACTGTCTTTTTCTGGTCTCCCTCCCATCTCACGTCTCTCTTCCAACAGCTGGAATCTATACCCCGTTCACCTCCGATCATGATTGATCAGTACTTCACGGAACTCCCAACTGAGGTGCTGATTATACCCTGTGCATGCAGGCAATGCCCACTCATTGATCTCTCCACTCTGTGGACCTCCTCCTCCAATCTTTCAGAAATGTGGTTCTCCTCCTCGGATCCTTCCTTCGATGTCTTGTTCCCATCCCTCTTGTAGCAACCCTAGGAAATTAAAGGACTAGAAAGTCCCAATAAAATTAAAATATATAAATATATAATAATTAAACGAGGCTTAGACCTTGTACATAACCCCCTTACATTCTAAAAAGTCTTACAAAATGGACTCATAGACCTTACCATTATATTATAATACATTTAAGAATAACATGTTATTTTAAGTAGCCATTAGATGCACAAAATAGTTTTAATTGAATTAAGAATCATTAAATCTTGAAGAAAATGTCAATTTATATTTTATTACTAATTTAGAAAATTTAATATTCCACATTTACTATATTATAACTTTATTAGAAGGGAGAAGGATATATATATATAAGATTTAAATACATTAAAGATATATAAAGGATAAAAGAATGGACATATATATAATTTTGGTCTTTTCATGGGCAATGAGAAATGACCAAAACTTAAATGACGCCTCTTACTATAGGCGTATATAACGTGAAAAACGACTTCATATAAGTCGTTATTTCTAAATTAGTAAAGGTCAAATAAAGTATATAGTTAAGGATATTATAAAAGAATAGGGGTATATACACGATATCGATCTTTTGGAGGCTAATAAAAAAAGCAAAAAACTCAATTGACGCCAACGTTGATGGACGTCAATTCCATAAGAAGTGACTTTGAGCAAGTCGTCATTTCAAAAATAATGAATAGTGCCGTTTTTTCGACTAAAGAATTTTGGAAAAATAATTATATGAAAAAATATAGAAAAATGAAAAATTAATATCCTTAAAATTTCCCATCTAGATCACATCCATAAAAAAAGATAAAAACCCGGAAGATTCTAATACTTAAGTTATTACGTGTTTCGAACTATTAATAAAGGAAATTCTAATACTATTAGGATAGGTACTAGAGAGTTAAGTCCCAATTGAACTCCAACCCTATAGAGTCTCCAGAACCATATAAATACCCCCTCCCATCGAGCCAACCTGAAGGCTCTTTTCTTCATCAAAACTCTATTGCTGCTGTTCCGAACGTGAAGAACCTAAGGAAGTTCTTCTTCCTCTCCATCCAATAGTAGGATTCCATCTTCTTTCTATTCAACCTGATGGTATAGAACGTGAAGAACATTAATGGTTCTTCATCTTTCTTCTCCAGGTTGTCTGTAACGAAGTAGTACTGCTGATTGCTTCATCCTCAGAAGGCTGCTCCTATCGTGATACAAGAAGAATGTGGGAGAACTCTTCAGCTACTGCAGCTGCTACCTCTTCGTTGGAAATCAAGAGCTGCTGCTCTTATTATCATCCTGCAGTTTCTCCCGACGAACAACTGCTCTTGTTATATTGGCTTCTAGTTACTCTGTTAGAAACATAGTACCGTATTTTCTTCAAACTCTTCACGTCTGTCAACCAAACCAATCCACAAGGTAGGTTTTCTCAAGATTTAGCAAAAAATCAATATTTAACAAGTTAATGCATGCATATAGGTTTGCAGATGAATTCAGTAGTTACAGATTTCGTTTCCAGAATGAAGTTTGTTCGTTTACTGCATAAATGGAATTGACGACCCACATCAGGGCGTCATTTTAAACTAACGACCGAGTAACAGTCGTCAATTTTCTAGTTATTTAATAAATACACCATGTTCAAAATTTAATAACTGTGAACCTATATATGTAAACTAATGCATGATCATGTCCATAAATTCTTGATATTTTTCTCTACCTGTACATGTCATTTGTTTCTTGATCAGACCAACTTCATGAACCTTGTGCATGTGATTGTACCTGTCCGGTGCAAATCACAAGACAAAGAATTAGCGACCCAGATCAGGTCGTCATTTAAATGGACGCCCGCAACCATGGGCGCGACTTAGTGACAAGCCTTGCAATTTTGATATATATTAACCTTCCTGGATATTGGAATTGACGACGTGAACCCTGCCTTATTTTTGATGTATGACGCCCCTGACTAGGGCGCGTTTTAATAAATTGAAGACTTTAGATAAGTCGCCATTTACCTGAACGACTGAAATTTAGAAATTTTTAGCAACAAAAATATGGATTAAACGACTGAATGAAGAGTCGTCAATTACTGAAATGACGACCCAAACAAAGGCGTCAATTATAAAAATAAAGACTCAGTACCAGACGTCAATTTTCTAACAGTCATGTTTTCATGGTTTTTCTGTAATCCATGGCAGTGGGTTATATATATATATATATGCACTATATTCCATTCCGTGAATATAGTCCCATATTTCACGATATTTTATCGGTTACACACTATTTCTCGGTGATAGATGAACTCTCCATAGGACATTCCGTTCCTTTGGACCGGTGACTTTATCATAGAGACCTCCGTAAGCCTCCACTAGCCTTGGATTCCCTCAAGACAGCCGAGTTGGTTGTACCATTAAAACCCATGACACTACTTAATCGCCATGTCACTCTAAAGAAACATAGTGTACCGACCCTCACGACATGCTGTTTGTATGTCATGAGAATATTCTTGAAATAATGGGATGGGTAATCCATACCATTCATATCCTTTAAGAATAGTGTGATGTACTTGTGTACACTAATTCTATATACCTTATCATGTACAAGAACGAGCGACCATGTTCATATGGGTGCTTATTCCTATTGTCATGGCACCCGAGTTAGGGAGCCGATTCCACCTAGTTTTATCGTTAATCATGATTATACCGTTATTATCATCCTTATACCACATGTTCAAATCCTTGAAATGCTATTTCACAAAATCTACCTTAAAAGTTTGTACAAGCTTATTCCTTGAAACTCCATATTGGCTATAACTTTAGTGGATGTCAAAAAATACACGATCAATGCCTGCGCATATAGGGCCCGATCTGGTCCTGGGAGGAGCACCCAAAAGTACTAGTGCCCATGGGAGTTGTAATGATCACGGTATGGCATTGTATCGAAGTGCATGACTAGCTTGATTAGACATTCCACAATCTCGTACTCGACTTGACATGACATGACTTGCGTGACCCGGAACGGGTATTTATATACTTGTTTGAAACATGATAGCCACTTCCTGACATGACATGATGAATATACTTGCTTGAATATCTTGACATTCATTGATATAAGTTTTTGAAAGACATACTAGTTTACTCAATTACCTCTTGTTATACTCTCTCTCTCTTGTCGTTTTACGCAAACATACATAGCTTTATTGCATTCATGTAACCTGTAATTTACTTAAAGCAATCTAGCTCTTGAGATATAATTTCTACTGAGCGTTCGCTCATCTTATGTTTTCCCTTATTTTTCAGGTAAGTCTGATGACGAGATTCAATCGGATGGGGAAGGTCAAGAGTGAAGAGATTAGAGCTACTCTGTCTATCCAAGCGTCTACTAGTCTTATCTTTCTAATTTCTTGAGTCAACCATTGTACTTTTTCTTTTATTGAGTCTTTGCACTTTCATTAAGTGGATTGTAATAGATGTACTTTGAGGTTGTGATTGAATAAAGGATTGGGTTATCTTTACTTTTGCGCACTCTGTCTTTGTATTGAATACACTAACGCTCTGATTGACATGATCGATATAAACTCGTCACGTCTTTCCCGGGTTCCTTCCGCGCTCGGGGCGTGATAGTTTTTGTGGTATCAGAGCCTAGGATATTCAATTCCTAGGAAACCCAAGTCCAAGGAATGTAGAAACCTTTAACCGGTGAGATTGGGTAGAACCAAGGGTAAAGTTAACTTAGAATCAAGACCTTTTTAACCTAATCACGTATTAATATAGTTATCGTAATTGTAGGATAATGGCTGCCAAACGTGCCCAGTGGCGCAACATGCAACGCACTCTGCAAGGCATGACCCAGGCCCTTCAACAAGTGGCATAAGGAGGTGCACATCGTGGGGCAGGAAATCTCCACCAAAGCTTCAAGAACATGAACCCTCCTAAGTTCATGGCATCCACTGATCCGGATGACGCCGAGCACTGGATCCGGGAGACCGAACGTATCTTTTGGGTTATGCAATGCACGGATGAAGAGAAGGTCCTGTTAGCAACATTTCAATTGGAAAGGGACGCCCGCTGTTGGTGGGAGTCGGTAGAAGCCACGTTAGATCAAGGACAAGTTACTTGGGAGGAGTTTGTTGAACATTTCAACAATAAATATTTTTCGGACCGAGTCCAGGAGAAGAAGGCCTCTGAGTTCGCCGTACTTAAACAACGCTCATTATCGGTGGCCGAGTATGAGGCACAATTCTCGAGGTTATCCCGTTACGCTAAGCATTTAGTCGGTACCGAGAAAATGAAAGCTAGAAGGTTTCTAAATGGGCTCAGGCCCCAATATATCACATAGCTGGCGCCGATGGACATACAGGTCTATTTGGAGATGGTACGCCGAGCTCAGTTACTAGAAGATGCCACGGAACTATCTGATAGGATCCATGGGAGAGACAAGAAGGAGCATGTTACCAGCTCCGGCACTTTCAAACCCAATTTCAAGAAAAGGCCAAGTAACGGAGGAGAGTCTTCTCAGGAGAAGAAAGTCAAAAAGATTAACAAGCCGTTCTCCATCACCACCACACCTTCTAAAGTGGTGTGTCGACACTGTGATAAGGCCGGACATAAGGCCGAAGAATGTTGGAGGAAACTTGGACTGTGTCTCCGTTGTGGGAGCCGTGATCATCGGATTCCTGACTGTCCCCTACTCAATGATCAAGCCGGTGACGGAAAGCGCCCGGTGACAAAGAATGCGCGTCTCCAAGCTATTAAGGAGGCGGAACAAGACGAAGGCGGACTGGTAGAAGGTACACTGAAAGTTTGTTCCAAGTCTGCACATGTCTTATTTGATACGGGTGCATCACATTCTTTTATTTCTAAGAGCTTTGCTGATCCATTACCCATGGAACTGGAATGGATAAAAATAGTTTTATCTACTCCTCTCGGAAACAAAACCGATATTACTCATCATTATCAGAATTGTGAAGTCTTGGTAAAGGGTAGAAATTTTCCTATCAACCTAATATGCCTAGATTTAAAGGAATATGATGTCATATTAGGAGCAGATTGGTTATCCATGCATCAGGCAACTGTGGATTACCGAAATAGCAAGGTTACTTTCAAGGAATTCCCAGAATTAGCATATACTTGTCCCAAGAGCCAGAGCAAGTCACCTCTTATTTCAGCTCTCCGAGCTAGCAAGCTAATAAAGAAAGGATGTGTATCTTTCCTTGCGTTTGTCACCATTAAGGAGACTAAGGAGACTAAGCTAGAAGACATCCCAGTTGTGCAAGAATTTCCTGACGTGTTTCCGGAAGATTTACCTGGATTACCCCCACAAAGAGAAGTGGCCTTCACCATCGACTTGATCCCTGGTGCTGGTCCAGTTTCTAAGGCACCATATAGGATGTCTCTCGCCGAACTCAAGGAGTTAAAGGAACAAGTGATGGAACTTCTCAAGAAAGGATTTATTAGACCAAGCACTTCCCCGTGGGGAGCACCTGTGCTATTTGTAAAGAAGAAAGATGGATCCATGAGGTTATGCATCGCCTATCGACAGTTGAATCATCTCACTATCATGAACAAGTATCCACTGCGGAGAATCAATGAGTTATTTGATCAAATATCTGGATCCAAGTATTTTTCAAAGATTGATCTCAGGTCGGGATATCACCAACTAAGGATCAAGGATGTGGACATTTATAAGACCACGTTCAGAAGCAGGTATGGGCACTATGAATTTGGTGTTATGCCTTTTGGACTAACAAATGCCCCTGCTGCCTTTATGCAGTTGATGAACAGTATATTCAGGCCTCATCTAGATCAATTCATAGTGGTTTTTATTGATGATATACTGATCTATTCAAAGACCAAGGAAGAACACGAGGTGCATTTGAGGATTTCATTACAGATATTGAGGATGAATCAGTTATATGCAAAGCTCAGTAAATGTGAATTCTGGTTAGAAGAAGTATCTTTCTTGGGGCATGTTATATCAAAGGACGGTTTATCCGCAGATCCATCAAAGTTTGAAGCTGTCAGGAATTGGGAAAGACCGACCAATGCTAGCGAGATCTGAAGTTTCTTAGGTCTTGCAGGTTATTATCGACGATTTATTAAGGATTTCTCCAAAATAGCTGTACCACTCACTAGGCTAACTCGCAAGGAGATACGTTATGAATGGAGTGAGGAATGTGAAAGAAGCTTCCAAGCTCTTAAAGATCACCTAACTACTGTCCCGGTCTTAGCTCTAATGGTTGATGGAGAAAAATTTGAAGTATACACCGATGCATCTGGCATTGGCCTCGGATGTGTTTTAATGCAACAAGGAAAAGTTATAGCCTACTATTCTCGCCAATTGAAGAAGCACGAGGAGAACTACCCAGTCCATGACTTAGAATTGGCTGCGGTAGTGTTTGCACTGAAGATATGGAGACATTATCTATACGGAGTGCAGTTTATTGTATACTCTGACCATAAAAGTCTTAAGTATCTCTTCTCTCAGAAGGAATTAAATATGAGGCAAAGACGTTGGCTAGAATATCTCACGGACTTCGACTTCACTATACAATATCATCCTGAAAAGGGTAATCCTGTAGCCGATGCCCTCAGTCGAAAGCCGAGAGCACTATTAGCCAATTGTATGATTCAGGAGTGGAACTTGCTAGAACAATTCTCTAAGCTTAATATAAGCATGGACAAGGACAGTAGGTGTGTCACATTATCCCATATGAGCATACAGTCAGACTTGCTATCCGAAATACAAGGACTTCAAGATAGTGGCCCAGTACTAGTGGAAATCAAAGACAAAATAGAAGAACAAACTGATTTCAAGATAGCCTCGGATGGAAGATTGATGTTCAGGAATAGAACATGTATACTGAATTGTCAAGAGCTAAAGAAGAAAATCTTAGATGAAGCTCACAGATCGAGGTACACGATTCATCCAGGGTCTACCAAAATGTACCAAGATTTGAAAAGGACCTTATGGTGGTCCAATATGAAAAGAGAAGTAGCAGACTTTGTGTCTCGTTGTCTTACGTGTCAACAAGTCAAGGCAGAACACCAAAAGCCTGTAGGAAAGCTACATCCTCTTGATATTCCCAAATGGAAGTGGGAGGATATCGGTATGGACTTCATTATGGGTCTGTCTAAATCAAAAGGAGGACATGATGGAATATGGGTTATCATAGACCGATTAACCAAGTCGGCACATTTCTTGTCAATCAAGAGCTGATGGTCAGTTGATGTTCTTGCTGCATTGTACCTTAAGGAGATAGTCAGGTTACATGGAGTACCTATCTCAATCGTGTCTGACAGAGACCCCCGTTTTACTTCTCACTTTTGGAAGGGTCTACAACATTCGATAGGGACGGGACTTAACTTTAGTACAACTTTTCATCCTCAAATGGATGGTCAGACCGAGAGAACCAATCAGGTAGTTGAAGATATGCTCAGAGCTTGCATCATTGATTTTGGTGGAAACTGGCATGATCACTTGCCTTTGGTTGAATTTGCATACAACAACAGCTACCAGGCAAGTATACAAATGGCACCTTTCGAAGCGTTATACGGAAGGAGTTGCCGATCGCCTTTGTGCTGGGACGAAGTTGGCGAAAAATAATTATTAGGTCAAGACAAGGTAAGGGATACCACTGAAAAGATTCAGTTGATTAGAGAAAGACTTCAAGTTGCTCAGTCTAGACAGAAGACTTATGCTGATACACGAAGAAGAAATCTCGAATTCCAAGTGGGAGATCACGTATTTCTCAAGATATCACATGAACGTAGAATAAGGAGATTTGGTGTTAAGGGCAAGCTTACACCAAGGTTTATCGGACCTTTTGAGATACTAGAAAGAGTTGGCGAGGTTGCTTACCGCGTCGCGTTACCTCCTCAAATGTTCAAAGTTCATAATGTATTCCACATATCAATGTTGAAGAAATATGTGCACGATCCATCACATATCATTGATCATGGAGACCTGGTGATTCAAAGGGATCTCACTTATGAGCAAAGGCCCATGAAGATCCTTGATCGTGAGGTGCGAACATTAAGGAATAAAGTTATTCCCATGGTTAAGGTGCAATGGAGTAAATGTTCAGAACACGAAGCCACATGGGAGACTAAGGAGTCTATGAGGAAACGATTCCCAGACTTATTCTAACAGGTATGTACTCTACACTCTCCACGTTTATATGTGATTAAATTTGGGGACCAAATTCTTTTAAGTGGGGGAGGGTGTAGTAACCCTAGTAAATTAAAGGACTAGAATGTCCAAATAAAATTAAAATATATAAATATATAATAATTAAACGAGGCTTAGACCTTGTACATAACCCCCTTACATTCTGAAAAGTCTTACAAAATGGACTCATAGACCTTACCATTATATTATAATACATTTAAGAATAACATGTTATTTTAAGTAGCCCTTAGATGCACAAAAATTTTTTAATTGAATTAAGAATCATTAAATCTTGAATAAAATGTCAATTTATATTTTATTACTAATTTAAAAAATTTAATATTCCACATTTACTATATTATAACTTTATTAGAAGGGAGAAGGATATATATATATGATTTAAATACATTAAAGATATATAAAGGATAAAAGAATGGACATATATACAATTTTGATCTTTTCATGGGCAATGAGAAATGACCAAAACTTAAATGACGCCTCTTACTATAGGCGTATATAACGTGAAAAATGACTTAATATAAGTCGTTATTTCTAAATTAGTAAAGGTCAAATAAAGTATATAGTTAAGGATATTATAAAAGAATAGGGGTATATACACGATATCGGTCTTTTGGAGGCTAACAAAAAAAGTAAAAAACTCAATTGACGCCAATGTTGATGGACATCAATTCTATAAGAAGTGACTTTGAGCAAGTCGTCATTTCAAAAATAATGAATAGTGCCGTTTTTTCGACTAAAGAATTTTGGAAAAATAATTATATGGAAAAATATAGAAAAATGGAAAATTAATATCCTTAAAATTTCCCATCTAGATCACATCCATAAAAAAGATAAAAATCCTGGAAGATTCTAATACTTAAGTTATTACGTGTTTCGAACTATTAATAAAGGAAATTCTAATACTATTAGGATAGGTACTAGAGAGTTAAGTCCCAATTGAACTCCAACCCTATAGAGTCTCCAGAACCCTATAAATACCCCCTCCCATCGAGCCAACCTGAAGGCTCTTTTCTTCATCAAAACTCTATTGTTGCTGTTCCAAACGTGAAGAACCTAAGGAAGTTCTTCTTCCTCTCCATCCAATAGTAGGATTCCATCTTCTTTCTATTCAACCTGATGGTATAGAACGTGAAGAACATTAATGGTTCTTCATCTTTCTTCTCCAGATTGTCTGCAACGAAGTAGTACTGCTGATTGCTTCATCCTCAGAAGGCTGCTCCTATCGTGATACAAGAAGAACGTGGGAGAACTCTTTGGCTGCTGCAGTTGCTGCCTCTTCGTTGGAAATCAAGAGCTGCTGCTCTTATTATCATCCTGCAGTTTCTCCCGACGAACAACTGCTCTTGTTATATTGGCTTCTAGTTACTCTGTTAGAAACATAGTACCGTATTTTCTTCAAACTCTTCATGTATGTCAACCAAACCAATCCACAAGGTAGGTTTTCTCAAGATTTAGCAAAAATTCAATATTTAACAAGTTAATGCATGCATATAGGTTTGCAGATGAATTCAGTAGTTAAAGATTTCGTTTCCAGAATGAAGTTTGTTCATTTACTGCATAAATGGAATTGACGACCCACATCAGGGCGTCATTTTAAACTAACGACCGAGTAACAGTCGTCAATTTTCTAGTTATTTAATAAATACACCATGTTCAAAATTTAATAACTGTGAACCTATATATGTAAACTAATGCATGATCATGTCCATAAATTCCTGATATTTTTCTCTACCTGTACATGTCATTTGTTTCTTGATCAGACCAACTTCATGAACCTTGTGCCTGTGATTGTACCTGTCCGGTGCAAATCACAAGACAAAGAATTAGCGACCCAGATCAGGTCATCATTTAAATGGACGCCCGCAACCATGGGCGCGACTTAGTGACAAGCCTTGCAATTTTGATATATATTAACCTTCCTGGATATTGGAATTGACGACGTGAACCCTGCCTTGTTTTTGATGTATGACGCCCCTGACTAGGGCGCGTTTTAATAAATTGAAGACTTTAGATAAGTCGCCATTTACCTGAACGACTAAAATTTAGAAATTTTTAGCAACAAAAATATGGATTAAACGACTGAATGAAGAGTCGTCAATTACTGAAATGACGACCCAAACAAAGGCGTCAATTATAAAAATAAAGACTCAGTACCAGATGTCAATTTTCTAACAGTCATGTTTTCGTGGTTTTTCTGTAATCCATGGCAGTGGATATATATATATATATATATATATATAGGTACTATATTCCATTCCGTGAATATAGTCCCATGTTTCACGATGTTTTATCGGTTACACACTATTTCTCGGTGATAGATGAACTCTCCATGGGACATTCCGTTCCTTTGGACCGGTGACTTTATCATAGAGACCTCTGTAAGCCTCCGCTAGCCTTGGATTCCCTCAAGACAGCCGAGCTGGTTGTACCATTAAAACCCATGACACTACTTAATCGCCATGTCACTCTAAAGAAACATGGTGTACCGACCCTCACGACATGCTGTTTGTATGTCATGAGAATATTCTTGAAATAATGGGATGGGTAATCCATACCATTCATATCGTTTAAGAATAGTGTGCCGTACTTGTGTACACTAATTCTATATACCTTATCATGTACAAGAATGAGCGACCATGTTCATATGGGCGCTTATTCCTATTGTCATGGCACCCAAGTTAGGGAGTCGATTCCACCTAGTTTTATCGTTAATCATGATTATACCGTTATTATCATCCTTATACCACATGTTCAAATCCTTGAAATGCTATTTCACAAAATCTACCATAAAAGTTCGTACAAGCTTATTCCTTGAAACTCCATATTGGATATAACTTTAGTGGATGTCGAAAAATACACGATCAATGCCTGCGCATATAGGGCCCGATCTGGTCCTGGGAGGAGCACCCAAAAGTACTAGTGCCCATGGGCGTTGTAATGATCACGGTATGGCATTGTACCGAAGTGCATGACTAGCTTGATTAGACATTCCCCAATCTCGTACTCGACTTGACATGACATGACTTGCGTGACCCGGAACGGGTATTTATATACTTGCTTGAAACATGATAGCCACTTCCTGACATGACATGATGAATATACTTGCTTGAATATCTTGACATTCATTGATATAAGTTCTTGAAAGACATGCTAGTTTACTCAATTACCTCTTGTTATACTCTCTCTCTCTTGTCGTTTTACGCAAACATGCATAGCTTTATTGCATTCATGTAACTTGTAATTTACTTAAAGTAAGCTAGCTCTTGAGATATAATTCCTACTGAGCGTTCGCTCATCTAGTGTTTTCCCCTATTTTTCAGGTAAGTCCGATGACGAGATTCAATCGGATGGGGAAGGTCAAGAGTGAAGAGATTACAGCTACTCTGTCTATCCAAGCGTCTACTAGTCTTATCTTTCTAATTTCTTGAGTCAACCATTGTACTTTTTCTTTTATTGAGTCTTAGCACTTTCATTAAGTGGATTGTAATAGATGTACTTTGAGGTTGTAATTGAATAAAGGATTGGGTTATCTTTACTTTTGCGCACTCTGCCTTTGTGTTGAATACACTAACGCTATGATTGACATGATCGATATAAACTCGTCACGTCTTTCCCGGGTTCCTTCCGCGCTCGGGGCGTGACACATCTTCCCTCTCCAACTTCCCCCTCCACCATCCTCTTCATCTTGCTGCATGATCTCCACTGACCTCCAAAAAAAACGTCAAAATTGAAACGAAGATTTCGGTGGAAGATTACACTATCTTGCCTCCATCCTCCTCCTAGGGGCACAAGGCCCCTGCTCCTTCCTTTCCACTAGATTTCCTTTCTCCTAGGTTAAACGTAGGGTCTGTCGAGTCTAGGGAAGTAGAGTTTGTTAGGTCTAGAGAAGTATGGTCTTGTTCTAGGTCGTCTAATCCTTCCGAGCCTGAACCGCGCCCGCTTGCACGTCATTCCAAATCCATCCTTGATAGGTTCTTGCAGGATCTTGCTCAGCGTTGTCACGCTCTTCTGAAGTGTCTGGAGTTCATAGCTACGGCGATTGTGATAGAAGATGATGAGGAGCAAGATAGGGTGTGGAGCGACGATGTACTAGGTGTTTATGAATTCCTAGATGAAAAGGACCCGATCGATGATGAGGACAGCAACATAGATGACATCGCCGATCTGTATGTGCAAGGACTAAAGAGATTCGATGAGCCATCGTCGGCAGTGGATGAACCTACGAAGGAAATAAATTTGGGAACTGAAGAAGACCCCAGGCCCGTTATTATTGCCGCTAATCTCCCTCCGCAAGTAGAAGAAGATTTAATCAAGGTTCTGAGGGAGTATAGCGATTCTTTTACCTGGTCTTATGAGGAAATGCCGGGATTTGACCCCTCTTTAGTGGAACACCGACTCGTACTTAAACTAGGGGCAACACCTGTAAAACAAAGGTCAAGAAGATTTCACGCCCACATGGCCTTAAGGATTAAAGAAGAGGTCGATAAATTGTACAAGGCCAGATTTATTAGAGTTGTTCTATATCCCTAGTGGGTGGTGAACATTGTCCCTGTTATCAAGAAGGATGAAAAAGTGTGTATTTGTATTGATTTCAGGGATCTTAACAAAGCATGTCCCAAGGATGATTTTCCGCTGCCTCACATAGATGTCTTGGTGGACAACACTGCTGGGTATGAAGCTTTATCATTCATGGATGGTTACTCAGGATATAACCAGATCTGTCTCGCTCTCAAGGATCAAGAGAAAACCTCCTTCACTACGCCCTGGGGCACATACTGTTATGTGGTTATGCCGTTCGGTCTGAAGAACGCAGGTGCCACCTACCAGAGGGCGATGATGGCTATCTTCCACGACATGATGCACATTTACATGGAAGCTTATGTGGATGACATCTTGGTGAAATTGAGAACCAAAGAAGAACACCCCTCTGTTCTAACTAAGGTGCTGTAGAGAGCTAGGGAGTACAAGCTAAAAATGAATCCTAAGAAGTGTGTTTTCGGAGTCTCTTCAGGGAAGCTACTAGGCTTTATCGTTAGCAAACGGGGGATCCAGATTGATCCTAATAAAGCAAAGGCTGTCATGGACATGCCTCTGCCTAATAATATCATGGAACTTCTAGGATTGGTTGGTTGACTGCAATTCATCAGAAGATTCATATCCCAACATTCCCAAATGTGCCGTCTATTCTACGAATTGCTAAAGGCGGGGGTCAAGCTTGAATGGAACAAAGATTGTCAAAACGCCTATGAGGACTTAAAAGTCTATCTATCTAATCCCCCGGTTTTGCAACCTCCTGTCCCTGGGAAACCCCTAATCCTATACATCTCGGTCATTGAGGACTCCTTAGGGGCGGTTTTAGCACAAGTAGACGATGAAGGCAAGGAGCGGGCAGCTTATTACCTCTCCAGGTTGTTTAACCCGGCCGAGGCCAAATACACTACTATGGAGAAGATTTGTGCCGCCTTAGTGTGGTTAGCTTAGAAACTCAAACACTACTTCCTAGCCCACCCAGTTAGGTTGATCTCTAGAATGGACCCGATCCGCTATCTCTTAGAAAAGCCTATCCTTTCTAGTAGGTTAGCTCACTGGTAGAACTTCCTCTCTCAATTCGATATCACCTTCATTATTCAGAAGGCGTTCAAAGGATATGCCATCGCTGAGCATCTTGCCCATCTTCCCATTCCTCACATCGACTCTATTCAAGATGATTTCCCTGATGAGCATCTCTCTGCTATCTCTCATCATCCCTTCTGGTCTCTAAACTTCGATGGTGCACTCAATTCTCATGGCCGAGGGATAGGCGATGTTCTCCTCACTCCAGAAGGGGTGACAATTCCCTTTGCTTACCAGCTCCGATTTCCTGCTACCAACAACATCTCCGAGTATGAGGCTCTCCCAGCCGATTTAAAGCACGCGTACCTTCTAGGCGCGCGCCACTTGAAGATCCTAGGAGACTCTCAGCTCGTCCTGTGGCATGTTCTGTCTACTTACCACACCCGTGACCCTAAGCTCAAGCCCTATCAAGATTTGGTCACACTCCTGGCTAGGCAATTCCGTAAGCTAATCTACATCCATACTCCCCGATCTCAGAACATTCTAGCTGATGCTTTGGCATCTCTCGCTTCCTCTCTATCTTTCCCTCTCAGTCGGAGCACTAAGACTATCATCGTTCAGAGACTGGACGCACCATCTCTTCAGGATCCTTGGTATGCCAACCTTAGGAAAACTATAGAGGCGAGAACTGAGAAGGAAGATCTTAAGGAAGTATCTTTGACAGAATTAGAAGAGATCTTGGAGGAAGAAGAATTATCCTGGTACCACGAAATCGAGTTATATTGCAAAGATGGATCGTTCCCGGAAGGGGCAAATGCCGAGCAACACAATAAGAAGAGCCGCCTTAAGGTATACTATCGTTGCAGGAGAACTATATAGGCGCGCTACTAATGGGATGCTCATGAGATGCTTAGACGATGATGAAGCTTGGAAGGTGGCCGAAGCAGCCCATTCTAGTGAGTGTGGAGGTCATGTTAATGGCCAGGCTCTAGCAAATAAAATCCTTAGGCAGGGTTATTATTGGCCCACGCTAGAGGAAGATTGCTCCCTCTATGTCCGAAGGTGTCTTAAATGCCAACTCCACGCTGATAAGATCCATGCTCCAGCTTTGTCTCTTCATCCTCTTTCTGCTCCTTGGCCATTCTCATGTGGGCATTCGACGTTGTCGGCCCGCTCGGTGATCCCAATTCTCAGACCAAGCAAAAATCCTTCATCCTTACCGCCACTGAGTACTTCACCAAGTTTGCTGAAGCTGAAGCGTATGCGGAGATTAAAGCTACCACGGTGTGCCGCTTCATCATGAGGAACATCATATCTTGGTTCGGAGTGCCAAGCAGCATCATCACCGACAACGGACCCAAATTCATCTCTAAGGAGCTCAAGAACCTATGTAAGAAGTTTAATATTGCATTACATCATTCATCTCCATATTACCCACAAGGTAACGGTCAAGCCGAAGCTACTAATAAAACCCTTCTCAAAATCATCAAAAAAACGTGCTAATCTCACAAATTCTCTGATTGGCTAGAACGATTAGTGGAAGCTCTATGGGCTTACTGCACCTCCGTCCGTACTCCTACGGGGCAATCCCCCTATGCTCTCACATACGGGATGGAAGCGATGCTCCCATATGAGATTCTGATCCCTTCCCTAAGGGTACAGCTCGATAAGGAACTTAATCTCGAAGAACGTCGAGAGGCGTTGCTCGTCCAGTTGGAGCTCTTATATGAAAAGAGGATTAATGCGGCCGATCACGTGTCCGTTTATCAAAAGAGAGTTTCACGTTATTTTCAAAAGAAGGTAATTTAGCGTAAATTTCAAAAAGGTGATATGGTTTTGAAATGCAAGTTCATTAGGTCTACAGGTCCTAGGTCTAAATTGTAATCTAACTGGGAAGGGACGTTTGTCGTCAAAGAGGCTTATCCAGGGAATGCTTACCGCTTAATGAACACAGAAGGCGAGGAGCTCGCTCATGCTTAGAATGGGTTGTATCTTAAGCGTTTCTTTCCTTAGAGTCTAAGCCAGTGCCACCCGGTAGCAAGGTGCCTTTTCCCTTTTGCCATGAAAGAGAACCCCGAGCACGGTAATCACACACTACACGACATCCCCTGGTCGGGTTTCCACTTTTGTAGACACCGTTTCTCCTGGCCATGCTTGGGGGAAAGTCAAGGTCCCTGTCCATTTCTCTCTTCAGCCGAATCCAGGGGCAATAGGTGAATAAGGGGGCGACGACCAATCTAGACACCCTGACGAGAGGAGGTCTCAAATAAGGGGCAATCCGTTATGACCTGACACCACAAAAGATAGAAAAAGCAAAGAAAAGGAGCAGTCATCATGAGAAAAACAAAAGTTCATCTTGAAAGTCCATCAGTCATAATTCCAAAGCACCAAGGAAAATGAAAAAGCTAGGCATGGCAAGAGTGGCAGTACAGTTTCCCCGCAGGACGCATGAGCCCGGTCGTATGCGTGCCTAGACTGGACAAAGGTTCGATGACGGACACAAAGTCCTGGCGCAACAGACCGAATCTCTGAATAGGTTGCTCAGAGAGGAACTCAAGCCCTAAAAACCCCTACACCTGGCCTAAGCTTATCCCCATATTCTATTTTCTTTTTAGGACTACACAAATACCCCAGGTATGGCCTTGATAGAAGCACCATCACGTAGATTGAGCCTTGGCCAGGGGTTGTCACTCCCATTTGCACGCCAACCTCGGAGAATTCCTAATGGAATAGGGAGAGCCCGCGTTACTAGGGAGGCACTGGTCTTCAAAAATCAAAAAATAACAAATATTCCAAAAAATCCAAAAATAGCAAATATTTCAAAAATTCAAAAAATACAAATATTTCTAAAATCCAAAAATAACAAATATTTCAAAAATCCAAAAAAATAACAAATATTTCAAAAAAATCCAAAAATAACAAATATTCTAAAAATCCCAAAATAGCGAATATTTCAAAAATCCAAAAAATTAGCGAATATTTCAAAAAAAAACTGAATATTCCAAGAATCCAAAAACATCATATATTTTTAAAATCTCACAAAAATCTAAATATTTGTAAAAACTCCAAAAATAACATCACGTGCATCACATGCATTACATTGTTTCAATTATTTTTTCCGCCTATTTAATAAAGACTCCACCTCTTGACCAAATATCAAGAATGGTCAGCTTTCTAAACTTACTTCAGGCAAGGGGTTGAATCTAAGAACAGATCTAACTTATTTTTTGTCTAAGTGTGTACAGAACGCATGTTCAAAGTTCAAAATTTCAAACCCACAAACCCACAGGTTCTGGCTCTCTAACAGTCTATTCTTGGACCGTCACACCTTTCTAACGGATGAAAGTTCGGCCGTCACCTTCTCCCGAAGGTCAAAACTCTGTAGTTCTCAGTAAACATTCTCTAACGCGTCTACATTAGACCGTTACATCCTTCTGGCGGCCTATTATTAGACTGTTAGACTTTTCCGAGAATAGTTAACTCTTAGTTTCTCTCAGTCCTCTCTTCTAACAGCTGGTCGTGGAACCGTTAGAGGAAGGTGACGGCCCTACATAGGACCGTTACATTTCATAGAAACTCTATTTTCGAGAATATTTGAGCCCAATCAAGCAACAAACTCATATTCCATCAACTTAGGCACCTTCATTTCATTCAACTGAACTTGATGATACATAAATTGGGTGGAAAATTACATTCAAGAAAAATTTCAAACTACATTCAATTTTCTATCCGCATGAGGCCGGATCTTGCGTAGTTCCTTCACATAGGCACAGCATTCCTCGTCGTCTTCTTCCACCTCTTCTTGCCACGGGCACACTTTTTTGATCTCCCACATGGTCAGAGCGCTCCGGACTGCTCTTTCGTCCTCCTCGGTCCCCATCTTTCTAGCTTGAAGGGGAGGGAAATGTGATAGTGCAGGAACTATAGTCCGGGGTAGCCCGATCTGAAGATAACATCAGTAAGGGTTGTAGATCGCCATGGTAGTGTCCCCCACTAGCTGTAGATCAAGGCCTGGTCGCCGTGGTACTCTGAGCAAGGTGCTCTGAAGAACTCTTGGACGGATCGCGAACTTCTCTATTGGCAAGGTATTGAGAAAGAGGCGCCAATCGTCTCGTGTTTTCTTGTCCGCCGTCCGGCATTCAACCTGTGAAGAAAGCCCAAATGCACGTCCAATAAAGAACAAAGGGTGGCTCTCAAAGATCCGGCGAGCTGAAGGTATGTCTCCCTTGGGTTGAAATTTGATTCTCACTTCCATCCAACACTCAAGGAGTATCATTGAGCCGAATAGAGGTCCTCATAAGCAAGCTGAGCTAAGCCCTTCATAAAGATATGAAAGGACCGCTTGAGAAATGGACAATCCCCGCCACAACCCACTGATGATGCTAAGGTTTTGGATATCTAGGAGGTGGTCCGTGGTGGAGAAAAGAAAGACCCCGCACAAGCAAACCGATATGGCTTTAGCTATAGCTTCGAATCTCCCGCTCTTGTTTTTGCAATAAGCAGTGATCCATTGGGCCATCGATATCAAATGGATATGTCGGGGACTGATCATGGTCCTAACATCGTTTGAGCTATGTATGAAATCACCTAGGATAAGTGATGGGTCAATGGGCTCAACCGTATGGCACACTAAGTCTTCATCTCCCACTTTAGTCTTAGCAAGGGATAGGTAGGTCTCTACCTCCTCTAATAGGACTGTAGCTTCAAAGGAAGGGAAGAGGAAGGTGTGTGTTTGTGGGTGCCATAACTCTATGAGGGCTGAAATGCTTGCCCAATCTAAGGACAATTTCTGGAAATTTTTGGCCAAAACAACTAAGGGATGAAGGTGCCATGCCCTTAGGATTGATAGGACCTCTAATGGAAGTTCTTTGATCATGGGAGCCACCCACTTTAGGTTGGAGTAACACCTTGGGCCAGGAAAAGGCTAGAGAAAAAGAAAAAAGAAGAGGAAGAAGAGAGGAAGATCATAAGAAGAATGAAAAGTGCAAAAAATTAATGACCTTTTGAATTCAATTGCAAACTTACCTCTCTTAATGGACTTGAGCTAAGATGCTTGGGGATGGAGGTCAATCTTTGCAGCTCCCCATGCTCCTTCTTGGCTGCTTTAGGCCCGGTGTAGACCCTCTCCTCCATGCCCATCACTCCAAAGCTCCTCTTCATGGTGTTCTTTGCTATTTTGATGAAGTTCCAATCCTTGTAGCAGAGAGTTGATGTGAGCTATGATTTCTGGGCTTGTTCCTATTTATAAAGGTTTGATTTTGGTGTTAGAATGATAAGACTTGAATTAGAAAGCCTTATCCTAGGCCTAGGAGGGTTCTAGTGTGGATTAAGGCCTCTTTCCCTCGGATTTGGACGCTCACGGGAGAGTCCTGTTCGGATTACACTGCTTTTTTATGTAACGGTTTATCGTAGGACCGTCAGAGTGCTCTAACACTCCACTCTTAGACTGTCACGTCCTTCCATCCATCGCCCTTACTCTGATTGCTCTGACGGCTCAGTCTTCAACCGTCACGGTACCCTGGCGGTCTTAATATAGACCATTACATGGCCTTTGCAGGTTTTTGATTAACTCTATTTTTTTCCCTTTTGTCAAACCTACCAGACGGTCGGCCTCTCGTTCTATCCCTGTCAAGCATGTTGCTTTCACATCCATGCATTTATTCATCCACACATCCATGCATTCATTCACCCACACATCCACATAATACAATAACAAAAATTAAAAGATTTTCATTCCATTTATCATTCCATTTTCACTCACATAGTCATGTACAAGTGTGTGTCAAAAAAGAAGAAAAAGAAAAAGAAGAGCACAAGGTCACTTGGCCGGTCTATCTCCCGGGCCGTCGCTATCGCCAGTGCCCTTGTGCCGCTTTACTGGCGACTCTACGGCACTGCTCTCCTCCTCACGTCGCCGTCTCTGCTCCGCCTCCTCATTCCTCCGCTGGCCGAAAGAGCTGGTAAGGAAGCCCGCAACTGATCCGCTAAGAGCAATGCTCCTAACGCCACTCCGTGCTCCACTCCGGGAAGCGCTCCTCTCTGAACCACGGTCTACCATCCTCAAGGCCTTCTCCAGCGCCCGCAGCTTGATCTTTAGCTTGAAGATCTGATGTCGTGACTCCCTGGCCTCGGTCCTATAGCGCTCCAAGTCTACTGCCCCAGTACGAAGTCCCTCTGCCTCGGCCCGTGCCTGTGCCAACTCCGCTCGGAGTCTCTCTATCTCCGACCGTCCTCGATCTACCTTAGCCACGGCTGCGGTCAGCTCTCTCGCCTGCATTTACATTTCATCATGTCAGTCAGCACTTGCATAATCGTAAGCATTAAGTCTAAGGAAACTCAGGTTTAGTTTCTTACCCGCTCCGCGTGGGTGGCCTCGGCTTCCTCGGCCTGAGCTACTGCCCGAGGAAAATCTGCATCTCGCTCTTGCTCTGGCAGGCTATGAAGAGGAGGACGGAGCGTCTGGTCCTGTCCTTTGGGCTCCCTCGGCCCGCTGCATTTAGAAGTTCAAAGTCAGTCAGTTTGCATCATCATAAGCATAAGCATTTAAGTCTAAGGTTTAGAAAACTCACCAAGAGCTCCAAAGCTGTCCGGTACTTATCCCGCTACTGGATAGTGGCGTGGAAGAGCCCCTCGAGCTCAGCAATCCATCCCTGTGGGTCTAGCTGCATTTAGAAAACAAGTGTCAGTGCATATAGGAATTCAATTGAATTAAATAGATAAGAGTTGGAGTTTAGAAGTTCATACCGATTGTCGGGTGCCTCTGAACACTTGGTCGCCATGCCGCTGGGAGTAGGCCCTGAAGTAGGCCTCATCGCTGTCAGCTCGCTCTGTCACGGCTCGGCCCTTCTGGTTCTACTCATGCATGTACTTCGCCTTCCGGGCGCACCAGTCGACGTCCCCGCTGATGCCCTTTGAAGACTTTCCAGGGCGCTCGTCATTTCTGTGAGGGAATGCTACCTCTGGCTGGTGAACTCCTCGCGTCCTCATGATCAGACGGTAGTGCAGGGGCTCGATGACGTTGATACAATGAAGCCAGATATCACGCCCGTTGTATGCTAGGGAAGCCTTGACCGACGGCTATCCCTCGTGTCCCTCATCCTGATACGGTGTCCATCGCACCTGAATGGCAATTGAGTCCATGTCAGCATTTAGAAGCATTTAGCAACATTTAAAAACATTTTAGGAGTGTATAGAAGAGTTTAAGTTCAGGAGCTTACCGATGCGTACGGGAACGAGTCTATGTCGTCCTGGATGGCTCGGGTCAGTCTGCTGACCGATCCCATGTCCCTCGTGACAAACCACAGCCTCGCGATGGGGATCCGCCCGGGATGCATCTATGTACCTCGCCCGATTTCCGGGAGGCAGAGGAAGCTCCAGCTCTACATTTTAGAAGTCAAATGTCAGCATATAACAGTCATAAGCGTATAGAAGCATTTAAAGTTTAGAATTTACCTATAGGAAAGGCGAGAAGCTACCCAGCATCATCCGCCGGTCAATAGTACTCAGTGACTCGAACAAGAAAGCGAGCACCGCCGCTCCCCAGGCATATATGCCTACTCTGCCGAGCTCCTCCAGTAAAGGCAGGAGCCTGCAGCTGATCACATCTGCTCTGGTCGGGAATAGTAGCTTCCCGAACAGCAGGATCGGGAAGCATCTCAGAACTCTGTCTCCCTCTGGTCCCGCCTCCACTGCTACTCTCGGGCGGACCTACTCGAAATCATAATAATGGGTCCCCAGACCCATTATCCTCCCCTCAATCACGCATGCACGCATTGGAAAAATTAAAATTAGGGTTTTTGGGGCGGAAGCCAACCTCGGGGTCTTGACCCCCCTTCTTCTTCTCCGGCATCGTAGCTCCTTCTTCACCGCCGGCGGCCTCCTCTAGAGCATCTCCACCTTCTTCCCCGGCCGTGGGAGGGTCCTCCTCCACCGTTTGGTCCGCCGCCACCACCGATTGCTCGTCCGCCGCCGGGGGAGTGTCTTCCCGGGCTATTCGATCTCGGCATCGTTTAATCGCCATCCTCTTCTTCCCCTTCTCCCTCACCATTAGTGGCCGGGGGGGGGGGCTCGTCGCCGGCGATGGGTCATCGGTGGGGTTTTTTTTTTTTGGCTCGGTTGGTCGTGTTTTGCGTTTTGAGTGTTTTTGAGTTGAATGAGGGAGGGAGAGACGATCTGTTTTTTTTTTTGAACGCCCAAAAATTGTAACGGTCTATCGTAAGACCGTCACAGGTTTCTGACGTGTTATTCTTAGACCGTCAGGTGATTAGGTCATTTGTTTTGAAAAATGTGAACCGACGCTGTGTGACGGGTCACATTTAGACCGTTACATTTGTCTGGCGCACCTTTAACAGACCGTCAAAGGTTTTAAATCATTTGATGGATGATAATGTCGTATCTATCAAAATTTCATGCTTGAGTGATCATTACGCTTTCATGCCTTATCTTATCAATACAATTCATGCTTGTGAATGGATGTGCTTTATTCATATTGTTGATTGGCTAACCCCTTTCTATGGATGAAATCATGAACGCCATTATGCTGTCATGCTTTGCCGCTCGCCAGGCAGGTAAGTCAGATACGGTATCTTGATCCCTTATCCCTTAATGCATTACTATATGTTATCTATGATATATTTTCTCGAGAACCGACTGGTCATTCATGTGTTCCAGGATCTGATGTTCCCCTTTAACAAAAATGATGATGATCTAAGTTCACATGTTTAATCATTGGATAGGCCGTTAGGTTGGCAGAATTAGGGGACGATGGTTCTATCTTGCATGCTGTGGTTGCAGATAGTGTCTTGACCCTGATTTATCCGGTCTAGCAATACTATTCTCGAGTATTTTTCTATTTTTATCCTTTCTTTGCATTTATTTTGATGATTTCTTTATTTTAGCCTAGCATGCATCATGCGCATCTTTAAGCATTCATGAGCCTTCATCTGTCCAAGGTATCTCAGTAATGGTGAGTAATTGTGTTCGTGGTCTCGAGTAAGGAGAGTCATTCCACTCTGAGTCAAAAGGTTTCCTTCGGTCTTGTCGCTTGGTCTGGTTAGTTGAAGATTCCTGTCTGGAGTTTGGTTAATCATCTTTTCCTTTCCGTTGCTCCGGCCACTGGCCGTGTTTTCATTTCCTCAGTTGTTAGTTACTCTAGACATGCATCATTTGGTTTACCGTTCCCCGTGATTAGTTCAAAGTTTTCTAGAAGATTCCTATCGCTTGTTGGTTTGAGGACGGGTGTCGTTTGCCTTAACGTCCGCTTTTCAGTCCTCTCCGCTTCATCTCCATGTTCCATTTCACTTTTGCTTCACCTCCGCTCGCTCTCCTACAAAGAGGACGTTAAGGAGGGGCATTTGTTGACACCCGTTTTATGACCAATAAGTTGGGTCATCTCCTTATTCATTTTAAATGATGCTCTGAGTTGTTCACCCTTATTGGGCCATCTTGGTCAATTTGAGGTTTATTTCATGGGTCATTTCTCCTTTGTTGGGTATGGTTCCTCATCTCTTTCCCACTAGACGAAGCCTAGCAAACCTTCATTTTATTTGCACTCCCTTGTCTCGGACGGTCCATTCCTGGCGCGTCATAGTGTTCTAACGCCCCTATCTTTGACTGCTACATCATCTCAGAGTCCTAAAGCCCATGGCTTCTTTCAAAGCTTATCTATTATCTTATCCGTTAGGTGTGACGGCTTATCGTGCGACCGTTACCATATTCTGACTCACCTACTCATGGCCATTACATTTTGCAGAGTCCTATTCTACAACCTTCTTCATCCGTTGATCTTATCTTTTAGTGGATAAGGTTGTGTGACGGTCCAGTCCTGAGGCATTACATCACTGTGGCGGTTTATCGTTCAGCCGTTACATCAAACAGAGAGTTCTAGCAGAATTGCTCTTTCTCTACTACTCCGTGGCCGAATTAAGAGTTTGTTTTCTCGATTTCTCCCTCAAATCTGATCCTTAGAACCTTATGTTTGTTTCTATGGACTCTTGGGAGTATTATCTTCAAGAGTTTGCTAAGAAACGTCCTACTTTCTAGCTGGATTCTCTCGTACTTGACCAGAGAGTTTGAGGGTCTATAAATAGAACCCTTGGCTTCATGGCTGAAGGAGGAGATATCTGGAGTTCGCGTCGAAGTGTTGCTCCATCCTAGAGCT
Source organism: Amorphophallus konjac (assembly GCA_022559845.1). Classification (NCBI taxonomy): domain Eukaryota; kingdom Viridiplantae; phylum Streptophyta; class Magnoliopsida; order Alismatales; family Araceae; genus Amorphophallus; species Amorphophallus konjac. Next base: position 103,170,030 of record CM040122.1, read on the forward strand.
TGAACCAACCAAAGAGAGCTGCTTCCCACGTCCATCTTCTTCCAAAGTCTAGAGAGTATTAGTTCGAAGGGTCTAGTTCAGTAAAGTTATTTTCTTAGTCTCTTTTTACCTCCTCCAAGCATCATAGCATCTCCCTTCTTCTTCTTTCACGTTCTTGCATCTTCTACATTCATCTAAACCTCTCCCCCATCTTTTAAGCGCCCCAGAGGGGTTAAAAAACCAACCTCCCTAGTATTTCCCTCTCCTTTTACATGTTCTTAAGTTCTTTTGATTTATTGATATTGCACTCTTCCAAGGGCTAATCTGGGTTGTTTTCTTTGTGTTCTACACTTTTTTGCAGGTTTACAGAGTCCACAGCATGAGGCCCAAGCTTTCTGGCCGGCTGGAAGGTGTGGAGATCAAAGATTCCCAAGTTCCTATTATGCAGATCTCTGACGGATCATCAAAGGAGCATTAGAGTTACGTAACGGCTTATCATAAGGCCGTCACACTTCTGTGGCGCATCAGTTCTTGACCGTTACACTTCACAGAACTGTAGTTCTTTCTCTCTCCTATGGGCGGGTGCTTCATCCACCTATTTCTAAGGTACTTTTCAGGTCTTTGGCTTGTTTATTACCTTAGTGGCGATCACATCTTTCCTTAGTTTGGGCAGTAGCTCTCTCTTTCCTCATACCTCTTTCTTACTTGCTTTATTTGCTTGTTCCACCTATACGGTGTGTTTAGTTTACTTCCTTGCTCCACGCCCCAGCGTGTGCTTTTATTTTCTTTCCTTTAGCTTATTCTTGATAGAGATGGCATGCCCATGCTTAGATTTTATGTTGATTGCCTCGGTTCATGTTGTACATGTTCATAGGTTGAGTGATTTCATTGCTTGTTCATATTTCCATCATTGTTCACATCATATTCACCTTGCAAAAGGAACACATAATAATCAACAACCTTGTTGGTGAACAACGTCACCTCGTAGCTTAGGGCCACTCTTATGCTCAACGAGTTCCCCACCTTCCCCCAATTGTACAACCGAGCTCGGATCATGCAAGCTCTGATGAAGGATGCCACCTTACCTCCTTTCTTTGAGACCCGCACTAGGGGTCGGAAAGCTCTAGCCGTTCCCACCACGAAAGGGGTCACCATAAATGAACAAGTGAACACTCTGATGGATGATATGAACGGATCTATAGGGCGGGTGAACAGATTAGTTCTAAAACTTTTGCCTAAATAAAAATCTACACAAGCAAGAGATGAGTTAGCGTAGACAACTAACGACTGTCCCTACCTAGGACAGTGAACAACACTTTGAGGTATGTGTGCAGAAAGTTTAGAACGCAATCAGTTCGCGTATGTGTAGAGAGTTTAGAATGCAATCAGTTTGGGTATGAGTAGAAAGTTTAGAACGCAAGTTAAATCCCTGTGAATGGAGGTAGAGAAAATGGATCAAACACACTATCACACCACTGCTCAGATAGTTTTTAAGGTGGTTCGGCTACAACCTTGCAAGCCTACGTCAACCCCTCACCAACCCAGTGATGGTGAGGATTCATCGATGCACAAGAAAAACCACACACACACATGCGGATCTCTCTGCATACATTAGCTGTCACACAACTTGACTGCGAGGAACAACCTCCTCGCACAAACACTGGAAACCAGCAAAACACACAAACACGATCCCAAAAATAGGGATTCGGAAGTACCTTGCTAGACCGCACAGGTATGACCAAACTAAAAACTTCATAAAGGTAAAAGAAATGTAAATAAAAGGAAAAACATAAAAATGAACTTAAAGGAACACAATTTAGCTCCAGATTAAAGTCTGGGAGCGTATTCTGATGTGAACAGAGCAGTTCCAGTCATGGCAGCTTCACTCTCTCTCTCTATCAGCAGATGGGAAGCTATCTCACTAGAGATTGGCTCTCAATCTCTTCTCATAGGCTTACCCACTTTCTCTTGATCGCTCTCAACTCTTTCTTTCTGTCTTCTTCTTCCTTTTTGTTGGGTCCCGTAGTGCAGGAACACGGTTCTAGAGGGGGGGTGAATAGAACCCTCTACTAAAATTATGTCCAATTAGAACTATTTACTAGCTCACAGCGGAATTAGCAAGATTAGCAAGAGTGAGGAATTTAAACTAATTGTAATAGACATGATTATCTCAATCTCACCGTACTCACTCGAACGGATAATCAGATATGAACTGTAGCATCTCGTATATATATATATATATATATTAATATTTCCCCAAAAAAAAATATTAAATAAACTCTTTAGGAAGTTTATGTAAGAAGTGGGAACACAAAGTTATCATATGTAAAGATTATTCACTTAACAAGTGGTTTCCTAGTATAGTTGGTTAATTAACTTACCTTTCAACCCAATGACTAGGGTTCAAATCCTAGCATCCACCATTTATATTTTTTGCCAAATAATTATATGTTATTATGTAAGAAGTGGGAACACGAAGTTATCATATGTAAAGATTATTCACTTAACAAGTGGCTTCCTAGTGTAGTTGGTTAAGTAACTTGCCTTTCAACCCAAATGACCAAGGTTCAAATCTTAGCATCCACCATTTACATTTTTTTGCCAAATAATTATATGTTACAGACATATGAGCCATGGATTAGCTGTCCAAACACTATCCCTATCTCTCCTACAAGCTGTAAAGCCCCATTATTTCAGATCTTGCCTCCCATTCGGCCATGACAATCCTATAAACATACCCCTTTTGTTACCCCATTCTAGGCTAGCTAAGGTTGGGGCAAAGCTCTGCAGGGATTACAAAGAAGGGTTCTGCTGATACGATCTTCCAACAAGTAGGTGTTCTCAACTTTTAACTAAACTAGTAGCTAATCTAGGATGATTAGTCTAGGCATTTAGTCTTAGGCTCATTTCCATGCGATATTTAGTGTTTAATTAGCATGTGTTGGCTTAAATCTAGGATGATTAGCATGTATTAGCTTCATACCTAAGATAATTAGCATGTATTAGCCTTATACCCAGAATAATTAGCATGTATTAGCAAGTATTAGTCTCATACCTAGAATAATTAGCATGTGTTGGCTTAAATCTAGGATGATTAACATGTATTAGCTTAATACCTAAGATAATTAGCATATATTAGCCTTATACCCAGAATAATTAGCATGTATTAGCAAGTATTAGTCTCATACCTAGAATAATTAGCATGTGTTAGCTTAAATCTAGGATGATTAGCATGTATTAGCCTCGTGTCTAAGATAATTAACATGTACTAGCCTTATACCCAAGATGATTAACATTGATTAGTACGTATTAGCTTCAATCTAGGGTAGTTGGCATGTATTAGCTTCATATCCATACGATATATCCGTCTAATGCAAGTTTTATCGTGTTTTTACGTAACCTATTAGTTTAGCTACCATGTTAACATACCTAATTAACATGTTAGTTGATTTACTAACTACTTAGCATACCTAATTAATCTGTTAGGTAGCCTATCTAGAAATCTTGTCTCCTTTTAGTTCCTTTAAAAATGAAAACTAGTATGATACGTCATGTTAAAAATCTGATATTTAAGCAACTAAAGCATGAAACGAGTGCATGAATAAAGATCTATAATCCTTACAGTTTTCTCTATCTATCCATGTCATCAGTTTTACCTAAATAAACTTAAATCAAAGCTTAATACCCTAGCTTAATCAAAGATTAATACATAAAGCCTTTTTAAACATATTTGAACTGTAAAGTCGACCCTGCCAGTTCACCGCGTTGACGTGATGAACGGCAGAGTCGACCTTGCCAACAGATTTGAACTGCAGAGTCGACCCTACCAGTTCACCGCGTTGACGCGACGAACGGCAGAGTCGACCCTGCCAACAGATTTTGAACTGCAGAGTCGACCCTGCCAGTTCACCGCGTTGACGCGATGAACGGCAGAGTCGACCCTGCCAACAGATTTGAACTGCAGAGTCGACCCTGCTAGTTCACCGCGTTGACGCGATGAACGGCAGAGTCAACCCTGCCAATAGATTTGAACTGCAGAGTCGACCCTACCTATTCACAGGGTCGACCCAACCTGTTCGCAGGGTTGACGCGATGAACTGTAGGGTTGACGCGATGAACTGCAGAGTTGACGCAATGAACTGCAGGGTCGACCCAGCCTGTTCGCAGGGTTGACTCGATCAACTGTAGGGTTGACGCAATGAACTACAGAGTCGACACAGCTGGCTCATTACGTTAACCTAATCGTTAGGATTTCACTTTCGCCATCTCCACTGATAGATGGCAGCCTGAGAGGTGATATTTAACTCCTGATAGGGTCCTCTAAACCCTGTATAATTCCCAGGAAGGGCATCCCACAGTGAGGGTGTCATTTCTAAAATTGTCAGGTGGCCCGTAAGGCACCTCTCTTATCTAGTTTTTCCGTGTATCAAACGTTACTGGTTTCCACTCCTAGTTCATCCCTACACATCAATGCACCCTTGGATTCCATTCCATAATTCCACCTTATATATATTATACTGGTCAAACCTTGAAATTCCATATTGGCTATAAATGAGAGTAGATGTCAACGAACATGATTAATGCTGTGCATATAGGGCCCGGTCTGGTCCTGGGAGGAGCACCCGAAGGTACTTGTACCCATGGGAGTTTATTGACCATGGTGTTTGGCATTGCACTGGAGTACTTGCTTGCTAGGCTTTAGACATTTCACTCATTCTCGTGATATTACTTGATTGATTTGGCTTGAGACCCGCAGAAGGGTAAAGTTTTTGCTTAAAGGAAATTGATAAATAGCCAATTCCAGTTTTACATGCTTGAATTTATGTTACTTTCTATTACTTGCTTGACATGAGTTCTTACTCTCTTGGAAAGGTTTTGTTAATTCCAGTTCATTGAAGTTGGAATCTTTATACTCTCACTTGTTATTCATTCACTGCTCTTGTCGATTTTTACAATCCTTGATATCTACTCATCTACATGCATAGCTTTACTGACATTAATTAAACTTGTAAACCACTTAAAGCAAGTTAAATCTTGAGATGTAATTCCTACTGAGCGATTCGCTCATCTAGTTGTTTTCTAATATTTTAGGGTAATTTGGATGTCAACCAACACTCGGAAGGGAATGAGACTGAGTGATGAGTGTTAGAGTGAAGTTATCAAATTGTCATGTCATTTGTGTTATTGTATTAGTTCACTTATGTCAGTTGTATCAATTCATCTATGTCATTTGTATTAGTCAACTTGATTAGAACTGCTTAAGATTTGAAGCCTAGTCGTTGGACTCTGGGAACATATGTATGTGTCCTTTGATTAGTTGTGACAATTGTCAGCTCGTACTATTTGTATTAATTTTGAGTTAAATCTTAGTTATTTGCGCACTCTGATATTTACATGATTGACACGATCTATATAGACGCGTCACGCCTCCGGGTAATCTTCCGCGCTCGGGGCGTGACAGTCTTCGTGGTATCAGAGCCTAGGTTTTCAAACCTAGGGAATTAGAAAAAATAAACGGTTAGAAATTGAAATCTAAGTAAAAACTTGAGTCCAAGGATAGGTAAAACCCAAGTTCAAGGATAGATATACCTTACCCGGTGAGATGGATAGAGCCATGGGTTAAGTTCTACAATGACTTTTGACCTTACAAGTAAATCCGATCTTTATCATACTTAACTCTTTTGTAGGATCATGGCTACGAAAATAGCACAATGGCGCGAGATGCAGCGCACCGTGCAAGGCCTCACACAGGCACTACAGCAAGTGGCCCAAGGTGGAGCAAATCGTGGAGCGGGAGATCTCCACCGAAGTTTCCGTAACATGAACCCACCGAGGTTCATGGGTTCGTCCGACCCCGAGGATGCCGAGAATTGGCTAAAGGAGATGGAACGAATCTTCCGTGTGATGCAATGCGCAGATGAAGAGAAGGTTTTACTTGCTGTATTCCAACTAGAGCGGGACGCTCGATGCTGGTGGGAATCCCTAGAAGCAACACAGCTAGAATACCATGTCACATAGGATGAATTCACGGAGCATTTCAACAACAAGTACTTCTCCGATCATATCCATGAAAAGAAAGCCACGGAATTCACCGTTCTAAAACAACGGGGCTTGAAAGTGGCCGAGTATGAGGCCCAATTCTCCAGATTATCTAGGTATGCACCCCACTTGGTGTGTACGGAAAAGATGAAGGCAAGAAGATTCCTCAACGGGCTTCGGCCCCATTTTATCACACAACTTGCCCCGATGGACATCCAAGTCTATTCGGAGATGGTTCGACGTGCTCAACTGCTAGAAGATGCCACCGAATTATCTAAGAGAATCCGAGGAAGAGACAAGAAGGAACCCGTTACAAGCCCGGGAAAATTCAAACAATCCTTCAACAAGAAGCGATTCTTCATGGGAGGGGAGCCCTCCAAGGCAAAGAAATTCCAGAAGAATGACAGGCCATTCTCCACCACCACACCATCAAAGGAGCTTTGCAAGTATTGTGATAAAGCTGATCATAAGACCGAGGAATGCTGGAGAAAGTTAGGAGCTTGCCTTCGATGTGGGAGTCGAGAGCATCGGATTCCAGACTGCCCACTGATGAAGGAGCAGGACATCAAAGACGAGAAGCGTTCGGTAAAGAAACAAGGCCGTCTGCAAGCTCTCTGAGAGACAGAAACCACTGATGGTGGAATTGTGGAAGGTACTCTCACTATTTGTTCAAAAACTACTCAAGTTTTATTCGATACCGGAGCAACTCATTCATTTGTTTCCAAGAACTTTGCTGCTTCATTTTCTAAGAAACATGAACTGTTAGATTTGGTCATATCTACACCTCTTGGGAATGAGTCTGATATCACTTATCACTATCCAAACTGTGAAGTGATGATTAAGGGAAATAATTTACCTGCTGACCTGATATGCCTAGATATAAAGGGTTATGATGTCATACTAGGTGCCGACTGGCTATCCACATACCAAGCAACTGTAGACTGCCGGCATGGCAAGGTAACTTTCGTAGATTTCCCAGAGCTAGTTTACAATAGCCCTCGGAGTAAATCACTTCTTATATCAGCACTCCGAGCTAGTAAACTTATGAATAAGGGATGCATGACTTTCATAGCATTTGTGACTGTCACGGAAGTCGAGAAGGTTAAACTTGAAGACATCCGTGTAATTCGGGATTTTCCCGATGTTTTTCCAGAAGATTTAACCAGCTTACCCCCGGAAAGGGAAGTGTCGTTCACAATCGACCTTGTCCCTGGTGCTCGTCCTATTTCCAGGGCACCATACAGAATGTCCCCTGTTGAGCTGAAGGAACTAAAAGAGCAGCTAATGGAGTTATTGAACAAGGGTTTCATCAGGCCGAGTACTTCCCCATGGGGAGCACCCGTGCTATTCGTCAAAAAGAAGGACGGATCGATGAGATTATGCATAGATTATCGACAGCTAAATCACCTTACAATCAAGAACAAGTATCCACTGCCAAGGATTGATGAGCTGTTCGATCAACTATCTGGAGCTTTATATTTCTCCAAGATTGATCTTCGTTCTGGTTACCACCAATTGAAGATCAAAGAAGAAGATATTCATAAAACTGTATTCCGAAGTAGGTATGTGCATTACGAATTTACTGTTATGCCTTTCGGACTAACAAATGCCCCCGCAGCTTTTATGCAGTTAATGAACAGCATATTCAGGCCCTATTTAGACCAATTTATTGTGGTCTTTATTGATGATATTCTGCTCTATTCAAAGACCGAAGAGGATCATGAAGAACACCTCAAGAAGGCATTACAGATATTAAGGGGAAACAAGCTATATGCCAAATTCAGCAAATGCGAGTTTTGGCTCGAGGAAGTATCCTTCTTAGGCCATATCATTTCGAAGAACGGAATTGCTGTTGGCCCATCAAAGGTCGAAGCCGTGAAGAACTGGGAACGACCCATAAATGTAACTGAGATTCGGAGCTTCTTGGGTCTAGCTGGTTAGTACCAGCGTTTTATAAAGGACTTCTCCAAAATTACTGTTCCCCTGACCAGGTTAACCCGCAAGGAAGTGCCTTATGAGTGGAAGGAAGATTGTGAAAAGTGTTTTCAAACTTTGAAGGATCTCTTGACCACTGCTCCAGTCTTATCATTACCAATGGACGGAGAAAAATACGAGGTATATACCGATGCTTCTGGTATTGGTCTCGGATGTGTATTGATGCAGAATGGGAGAGTCATTGCATACTCTTCCCGACAATTGAAGAAACATGAAGAGAACTACCCAGTTCACAACTTAGAACTGGCCGTAGTAGTATTCACTTTAATGATCTGGAGGCACTATCTCTACGGAGAACAATTCACTGTGTACTCCGATCATAAAAGCCTCAAGTACTTATTCTCCCAAAAGGAGCTGAACATGCGGCAAAGGCGTTGGCTCGAGTATCTCAAGGATTTCGACTTCACTATACAGTACCATCCTGGTAAGGGTAATTCCGTAGTTGATGCCCTTAGTCGAAAGCCAAGAACAATATTGGCCAACTGCATGATACAAGAATGGAAACTGCTGGAGAAATTCTCTGAGCTTGATATCAGCACAGATGAGAAGAACATGTGTATTATTCTATCTCATATGAGCCTACATCCAGATTTGCTACCTGAAATCAAGAAGTTACAAGAAGAGGATCCCTCGCTAGTAGAGATAAAGAGCAAGCTAGATGAGAGATTGGATTTCAAGCTGGCACCTGATGGCAGATTACTATTTCATGAACGGACATGTGTGTCTGACTGTCCCGAATTGAAGAAGAAGATTCTTGAAGAAGCTCATAGATTGAGGTACACAATCCACCCTGGAGCCACTAAGATATACCAAGACTTGAAAAGAACTTTCTGGTGGCCTAACATGAAAAGGGAGGTAGCAGACTTTGTGTCTCGTTGCCTCACATGCCAACAAGTGAAGGTGGAACATCAAAAACCCGCCGGAAAGCTACATCCGCTGGAAATTCCCAAGTGGAAGTGGGAAGACATTGGCATGGACTTTATCATGGGTTTGCCCAAGTCTAGGGGCAGATATGATGGAATTTGGGTAATTATCGACCGGTTAACTAAATCGGCCCATTTCTTACCCATCAAAAGTCGATGGTCAGTCGACGTACTTGCTGCCCTGTATATGAAGGAAATGGTTAGATTGCATGGAGTTCCCGTCTCGATCGTATCTGACCGAGACCCGCGCTTCACCTCTTATTTCTGGAAGAGCCTGCAACACTCCTTGGGGACGAGACTCAACTACAACACTGCTTTTCATCCCCAGACAGATGGACAGACCGAGAGGACTAATCAAGTTGTGGAAGATATGTTAAGGGCATGCATTATAGACTTCGGCGGTAGTTGGAATGACCACTTACCACTAGCCGAATTTGCATATAACAACAGCTATCAAGTCAGCATACAAATGGCACCTTTTGAGGCATTATATGGCAGGAGTTGTCGATCTCCCATATGCTTGGATGAAGTTGGTGAAAAACAAATTCTAGGTCCTGACATGGTGCGAGATTCTACCGAGAAGATACAACTCATTAGAGAAAGGTTAATGATAGCACAGTCCAGGCAGAAATCTTATGCCGATAACAGAAGGCGAGACCTGGAATTTCAAGTCGGAGATCATGTTTTCCTCAAGGTATCTCTCGGCCGAGGCATTAGAAGATTCAGTGTTAAAGGTAAATTAACACCAAGGTTTATCGGTCCATTCGAAGTACTGGAAAGGGTAGGCAAAGTGGCTTATCGTATCGCCCTACCTCCACAACTGTCAGAAGTGCACAACGTATTTCATGTTTCTATGCTAAAGAAATACGTGCACGATTTCTCACACGTCATCGATCACACTGACTTGGTGATACAGAAGGACCTCACCTATGAGCAAAGGCTAGTAAAGATCCTCGACCAAGAAATCCGAGTTCTAAGGAACAAGACGATCCCTATGGTAAAAATTCAATGGAATCGATGCTTAGAACAAGAAGCTACATGGGAAACCGAGGAGTCTATGAGAAGGAGATTTCCAGAATTATTCTAGTCCGTAAGTAATTCTCACCCTCCTTGTCTCCGTATAATGTAATTGAATTTGAGGACCAAATTCTTTTAAGTGGGGGAGGGTGTAGCATCCCGTATAAAAATATATATATATATTTATTAATAATATTTCCCAAAAAATATATATTAGATAAACTCTTTAGGAAGTTTATGAAAGAAGTAAGAACACGAAGTTATTATATGTAAAGATTATTCACCTAACAAGTGGCTTCCTAGTGTAGTTGATTAAGTAACTTACCTTTCAACCCAATGACCAGGGTTCAAATCCTAGCATCCACCATTTACGTTTTTTGCTCAATAATTATATGTTATTATGTAAGAAGTGGAAACACGAAGTTATCATATATAAAGATTATTCACTTAACAAGTGGCTTTCTAGTGTAGTTGGTTAAGTAACTTGCCTTTCAACTCAATGACTAGGGTTCAAATCCTAGCATCCACCATTTACGTTTTTTTGCCAAATAATTATATGTTATAGACATATGGGCCATGGAATAGCTGTCCAAACATTATCCCTATCTCTCCAGTACAAGCTGTAAAGCCCATTATTTCAGATCTTGCCTCCCATTCGGCCATGACAACCCTAGCATCCACCATTTACGTTTTTTTCCCAAATAATTATATGTTATAGACATATGGGCCATAGATTAGCTGTCCAAACATTATCCCTATCTCTCCAGCCTGTACAAGCTGTAAAGCCCATTATTTCAGATCTTGCCTCCCATTCGGCCATGACAACCCTATAAACATACCACTTTTGCTACCCCATTCTAGGCTAGCTAAGGTTGGGGCAAAGCTCTGCAAGGATTACAAAGAAGGGTTCTGCTGCTACGATCTTCCAACAAGTAGGTGTTCTCAACTTTTAACTAAACTAGTAGCTAATCTAGGATGATTAGTCTAGGCATTTAGTCTTAGGCTCATTTCCATGCGATTTTTAGTGTTTAATTAGCATGTGTTAGCTTAAATCTAGGATGATTAGCATGTATTAGCTTCATACCTAAGATAATTAGCATGTATTAGCCTTATACCCAGAATAATTAGCATGTATTAGCAAGTATTAGTAAGTATTAGTCTCATACCTAGAATAATTAGCATGTGTTGGCTTAAATCTAGGATGATTAGCATGTATTAGCTTAATACCTAAGATAATTAGCATGTATTAGCCTTATACCCAGAATAATTAGCATGTATTAGCAAGTATTAGTCTCATACCTAGAATAATTAGCTTGTGTTAGCTTAAATCTAGGATGATTAGCATGTATTAGCCTCGTGCCTAAGATAAATAGCATGTACTAGCCTTATACCCAAGATGATTAGCATTGATTAGTACGTATTAGCTTCAATCTAGGGTAGTTGGCATGTATTAGCTTCATATCCATACGATATATCCGTCTAACGCAAGTTTTATCGTGTTTTTACGTAACCTATTAGTTTAACTATCATGTTAACATACCTAATTAACATGTTAGTTGATCTACTAACTACTTAGTATACCTAATTAATCTGTTAAGTAGCCTATCTAGAAATCCTGTCTCCTTTTAGTTCCTTTAAAAATGAAAACTAGTATGATACGTCATGTTAAAAATCTGATATTTAAGCAACTAAAGCATGAAACGAGTGCATGAATAAAGATCTATAATCCCTACAGTTTTCTCTATCTATCCATGTCATCAGTTTTATCTAAATAAACTTAAATCAAAGGTTAATACCCTAGCTTAATCAAAGATTAATACCTTAAGCCTTTTTGAACAGATTTGAACTGCAAAGTCGACCCTGCCAATTCACCGCGTTGACGCGATGAACGGCAGAGTCGACCCTGCCAACAGATTTGAACTATAGAGTCGACCCTGCCAGTTCACCGCGTTGACGTGACGAATGGCAGAGTCGACCCTACCAACAGATTTTGAACTGCAGAGTCGACCCTGCCAGTTCACCGCGTTGACGCGACGAACGGCAGAGTCGACCCTGCCAACAGATTTGAACTGCAGAGTCGACCCTGCCAGTTCACCGCGTTGACGCGATGAACGGCAGAGTCGACCCTGCCAACAGATTTTGAACTGCAGAGTCGACCCTGCCAGTTCACCGCGCTGACGCGATGAACGTCAGAGTCAACCCTGCCAACAGATTTGAACTGCAGAGTCGACCCTGCCTGTTCACAGGGTCGACCCAGCCTGTTCGCAAGGTTGACGCGATGAACTGTAGGGTTGACGTGATGAACTGCAAAGTTGACGCGATGAACTACAGGGTCGACCCAGCCTGTTCGCAGGGTTGACTCGATGAACTGCAGGGTTGACGCGATGAACTGCAGAGTCGACACAGCTGGCTCATTGCGTTAACCTGATCGTTTTGCCATCTCCACTGATAGATGGCAGCCTGAGAGGTGATATTTAACTCCTGACAGGGTCCTCTAAACCCTGTATAATTTTTAGGAAGGGCATCCCACAGTGAGGGTGTCGTTTCTAAAATTGTCAGGTGGCCCGTAAGGCACCTCTCTTATCTAGTTTTTCCGTGTATCAAATGTTACTGGTTTCCATTCCTAGTTCATTCCTACACATCAATGCGCCCTTGGATTCCATTCCATAATTCCACCTTATATATATCATACTGGTCAAACCTTGAAATTCCATATTGGCTATAAATGAGAGTGGATGTCAACGAACATGATTAATGCTGTGCATATAGGGCCCGGTCTGGTCCTGGGAGGAGCACCCGAAGGTACTTGTGCCCATGGGAGTTTATTGACCACGGTGTTTGGCATTGCACCGGAGTACTTGCTTGCTAGGCTTTAGACATTCCGCTCATTCTCGTGATATTACTTGATTGATTTGACTTGAGACCCGCAGAAGGGTAATGTTTTTGCTTAAAGGAAATTGATAAATAGCTAATTCCAGTTTTACATGCTTGAATTTATATTACTTTCTATTACTTGCTTGACATGAGTTCTTACTCTCTTGGAAAGATTTTGTTAATTCCAGTTCATTGAAGTTGGAATCTTTATACTGTCACTTGTTATTCCTTCACTGCTCTTGTCGATTTTTACAATCCTTGATATCTACTCATCTACATGCATAACTTTAATGACATTAATTAAACTTGTAAACCACTTAAAGCATGTTAAATCTTGAGATGTAATTCCTACTGAGCGATTCGCTCATCTAGTTATTTTCTAATATTTTCAGGTAATTTGGATGTCAACCAACACTCGGAAGGGAATGAGACTGAGTGATGAGTGTTAGAGTGAAGTTATCAAATTCTCATGGCATTTGTGTTATTGTATTAGTTCACTTATGTCAGTTGTATCAATTCATCTATGTCATTTGTATTAGTCAACTTGATTAAAACTGCTTAAGATTTGAAGCCTAGTCGTTGGACTCTGGGAACATATGTATGTGTCCTTTGATTAGTTGTGACAATTGTCAGCTCGTACTATTTGTATTAATTTCGAGTTAAATCTTAGTTATTTGCGCACTCTGATATTTACATGATTGACACGATCTATATAGACGCGTCACGCCTCCGGGTAATCTTCCGCGCTCGGGGCGTGACAGAACAATAAAGCAAACCACCACAACACAAACCACAATGCAAGCCACAATACACGAGGATTTTTAAGGTGGTTCAAGACCACGATGGGCTCCCTACGTCCACCCCTCACCAAATCGGTGAGGCTTCACTGCTGTATAAAATAGTCCGGGGATAAATCCCCACACACACACGGAGCCAAGCTCTAACACACACACATAGGGCGAAGCCTACACAATCACACAGGAGTAAACTCCCAACCACACATGGGGAACACACCCAAGATATGTCCAAGCACACACGCGGATATGCTCCGCACAAAACGACGCACATGCGTCAACATAAACACTCAGAGAACCCTTTCTCCGAACCCCCACACAATATATCCTTTCAGAAATTTAAGAAGCAAAGATAAATAGATGCATTGAGCCCGAAACAAACTCTGGAGACTAAATCAAAGAAGATAAAGCATGTATGAAGCTCCCCCTTCAAGAAAGACTCCGGCTCTTCTTGGCTCGTTGTCGGATGGCCGTGATTTCAACGTCCTCGCGTTCCTCTCTTCGAGACGCTTCTTTTCTTCTTCTACCACGAGATTCAAATCTCCATGGAAGTAGATGAAAATCACCTTGCAAGAGCTCCACTTCCTTTTCCCCCTTTCCTTGCCCTACAAGATAGAAAGATAGCACATTAGGGTTCTTTTTCTTCCAAAATCGGAGTTCACATTCATATATCTAGAGAACTAGATAAAATACTCATATAACCCTCCTAAAGCATGTAAGAAACACCCTAATAACATTTGAAGCCATTGGGGGGTAGTTTGGTAAAGTTTAGATATGTTTTCATTGGGTTTCGGATGCTCCCGAGAATCCCGTGCCAGAATGGGTCGACCCCTGGACAACCAGAGGGCGGGCAAATAAGAAATGGAAAATCAGTTTCCAGGGGTCGACCCCATGGGTCGACCCATGGATGTGTGGGTCAACCCATGGGGTCGACCCATGCTGTGTGGGTCGACCCCATGGGTCGACCCCTACACACTGGGTCACAATTTTGGTTCTGTCCGAACCAGAAGCTTCACGGGTCGACCCCAGGGGTCGACCCATGTCAGTATGGGTTTCAAAAACTTATTAAATCACTAAAAATAGATGGGAAAATAAATGTTTAGATGTTACCAAAGTCCCATGATGATCAAACCTGATTTCTTAACTTGAAACACATGATGAAACAAGCGGTTATATCATAATCAAAGTTCATGAATCAAGCATCAACAATTTTAACTTGTTCACATAAAAATGCATCATACAACTCATTCAAACATGTGTTTGGCTTTCCATTTAGAACCAACAAAAACACATTCCACCATATGACAAGTGTTTGTTGTAATGAAATTGAATCTGTCAATTGTCTAAATGCAAAGGTATGAAAGCTCAACCTCAACTACCTCCATTTCAAGCACACAAGGTGGTTAGTATATTACCATGATCCACTTGATATGGGAGGTTATAAAAGCCATCCTTGGACCTGCAAAAACACAAGAGTATCAGGTTACCACAGGTGTGAAAGTTAAGAGCTCATAAACTAGATTCTTCCAAAAGAACCTCCATAACTTGTCAACCATCCAAATGCTCATTGCATAAATAAATGTTTCCATAAAGACATAAGTCACGAGCTATGGCATTTGGGGAACTTTGAATCTTCCATTGCATCTAAGGCATATGTAATGATATGGGAGCTCAATCATTCAAATAACATTGCCAAGATACGCTTACATATCATGAAACTCAATTTGACAAAGTGCGAACACCTAAACACACACATATGCAAACATATGTAAATATGCATTTTCATTATGCATCACCATGATCTCATACACACATGTAGCTATGCATATTTATAAAGATGTTTCCACAATTACATTATCATTCAATTACAAGGCTTTCTTTCAACATTCAAATTGCAAACATTCATGCCTCATGAAAGTTTATAACATGCTAACCATTCAAACACACATTTATTCAAGTGGCATTCTTGTTGACAAATGCTAACATTCATGAAGCATTGATACCACGAGGAGCATTGATATAAACAAGGGATCTTTTTAATCATCCATATATTGAAATCACAATAATCTCATGAATAATATGACACTGTCATTCAAATAGAAAGGTGTGTTCAATGAACACAATCTCATTGATTGAGACCTAATTGAAGCCATCTTCATAAGAGCCATGTTCATGCAATTCTTTCACACATCAATTTAATAAATCAAACTTTTAGTGCGTAGCTCACAAGACCAAGCATTCATGCAATGCATGAGCAATATAGAACCAACTCTCAGAAGTCTTGTATGAATATTTCAAGCACATCACAAGCTTAAAAGCTTCAAGTAGAAAGTACATGAACCACATTCATGTCTTTGGTAACTTAGAAGAATATGCATGAAAGCCCAAGGCGTCTCAACAAAAAATTAACATCATAACCCATACATTTGAATAACATGTATGACCCTCAAAACCTCATATAGAAAATGCATGAAGCATACATATTCAAACCTTAATGACTCATGAAGAAGGTACATGAAACCACATGTATATCTATGCACAAGTACTCTGGGTCAGCACACTGTAGCTTTCTTACCCAAAATTCACTTAACTGAAGATATGTGAATTGTAAAGCCTTACCAATGGTTCTTTGAAGAATGGAGATCGAATTAACACAAGTTCTGAATGGTGGACAACAAGATGACTTATTTAAGCATTCTCTTGAGTTCCATTTGATGTCCATCAAGACTCGTTCCTGCAATGTAAGAAGATTAGCATACTTGCATTCAAATGAACATGACTCTCATTCAAGTGAGAGTTAAGCTATTACAAACAATTGAGCATGATAGCATTCAAATGAGCATAAAGACTCATTCATGTTGATGGCATTCATAAACATTGTTTTATAAATTCATTCTCATTCTAGAACATGACTCCATAGCAAGAGAACAAGTATGATTCAAGCATATGAGAACATGAAGTATCATTCAAGAACAAGGCCAAGCAACAAAGTCATTTTGTAATCATCAAAATCACATGCACAACAATCTCCCTCATTTTGATGATGACAAAATATTATACATTAATGCTCTCTCCCCCTTTGAAATAATCAGAAATGGGGATCAACATGGGGAGTTCACGATAGCATCAAAACTAAAATCAGCAAGCTTACTCCCCTTATGGCAACATGAGAACAGTCAAGCAAAAACATATGATATTCATGAAAGAAGCACAAGGAACAGTTGCCAGTCTCTCCCCCTTTGTCATTGACAATGAATCGACGGACAACGGGGTTATTAAGAGAACCATATGCACACTATGTTCAAGAAGATGCAATTCAAATATGCATGTGTGAATGCACTAAATGCCAAATATGCATGAACTAATTGCACATGTTTGAAATGCAAGTTATGGGCAATATGAACATGCAGAATGCAAGTAGAATGATCAAGTATGATTGACTTCCAAGCAAGTAGATCTATATACATGCAATATAGTTCCCCCAATTTATTTATAGTGAGAGGATAGGTGTATGAAAAGTGCAGGTGAGTTAATGAAACCAGTTTGCTCAAGTGTACACCTAGGGGATTGTGCAATCATATAGGAGAATGAAGCAAGAGCCAATGCAATCAATCAATTTTATGAATACATATTAAATCAAATTTTCATATGTGTAAGTGAATA
Source organism: Amorphophallus konjac (assembly GCA_022559845.1). NCBI lineage: Eukaryota > Viridiplantae > Streptophyta > Magnoliopsida > Alismatales > Araceae > Amorphophallus > Amorphophallus konjac. The sequence goes on from CM040122.1 coordinate 103,187,314, forward strand.
ACATGAAAATAGATTGTTGCAATATGGATATTCAGATTTTAAGATCAACACATCGAGAGATTATACAAGCTACACTACAATCTGAGAACAGCATATTGGAGGCTACGCTCTACCTCAATATTTTTCACATCAAAATTTTTCATTGATTTCACAAAGATAATCAGAATTTTTCTAAGAATGATCAGGTTCAAATAATTCCTTTTTACACGAGGAGACACATGGAGCTCATGCCAGACTCCCCGGTTACTCAGAATACTGAACCATTTCACTTCATTTTGAACAGAGATACTTTAGTACAACACCTTTCTTAAATGAACCACATCACGTCTCAGGTGACATGTGTCCAATTTACTCAGTGAGACTAAACATTGCTCTGCCTTTCATTTCACATTCCTTTAACAAAGATAGGTAGGCAGCTTTTTCCTCAACTTCCTCTTCAACATACATGTAGCATGTTTAATATCCCTAGAGTGTTGAAAAGAAATTCCTATATCTATATCTTTAACACTCATTTTCACATATTGTGCAAGAGGTGTGCGAATTTGATTTAGCATGTATATCGAAAACATTATGAGCACATAGCAATGCAACTCCCCCTATCTAGATGCACTTATCAAATATTTACTCCCTCTGAGTGTATGACAAGAAACACACTTGTTAAGACTCAGATGCAACATTATTTATCAATGTAGTGTACGTTCTTAGAATTTACAAGGAAGGGGTTGTAGCATATATTAACATGCAAGCACACAGTGGAAACATGCAACATGCAAATGTAGAATGCACCATGAATGCAGAATTTTAGATTTTATTTGAATGTTTCAATGCCCCTAATGCATGAACTCTTATGCATGCAACCTATACCAACTTAAGAATGCAATGCAATATGTAAAAGCAAAATCCAAGAGTTTGATTTTCAGACTATCATGATAAATTACACATGAAAGCATTCACATTCAAATGATAAACAACAAACATTCTCCATGACATGGCCTTCAGGAACAAGGGTGTAAAAATGATCAAAATCAAGCAATGCAACCTGATTATTTTCAGAAGTTGTTCAAAAATAGATTTTCAGAGATTTTGCCTTCTTAAAACAAGAAAGATTTTCAGATTCAAATTGAAAGCACATGCAAATCAAGGCAAATTGATTTCATTCAAAAAGACATGTTTCAACATTAGCCAAATAATTTAATTTTTGAATTTTGATACAAGGTGGAGGACATTGATCCTAAGATCACCTCACACATAGTGATAGCTTCCTAACAGACTTGATCTGTCATTTCACATATCATCATTTGATATACCAAAAATTCATCCATTGAAGGCTTGTATGACTTGTGAGGAAATACAATTCAAGCATCATATGAAAACTATAACAGAATAACATACCAAACATCAAAATCATCAAGTTTAATAATGAAAAGGTAAAGTTGGGGTTTTACCTTATGAGTGTGCCTTCTTCCATTTTATTGGAACCCCTTTTATTCTTTATTTACCTCAAGGCACACCTTCATGACAACCGACTCATTTGTCGGATCTTGGCACCCAAGCCTTCTTGGGTCCTTGATGTTAGTAGCATCTCTTCCAAATATTTTCTTTGACTTTTTTATTGCCACTATATCATCATCCTTCATGATCCTGCAATCCTCAATGACATGTCCATGGTTTTCATAATAAAAGCATTGAGGGATGGCATTTCTAGCAAAGGATTTCCTTTTAAGAGCAAAGGCATTTTTAAAAGTTTTCCATCTCCTATTTCCAAAAGATCTAGGTCTAACAAAATTAAACCTAGCATTCATTCTAGAAGCATGGAAAATATTAGTTTTCAAAAACTAACATTCTTTCATAACATGCCCGTACTTCCCACAATGATAGTAACAAGGAGAAGTAGTTCTAACAAATGATTTATCATTATTAGCAAAAGTTTTTCCAAAGAATTTTCCCTTGTTAGATGAAAATCTTTGAGTACGAAAGGAATATTTGTCACTTAATTTTCTTTGAAGATCAAACTTAGTATTCATGGCACAATAATCATCATTTTGTTTCACGAAGTAATTATCCATGACATGTCCAAGTTTATGACAATAGAAACAAGAAACATTTCTTTTTCTATTAAAAGTATTTTGTTCACTTTTCTGCTTTGAAAAATAATTTTTCATTATGTGGCCTAGCTTACCACAATGAAGGCAAGAAATAATTCCTTTTGATTTGAAAACATGTTTATCTTTGCACGCATGTTTGTCATCCTCTTTCATGACAACACAATCATCCATCACATGTCCATTCAATCCACAATAGAAACATTCAACATTTGATTTCATTTTTCGTCCACCTTGAACTTTTTGAAATTATTTTTCCATGGTGGGTTTTGTGTGAACATTTGTCTTTTTTTCAAAATATTTTTCAGAAATTTTTGTTTGTGTAATAGGAGGAGGAGCTTTTGAAGTGCTAGGGATATCAGAAACATGAACAAAAGAGGTTTTAGTTTTGATTCATCCAAGACCCTCTTTTTGAAAGTTGACCTTAACACCTAATATTTTGTCTAAGTTCTCCTTCCCTTTGACAAATTTAGACAATGATGCATTTAAGTCTATAATTTCAGATTCAAGGGATGCAATGTGTAATTCATAGCTAGCTATCTCCTGTTCACTGTAAACAATGCTCTCATTCAATACTCTATTTACAGTTTTATAGGTCTCAATTTCTTGTTCTAGCACATGCACTTTTTTACATTCATCTTCATGCAATTTGACATTAACAGATTTTCCTTTTTCAAGAACTAGCAGTCTTTCAGACATGGCGTTGTTTAATTATTTCAACTTTTCATTTTCAGATTTCAACAACACATTTTCTTTTTCACTTTTATCAAAACTGTTCAATCTACCTTCAAGCAAATCATTCTCGATTAGCATGGCACCATTTTTCTTTTTAAGTTCCTCATTTTCAAACATGATGCTCTTGCTATCAATTTCAGAATCAAGAAGTTTTTCAAGCATTTTATCATCATCAGATAAGGAATCCAACTTGTTTCTAAGATATTTTTCAGTTTCTTCAAGCAATGAAATCTTAGACAACAAGAGTTTGTTCTGATCAAGCAAATCATCGGAATCATTTTCAATTTCAAGAGCAGTATTAGATTTTCTGAACATTTCAAGCTCTTCATTCATACAAGACATTTCATCTGAAAATAATTCAACTTTGGATTCTAGAAGTTCATTATCATTTTCTAGATTTTTAATTTTTGATTCTAACTCAATACATTTTTCACAGGAAACACTAGCATGCACATTCTCACTAGTTTTCTTTTTCAGATTTTTATTTTCAGATTTGATTTTCTTATATTGACTCGATAACTCCTCATAAGCATCAGGAAGTTCTTCAAATGACATTTCGTCTTCATCAGAGTCAGAGTTAGAATTTACCTCATTTGAAATTTCTTCACCATGAGCCATTAAGCAAGGATCCATTACTTCTTCTTCATACTTCCGTGCCAATTCGTCCCAAAGGTCTCTTATCGACCTACACAAGGGAATTTGTGAAAGTATATTAGTCTTAATCGCATTCAATATAAAATTCAATGCTCTAAGATTCATTGCATTTTTATTGACATGCATATCATCCCATTTGTTATGTTCAGTAGGAAGCTTGTATGGACCTTCACATATGACCTTCCAAACATTAGGCTCATGCAAACCAAGATAAACACACATAGCATTTCTCCAAGAAATATAATCATGACCATAAAAAATAGGAAGGTAATTCATAGAGATTTGATCAACAGAAAAATTCATGATTGACAATGCACTAGGATCACTCTGTAGATCGTTAGATCTAGGGATAACAGAGTCTCGCTCTGATACCAATTGTTGGGTCCCGTAGTGCAGGAACACGGTTCTAGAGGGGGGTGAATAGAACCCTCTACTAAAATTATGTCCAATTAAAACTATTTACTAGCTCACAGAAGAATTAGCAAGATTAGCAAGAGTGAGGCATTTAAACTAATTGAAATAGACTTGATTCTCTCAATCTCACCGTACTCACTCGAACGGATAATTAGATATGAACAATAAAGCAAACCACCACAACACAAACCATAATGCACGAGGATTTTTAAGGTGGTTCGGGACCACGATGGGCTCCCTACGTCCACCCCTCACCAAACCGGTGAGGCTTCACTGCTGTATAAAATAGCCCAGGGATAAATCCCCCCACACACACGGAGCCAAGCTCCAACACACACACGTAGGGCGAAGCCTACACAATCACACAGGAGTAAACTCCCAACCACACACGGGGAACAAACCCCAAGATATGTCCAAGCACACACGCGGATATGCTCCGCACAAAATGACGCACACGCGTCAACATAAACACTCGGAGAACCCTTTCTCCGAACCCCCACACAATATATCCTTTCAGAAATTTAAGAAGCAAAGATAAATAGATGCATTGAGCCCAAAACAAACTCTAGAGACTGATCAAAGAAGATAAAGCCCCCCTTCAAGAAAGACTCTGACTCTTCTTGGCTCGTTGTCAGATGGCTGCGATTTCAGCGTCCTCGCGTTCCTCTCTTCGAGACAATTCTTCTCTTCTTCAACCACGAGATTCAAATCTCCATGGAAGTAGATGAAAACCACCTTGCAAGAGCTCCACTTCCTTTTCTCCCTTTCCTTGCCCTACAAGATAGAAAGATAGCACATTAGGGTTCTTTTTCTTCGAAAATCGGAGTTCACATTCATATATATAGAGAACTGGATAAAAGACTCATATAACCCTCCTAAAATATGTTAGAAACACACTAATAACATTAGAAGCCATTGGGGGGTAGTTTGGTAAAGTTTAGACATGTTTTCATTGGGTTTCAGATGCTCCAGAGAATCCCATGCCGGAATGGGTCGACCCCATGGGTCGACCCCTGGACAACCAGAGGGCGGGCAGATAAGAAATGGACTCAGTTTCCAGGGGTCGACCCCATGGGTCGACCTATGGATGTGTGGGTCAACCCATGGGGTCGACCCATGCTGTGTGGGTCGACCCCTACACACTGGGTCACAATTTTGGTTTCGTCCGAACCATAAGCTTCACGGGTCGACCCCAGGGGTCGACCCATGTCAGTATGGGTTTTAAAAACTTATTAAATCACTAAAAATACATGGGAAAATAAATGTTTAGATGTTACCAAAGTCCCATGATGATCAAACATGATTTCTTAACCTGAAACACATGATGAAACAAGCGGTTATATCATAATCAAAGTTCATGAATCAAGCATCAACAATTTTAACTTGTTCACATAAAAATGCATCATACAACCCATTCAAACATGTGTTTGGATTTCCATTTACAACCAACAAAAACACATTCCACCATATGACAAGTGTTTGTTGTAATGAAATTGAATCTCTCAATTGTCCAAATACAAAGGTATGAAAGCTCAACCTCAACTACCTCCATTTCAAGCACACAAGGTGGTTAGTATATTACCATGATCCACTTGATATGGGAGGGTATAAAAGATATCCTTGGACATGCAAAAACACAAGAGTATCAGGTTACCACAGGTGTGAAAGTTAAGAGCTCATAAACTATATTCTTCCAAAAGAACCTCCATAACTTGTCAACCATCCAAATGCTCATTGCATAAATAAATGTTTTCATAAAGACATAAGTCACGAGCTATGGCATTTGGGGAACTTTGAATCTTCCATTGCATCTAAGGCATATGTAATGATATGGGAGCTCAATCATTCAAATAACATTGCCAAGATACGCTTACATATCATGAAACTCAATTTGACAAAGTGCGAACACCTAAACACACACATATGCAAACATAAGTAAATATGCATTTTCATTATGCATTACCATGATCTCATACACACATGTAGCTATGCATATTTATAAAAATGTTTCCATAATTATATTATCATTCAATTGCAAGGCTTTCTTTCAACATTCAAATTGTAAACATTCATGCCTCATGAAAGTTTATAACATGCTAACCATTCAAACACACATTTATTCAAGTGGCATTCTTGTTGACAAATGCTAACATTCATGAAGCATTGATATCACGAGGAGCATTGATATAAACAAGGGATCTTTTTAATCATCCATACATTGAAATCACAATAACCTCATGAATGATATGACACTATCATTCAAATAGAAAGGTGTGTTCAATGAACACAATCTCATTGATTGAGACCTAATTGAAGCCATCTTCATAAGAGCCATGTTCATGCAATTCTTTCACACATCAATTTAATAAATCAAGCTTTTAGTGCGTAGCTCATAAGACCAAGCATTCATGCAATGCATGAGCAATATAGAACCAACTCTCAGAAGTCTTGTATGAATATTTCAAGCACATCACAAGCTTAAAAGCTTCAAGTAGAAAGTACATGAACCACATTCATGTCTTTGGCAACTTAAAAGAATATGCATGAAAGCCCAAGGCGTCTCAACCAAAAATTAACATCATAACCCATGCATTTGAATAACATGTATGACCATCAAAACCTCATATAGAAAATGCATGAAGCATACATCTTCAAACCTTAATGACTCATGAAGATGGTACATGAAACCACATGTATATCTATGCACAAGTACTCTGGGTCAGCACACTGTAGCTTTCTTACCCAAAATTCACTTAACTGAAGATATGTGAATTGCAAAGCCTTACCAATGGTTCTTTGAAGAATGGAGATAGAATTAACACAAGTTCTGAATGGTGGACAACAAGATGACTTATTTAAGTATTCTCTTAAGTTCCATTTGATGTCCATCAAGACTCGTTCCTGCAAAGCAAGAAGATTAGCATACTTGCATTCAAATGAACATGACTCTCATTCAAGTGAGAGTTAAGCTATTACAAACAAGTGAGCATGATAGCATTCAAATGAGCATAAAGACTCATTCATGTCGATGGCATTCAGAAGTATTGTTTTACAAATTCATTCTCATTCTAGAACATGACTCCATAGCAAGAGAACAAGTATGATTCAAGCATATGAGAACATGAAGTATCATTCAAGCATAAGGCCAAGCAACAAAGTCATTTTGTAATCATCAAAATCACATGCACAACACTTTTCTACTCAGACTCTCTTACTTTTCTTCTAAAGCTTTGCTACTTTCTTCGCAAGCAACCCTTGTATTTATAGATGAAATTTGATGCATAAATGGATTTTCCCAGCTTAAATCTGATTTGTCCATATCATATTAGAAGGTTCTTTATCCTTAGACCTTTCCAGAACCTGAGGCACGTGCCCTGGAGGCATGTGCCAATGATTGGGAGTACATGAGCACGTGACCACGTGGCCCGCTCGCCATCTACGCATGCTACGACTTTCAGACAATGTCAGTCGACTGAGTTGATTGGTAAGTCGACTGAGTTGTTCCTTGCACTGACATCTGTTTAGTCGAGCTAAGTAGCTCTAAAAATGTCTGTTGACTTGATGGAGACCAAGTCGACTGATTTTCTCCTCGCACTGATATCCATTTAGTTGGGATGAGTAGCTCTGAAAATGTCTGTTGACTTGATGGAGACCAAGTTGACTGATTTTCTCCTTGCACTAATATCCTTTCACTAAGGTAGACACAGTATTGAATTTGGTGTTCCCTCTTTGTTGCCTCTGTCAACTCTTCTGAACATCTATCGACTGAACTTTACATCTATCGATTGAGTTGGTCCTTAGTCGAGTTTCCTTTCTCTATCGACTCTGTTGCTACAGATAAACCATTGTCTCCCACACTTTGCCAATCTTCATTCAATCTATGTTGCCACACGAAATGGCATCTTGAGCTTCTCGTTGTATGACCTTGTGTCTAGCCATAATCCTCAAGTTCTTAATCATTGCTCTGCAGGTTGAAGTATGCTGATGTCTATCGACTTGAGACTTTGTTTGTTGACTTGAGATAATGTCTGTCAACTGAATTTTGACTCAGTTGACTGATTTTGCCTTGTTCTGTCAACTTGACACTCCACTTGGTCGATTGAATTTTTTTGAGAATCAGACCATTAGTACATTTTTCAGAAAACTTCATACATTCTGACCTTGACCCATTTATCTAAGTTGCATGCACAAGATTAGACTAATATTTCAAAAATCATAGTTAGACATCATCAAAACATAGAACACAACATTCTCCCTCTTTTTGATGATGGCAACTATGAGTCATTATGGATTTTATTTAGTGTGAGATAATGTGAAAATTTGACAGACATATACTCAAAAACTGAACTGAGCAAGACATGTTGTGTCTTTTCTGATTTTAATGTCTTGTTTTAATGATGGCAATAGTAATTTGTTGATCTTTTAATGATGACAATAGTATTTTTTGAACTTGTGTCTCTGGCAACTTTGTTATCTTAAAGCTTTGGTTTTAGTCAGAATAATTTTTCTGTTACATAAGGGTCAGTGCATGTCCGCATATAAGCATATTAGGTCAGTGCATGTCTATAAGTCATGTACTAGAGCTCGGTGCACCTTTTCGCCTGCACAGAGTAAGGTCAATGCACTTTCGCCTTATTCAGTTATAAAGTCGGTGCACATTTACCTTGTTCATTCTAATGTCGATGCACATGCTTATCGTTGCATCCAGAGTCGGTGCACATTTGATCAAGAAGGTCGATGCACATTTGTTGCTGAGACTGGAACGTCGATATGCATCCATCTTCCATTCTAAGGTCGGTGCACATTATGTTAGATAGCAACTAAGGTCGATGCACATTTGAACTTGTGCATATAACAGGTCGGTGCACATCTGCCTTAGTCAGTTATAAGGTCGATGCACATATTGCATCTTACATTGTCAGGTCTGAGCACACTTGCACGATAGCATGAAAGGTCTGCGCACATTTTACAACAGGCTGAATGAGGTCGGTGCACATATAGAGGTTATGCACTACAAAGTCTGTGCATGTTTTGCATATATCTTTATAAAGTCTGTGCACATTTGCACATAGCATTATCAGGTCAATGCACATAGCACTATCAAGTCTGAGCACATGTGCTAGCAAGCATAATAAGGTCTGAGCATATATGCTAGCTTGCACCATTATGTTTGAGCACATGTACTAACTTGCATGATAAGGTCTAAGCATATGTGTTAGTGTGCATTACATGGTCGAAGCACATGTCTAAGCATATGCACTCAAGTCTGAGCACATGCACTGTTGGGTCTAAGCATACTAGTAATAGGTCAATGCTAGTGTGTCTAAGTTTCATATCATGTCAGTGCATCATATGTGCATAATGCTTAGTCAAGTCTGTGCATCTCTCACACTTGCTTGAAAATCATTCATGTACTATGATTTGTATCTCAATAGGTCAATACACATTAGTTATCATTCATGTTTACAAAGTGTTTGACGAAATGCCTTCTGCCTTATGTTTAGATTAATAGGGACTTAAGTCACTGAACGAACCAGAATTGAACATATGAAAGGTAGTCAAGTGGCTCGAGGTATATATATCCATAGGCACGTGATCCAAGGTAGGGAGAAGATCTGATACTTTGCCACGTGGAATATCACTTCATCCATTCCTGACACGTGGTCCAACAAAGTACGAGATCTAGATTAGTCAAATGAGCGGGACTGTGGCTTTCAGGCCCCCAAATTCAAAAGGCTGAGGGAACACCTAGCTCAGCTTGCGCCTATAAATATGGGAAAGGAAGGAAGAATGAAATAACAAGGAAGAAGTAGATAAGAAAGAGAAATACATCAGAAGAGTTCAGAGAGGCTTAGAAGAAAAATCTTAGAGGAGTGAGATTCTGAGAGAGAAAAATCAGAGAGGAGATCGAGAGAGATAAAGTCTGATGCTGAGAGAAGATAGAAACAGAGTGCCATAATACTGAAGATTGTCTGAAAGTGAAGAAGTGCTTGAGATTTTGATTGTTCTAGCTTATGTATCAGATCCAGAGTTAGTTTACTCTACAGTGAGCTATATGTTCTTTTTCTTTGTTATTTCTATTTTCTCTTTGATTTTGATATCATCTGTAAGCTGTGTATCAACGGATAGCTAACCTGTAATGCTCAACGGATAGCTAAGTTGTAATGCTCGGCGGTTTGTAGGGATATGATCCCCAAAGCTGTGGATCAACTGGTTAAGCTGTTAGTCAGCGGTAAGCCTTACTCGATTGAGCAAGGGGTGAATTCAGATCTCAAGATTGAGATCGAATCACCTTAAAATTCACTTTACGCTGTGATTGTGATTGCTGTCCATCGTTCTTAGTTTCATAGATGTGAATCTTTGTTTATCTCTTGACTGGATTGACTGCTGTAACGAGGTATATCAAAAGTAGTAACTCGAAGGATAGGTTAATCCTATCTGAAAGCTTAGTTAACTTGCGTGAGTGACTCTTGAGTCAAAACTCCGCCAAGTACCTCGTCTGTAGTTTGCTTGCTTCTGCACATTCTATCATTCATTACTGCTGATTGTTGATAAATTCTCATTTTGCATATTCATCATCTGTGCTTCATCTAGATAGTCTCTTACATAATTCTGTTTAAGAAATCGGATTCAATGATATCTATCTTAAAATTTTAATTCTGCATTTTAAGTGCTTAAATCTCAGAAGAATTTAGAGTAGATCTATTCACCCCCCTCTAGATCTGCTAGTTTTCCAACTCAACAAGACAGACACAGACCTATGACTAAGACTGACTTAATGATAAAAAGAGATGACTCAACACACTTCTCCCCCTTTGACATCATCAAAAGATGATGAGGAGAGTAGACATCAATCTGAATAATCAACTTGCCAGAATGGCTGTCACGCCCCGAGCGCGGAAGATACCCGTAGATGCGTGACGAGTTTATATCAATCATATCAATCAGAGTAGTAGTGTATTCGACACAAAGACAGAGTGTGTAAATATAAAGATAACCCAATCCATTTATTCCTGTAATAAGAATATGTCTATTACAAACCCTTGCAAATACTAGACTCAATAAAAGAAAGGTACATTTCCGACTCAACAAAAGTATAGAGAAGACATGACTGATGGATGCTTGAATAGCTCTAACTCTTTCACTCTTGACCTTCCCCGTCAGTTTGGGTCTCGTCATCGGACTTACCTGAAAAGTATGGAAACACTGAGTGAGCGAACGCTCAGTAGGAAATTCTATCTCAAGAACTAGCAATGGGTTTAAGTAATTACATTTTTCACATGTAAATGCACTATGGCTATGCACGCTTGCGTAAAACGACAAGATAGAGAGTATAACAAGAGATAATGAAGTGAACTATTCATGAACTTTCAAGAACTTGTATCAAATATATGTCAAGATATTTATCATGTCATGTTGGAATTGGCTATCTCACGCAAGTACTTTGCCCCGTGTCGGGCCACGCTAGTAAAGTCACGCAAGTTAAGTTACGCACGTAAGTAAGAGAAAGATTGTGGAATGCCAATTAGATCAAGAGAAAATAGTACTTCGGTGCAATGCTAAACACCGGTATCATTACAACTCCCATGGGCACTAGTACTTTTGGGTGCTCCTCCCAGGACCAGATCGGGCCCTTATGCACAGCATTAAAGATAGATCTAGACATCCACTTTATTGTATAGCCAATATGGAGTTTCAAGGAAAAAGCTTGTGGAAATTTAAGATAGAGTAGAGTTCAAAATTGAACTCGATATAATCACGAATATCGATAAAACTGGGTGGAATTGGTTCCCTAACTTGGGTACCATGACAAATAAGTGCCCACAAGTAGATGGTCACTCTTTTAATATAGAATTGAGGTCCACAAGAACATCATAATAATGTTTGATATAGAATTGGGGTCCACAAGAACATCACAATAATGGCATGCTTTCCCCGTTCATTAAGATAATTCTCATATCATACCCATAGCATAATATGAGGGTCGGTATACCATGTTTCTATAGAGTGACATGGCAAAGTAGTGTAATAGGTTTTTATGGTACAACCCGCTCAATCGGCCTTGAGGGAATCCAAGGCTCGAGGAGTCTTATGGAGGTCTCTATGACTAACTTGCTAGTCCAAAGGAACGGAATGTCCAATAGAGAGCTTGTATGTCACTGAGAATTGAGGGGTAATGCGATAAACCATCGTGAAACACGGAACTATATTCACGGACCGGAATATAGTGCCTATATATATATATAGATATATATATATATGAAACCCTCGGTTAACAGTAACGGTGCAAAATAGTATTACAGGAAAATAGCGACTTAATCTAAGTCATTACTTATCAAATTAACGCCTTCTACATGGACATTTATTTATGATTTAACGACTACAGTAGCAGGTGTCCATTAGATTTATAATATTTTACAAAATTGCCAATTTCTGGAATTTTCATGAAAACGCGCCTTACAGAGGGGCGTAAATTTTAAAGTCACGCCCTGGTGCAGGGCGTTAGTTATGTAAGAGACGACCTATCCCAGGTCGTTAATTCCTTAACATCCGAAATAGGATTCATGAATCAGTATAAATTTCCAGATAATAAAATTTTCAGGAAGAGGATCACATGGTCAGGAAGAGAAAAATAGCAGGATTCAACAACTGTGATCATGCATTAGATTAGATACATGGTTTACTTGATATAGAATTTTAAACATGGGTATTTAATAATTAAGTGAAGTTGACGACTCCTGGGCAGGGCGTCAAAACAAGAATCAGCGCCCTAGTCTGCGTCGCTTCTTTTAAAATTAGCGCCCTAAGGAGGGTCGCTACTTACACTATTTTCCAGAAAACTATGAAAAACACAGAGAATCTATATGTATGAATTGACAGATGACTTTATCATAATTACTATGTTGGTTTGGGCTATAATTCTTGAGAAAACCTACCTGATGGGTGATCTGGATGAAGAAACGTGAAGGAAAAACGGTGCTCTGTTCTAAACAGAGTTCTTTCGAAGCTTATGGAAACAGCTTCCTTCTTGAAGGAAGAGATTGTCTTGACGAAGAACCTCCCGTCCTTCAACTAGGCAGAAGAGTTACTACTTACGGCAGACTTCCTGCAGCAAAGATGATGAAGAACATCAATATTCTTCATGATTATGACCGAAAGCAAGGGAAGAAGAACAATACATGTTCTTCACGCACGGCAGCAGCACTTCCTTCAACCAAATAGCCTATTAGGGTTCGACAGGAAGGGTTATTTATAGGTTTTTTATGATCCTAATGGAGTTAGTATCGTATTGGAAGTAATATTTCCCTAATAGAGTTCTTACCCTATTCAACCTTCCACGTAGTTATCCAGAAACTTGCCCTAGATAGTCTCCTGGTTCGAACGAAACTCGAACGGAATTAACGCCTTGCCATAGGGCGTTAGTTTAAATTGACGCCTTTGCTAAAAGTCATTTCTTATGTAAAACGCGTCAATGTGGAGGGCGTCACGTTTACTTGCCCTTTTTATTATTTTGGCCGTTTAAGAATTGACGACATCTGCTGTGGTCGTCCTTTCTGGAATTTGCACCTTGTATAAGGGCGTTTCTTTTTGAAGTAGCGCCTTGAATCAAGGCGTTATTTACATTTTGATTTATTATTTACTTCTTTAGGCTCTTATCATTTATTCATTAAATCTTTTAATCTTATTTTAATCAATTGGGGTTTTTATTTCCTTTTATTTTTACCAGGGTTGCTACACCGGCCCCAGCTGGTTTCTGAGAAAAAAAAGATTAGCCAAACTTTATCTATCAGTTCAATCGGTTCGGAGCAGAGAGAGAGAGAAACCACAACTGATTTTAGGTAAAACAAAATATATGAGCATAAACTCATAAGGTAAATTTTATCTGATCCATGCCCATAAAATCAGAAGATAGATTTTCAGATTCTTCTGTTATAAAGCTTCTAGTGAAAAGGTCCTTTATTTTTGTCTGAATTGGTTTAAGGCTAATAAGCCCAAAGTTTATCACAAAAAGACTCAAAAAGGAGCACTTTACACATACTTAATAAACATAAACCAGTCTATTGAAATTATTGCCATATTCCTCTTCTCTTTCCCTTACTTGTATTTCTAGTGGCTCCTTTAGGATTTACTTTAACTAGTATGGAGATTAAAAATTTTATGAAATTTTTGATTTTATCCTTGCGGGGTTCAACAGTCATTTTTTCTTTTCCATTTTTCTACCTTTTTTTATTTTTATTTTTCTTTTCATTTTTAAGAGCATTTAAGTCTGGCACACACCTTTTATCATGAGGATACACATTGTTTAGATGCCAGTATCCCCAGTTACTCACTGTGATTGACTATCCTCCTTCATTTTGAACATTGGTAGCATATCACTTCATGATATAGTTCATCTCACTTCCTTGATGAGTGAACAATATTTCTCAGTGAGTTTATGCCATTGCTCTGCCTTTGTATTTTATAAATTTTTAGACAGAGTTAACTTTGGCACATCATGACATAGTCCTCTTAACTTCAGGGGTAAAGGGACATGGTTTCTCAATGGAACATTGTCATTGCTCTGTCATGTGTTGCCCTTGGGGATTTTTTAGACTATTCCAATGTTTAACAACAATACTTAGTTTAAAGTACACCCCCAAAGTTGCCTCTGTACTTTAGATTTTTAGGTTTAGAGAAAGTTTTAGGACAAAAACTTTTCAAGGTTGGTTTAGGTTCATTAATGCTGTATATAGTCATTTCCAAGCCTTTCAGTAGTGTGCTCATAGAATTATTAACCCTAAACCCTCATATTATTTTGGGCATTCATAGAGCTTTATAAAAGAAGATTCTTTTTTAGTTTTCTCTAAGTTATGCAGCTTGTGAATAGATAAAGATCTCCCCCTGAATCCAAGCTCATTATTCAAGGAATTTTTGAAAAAGATAGAGTTGAATTTTGATAGATTCAGAAAAGGACTCAGAGACAATTACAAATGTTCTCAGACGAATATCAAAAGATAAGATAATATCAGAGCAGATGAGTCATCAAGTCGACAGATATTTGGAACTTTGCATGGATATCAAGCAAGGAAAGTCGACTTAGATCCATGTCTGTCGACTTAGACACCACTTCTCCAGAATACATAAACCTGATAACTTCTGACTAGATGTAGAAGACACTCAAATAAACTGTGAACCTGTCTCAACAGCAGACAAACTCTACTGACTCCCCCTCATATAGAGACTATATGCAACTGGAGAGGGGGATTTCCGCAGCCCACCACCAAGGCGGCCCAACAAGGCCTACAAGGTCCAACCGGGCGAGCCCCACCCAAGTGATAGCCCACAGGGCCCACTTTGGGAGAAAAGCCCAATAAATAAAGACTCGAGGAACCAACTCTCCCCGGCGGCCTTCTAGGCTCGGAGGGCCCGAGACAACGGTCAGATCGGATGGAAGGTCCGGTCTAAAGCCCACTCTCCGACCGAGAGAAAGAGGCTCCAGCCGACCTATCCGACCCCACCTTCGCCGGGCCATGCCTATCGCTCGGACACGAGCTAGCATCCCCGTAGCTCGGTGAGACCGCTTGTTTACCTGCAGGTGCGGCCGTTCAGAGTCCTCCGGTAGCGGGAGAGTCATGGGAGCTGCCGAACTCAAAGGGGATAACGCCCCCACGATCCGGCCATGAAAGCCCCCGATGAAGACGTAACTCCCGCCGGGAAGCCCTCAGCTCACCGGACTCTTAAAAGGCGATGCACTATTTAAGTAAGGGAGACCCTCCGGAAGATGGTAAGATGAACTAGCCCTTCACATACCCTAAGCTCCTGGGCACGATTCGCTTCACCCTTGGTGGAGAGGATTCTCGCGCATCAGCTCTCTCCTCCCCTCATTATCGCTTCCACCATCGCTCTACTGACTTAGCCATCGGAGGGTTTTCCCCCAGGGAGATCCCCTGGGCCCTCTGATACGTTTCCCTTCTCTTGCAGATTCATCTTCTGGTGATCCACAGCCCGCTCAGGACTCAGCGCGAGATTCCGCCTCTTCATCTGGCGCCGTCTGTGGGAAACGCACGAAGAGTCAAGATGGTGAGAAAAAGCTCAGGGAGGAGATCCGCCGGCGGGGCAGGTAAGGCTGTGGCAGCGGGAGGCGTCCCCCCTAGGGTCTCGCAGAGCCCCCCCTCCAACGCCAGCGTCCCCGCCAACAGGCCACCACCCCCCCCGGCGGAGACAGGGGCACCCCTCGACGGCGGCGCCAACGCCTTCCAAGCCCTCAACGAGAAGATGGACGTCCTCGTAGAGCTCATGAGGGCCCAGGCGGCCCGAGACGCAAGGTCCCGCGCCCCGTCAGGAAGTCCCCCTCGAAGGAGTGCAACGCAGCACACCGCCGGAGGCCGCTTCACCCTCCGCGGCCGACAGCTCCTCCGCAACGACGTCGGAGGACCCTCGCAAGCTCCGCCTGCGGAGCAAGAGGCTTCCTCCACGCCGAGGAAAGGGAAGCAGGGGGCGAAGCCGCCGCACCCGGGCACCAGTGCTCCGGGAGATCGCCATGACGCCCCCCCCAGCCCCACGGCACGGCCACAGCCGGAGCTGTCTCTCCGGCTACGAGATTTTGAAAGACGGTTCGCAGAGCAAGAGCGCGCTCTTCGCGCCCTGCAGAAGACCTCTTTCCCGGAGGACGAGGAGAAATCCCCTTTCTCCGAGTACATCTTGAAGGCAGAGGTCTCTCCTAGAGCCTCCATCCCAACCTTCAAGCTCTACGACGGCCAGGGCGACCCAGCCGACCACTACGACAGCTTCGACGCCCTGGTGACCCTGCATGGAACGCCGGATCCCATCAAATGCCGAGCCTTCGCGGCCACCCTGGTCCAGGGCGCTCAGGCATGGTTCCGAGCCCTCGCCCCGGGGTCCATCCGAGACTTCAGGCAGTTCGGGCGAATTTTCAAGGAGAGCTTCGCCGGTAGCGCCCCCCCAAGGTCGGTAGCGGGGCTCCTGGCTCTCAAACAGGCGCAAGGGGAGAGGCTCCGGACTTACGTCCACCGATTTAAATCGGAAGCCCTTAGGATCCCCCGCCTGGATGTGGCCTCAGCCACAACCGCACTGACCGGGGGCACCCGGGACGAGAATCTCCGCCGCGAGCTTGTCCTCCACCCTCCCTCGACCCTTGCCGAGCTAGTGACTCTGGCATTGCGCCACGCCGAGTGCGAAGAGGTACTCAGCGCCTGCCGAGACACAACCGGCTCGGGTCGGGAGGGGGACAAAAAGCGGACCTCCGAGCCAAACCCTGGCTCGAGCAAGAAGCGCGATCGAGAAGGAGAGCGCAAGAGAAAGTACGAGCGGTATACCCCTTTGACCGCACCAGTCTACGAGATCTATGAAGACATTAAAGACTCGGGACTTCTCCGCCAGCCCGAGCCTATGAGGTCGAAGAACCGCAAGCGGGACAGGCATTGCCTGTTCCACGGCGACCACGGGCACCACACCGGAGATTGCCATCAGCTCCAGGACGAGATCGAGCGCCTCATCCGTCTGGGGCATCTAGCCCGGTTCACAACCGGGCACAAAGAAGATCGAGACGCCGCAGAGGAGATCGACAACGCCCCCCGAGGGGTCCACATCAACGTCATCTCCGGCGGAGCGGCATCGGGAGGCGACACCAGCCGAGGAAGGAAACGTCATGCCGAGCGGGCCAGCCGAGCCCTAGAGCCCCCCAAAGGCCCGCCAATGGAGCCCCAGGTCATAGTCTTCTCCGACCAAGACCTGGAAGGGCTGAGCACCCCGCATGACGATGCCCTCGTTATCTCGGCCACGATAAATCACTGTAATGTAGACAGGATTTTGGTTGATAATGGGAGCGCCCCCGATGTATTATCTTATGACTGTTTCCTCAAGATGGGGGAAGACCCATCCAAGCTCCGCCCGATCCGAACACCCCTGTGCGGGTTTAATGGCCTGGCCACCTACCCCGAGGGAGCCCTAAGCCTGCCGGTCACTATCGGCACCCCACCCAAAACCGTTACGGTCATAGTGGACTTCATAGTGATTAAAGGTATGATAGCGTACAACGCCATTTTCGGCCGAAAAATTCTCAGCCGAATAAAGGCCGTACCATCTACCTATCACCAAAAAATGAAGTTTCCCACCAAAAACGGGTTGGGGAAGTCCGAGGTAACCAGGCCACGGCTAGAAGGTGCTACAATATCTCGGTGGAAGCCTCAAGGCCGGACGGGAAGGATAAGGGCCCCAGGGGAGTCGAAGGAAAAACCGTAACCGCCGAGCCCGGTGGCGAATTATTAACGGTATTCCTGAACGACGACCCGGCCCTTGGAGTGAGGATCGGTTCCGACCTACCACCGAAGGAACAGCAGCAATACAAAGAGTTTCTTTCTGGGTACGTCCGGGTCTTCGCTTGGTCCGACGATCAACTCCCTGGTATACCAGAGGAAACTGTGATGCACAAGCTTAACCTCGACGCCACCGTGAGGCCCGTACAGCAGCGGAGGAGGAAGCATGCGCCCGAGAAACAGGCGATCATCAAGGCGCAGGTCACCAAGGGACAAGAGACTGGTCTTTTCAGACCGGTCCTGTACCCAACGTGGCTAGCCAACGTCGTCCTGGTGCCGAAGACCACCGGCAAGTGGCGAATGTGCGTAGACTTCACCGATCTGAACAAGGCCACCCCCAAGGACTGCTATCCGCTGCCGAGCATCGACCAACTGGTTGACTCAACCTCGGGCAACGAGATACTCAGTTTCCTGGATGCCTATTCGGGTTATCATCAGATCCGAATGAGCCCTGAAGATGTCGAGAAGACCGCCTTCATCACCGACTACGGCGTGTACTGCTACACCCGGATGCCTTTCGGATTGAAGAATGCTGGAGCCACATACCAGCGACTGGTCAACCATATGTTCGAGGGACAGTTAGGTCGGAACGTCGAGGCCTACATCGACGACATGCTTGTCAAGACCCCAAGGGTCCAAGACCACCTCACCGACCTGGCCGAGACTTTCGGCACCCTCATGAAGTACAGCATGAAGCTCAACCCCGCCAAGTGTGCCTTTGGAGTAAGATCCGGGAAGTTCCTGGGTTTCCTGGTCACTCAGCGGGGGATCGAAGCAAACCCTGACAAGGTCCAGGCCATCCTGGACATGCGCCCGCCCACGTGCATCAAAGACGTCCAGCGTCTGACGGGGCGTGTTGCCGCTCTCAGTCGTTTCCTGTCCCGTGCGGCCGAACGATGCTTGCCCTTCTTCAAGCTAATGAGGGGGCCTAAAATAGCGTCTGCTACGTTCGTATGGGACGGGGAATGCCAGACAGCGTTCGCCGAGCTCAAAGAGCTCCTAGCTTCACCCCCGGTGCTCTCCAAGCCCGTTGCAGGCGAGGTTTTGCTGCTCTATCTCTCGGCGACGCCATCAACGGTCAGCTCGGTCCTAGTCAGGAATGACTCGGGAGTCGAGAGGCCGGTCTACTACACCAGCAAGGTGCTCGGCGAGGCCGAGCGGAGGTACCCCGCAACCGAGAAACTCGTGCTAGCGTTGGTTACCTCCGCAAAGCGCCTCCGACCCTACTTCCAGGGGCATCCCATCACCGTGCTAACCGGCGAGCCACTGAAGAAGATTCTGGCCCACCCCGAGGCCTCGGGGCGACTCGTCAAATGGGCCATCATGCTCGGGGCATACGACATCTCGTATCGGCCACGATCAGCTATCAAGGGGCAAGCGCTCGCCGACTTCATCGCCGAGAGCACCGTTCCGGTCGAGGACAGGCCTCCGACAGCAACCGGGCCAACCTGGGAGCTGTTCGTCGATGGATCGTCCAACTCGGTCGGTAGCGGCGCAGGGATCCTCCTAAGGTCCCCCGAAGGAATAGAGTTGCAGTACGCCCTAAAGTTCAACTTCCCGGCGTCCAACAATGCTTCCGAGTACGAGGCCCTTATCTCGGGGGCCCGCATGGCCCGACGGTTGGGGGCTGAGCGAGTCAGGATCCACACCGACTCCCAGCTGGTCGCAAGCCAGGTCAGCGGCGAGTACGAAGCTCGGGAGGCACCTATGATCAAATACCTCCAGTTGGTCCGGAGCCTGGCCCAGCAGTTCGTGGAGTTCGAGGTAGTCCGAATAGCTCGGGAGCAAAACTCTCGGGCGGACGCCCTCTCCCGACTGGCCTCCTCCCTAGACCCGGAAGGTACACGATCGGTCCTCCTAGAAGAGCTAGAGCGCCCGAGCATAGACTCGGAGCTCCTCGCCGTTGACTCGGCCACTCCCGACGACTGGCGCTCCCCCTACCTCTCCTGGCTACGAGACTCCCAGGAACCCTCCGACTCTCGAGAAGCCCGCCGGATGAAGTACCAAGCTCGGCGCTTCGTCATCCTCGACAGCGCCCTCTACCGAAGATCGTTCTCCGGGCCCCTTCTGAAGTGCCTCGGCCCCGACGAAGCGAGCCAAGCTATTGAGGAGATTCATCAAGGCCTGTGCGGAGCACATTCAGGAGGTCGGTCGCTGGCCAGAATCCTGCTAAGGCAAGGATACTGGTGGCCGACCCTCCAGCGCGACTGCACGGCTTACGTACAACATTGCGACCGTTGCCAGCGGTTCGACCATTTGGTCCACCAGCCGGCCACGGAACTTGTCACCCTTACCGAGCCCTACCCTTTCGCTCGGTGGGGGATCGACATCCTTGGGCCATTCCCAACGGCTCAATCCCAGAAGAAGTTCATCATCGTCGCCATCGACTACTTCACCAAGTGGATCGAGGCTGAAGCAACAGCGAGGATCACCGAGACAGTCGTCTGGGGTTTCGTATGGAAATCGATCATTTGTCGCTTCGGCGTCCCCCGAGTGATAGTGAGCGATAACGGGCGGCAATTCGACTCTCGATACTTCCGAGATAGATGCGCCGACCTAAATATCCGCAACCACTTCACTTCGGTCGCCCACCCTCAGGCCAACGGGCTGGTTGAAAATGCCAACAAGACAATCTTGAAAGGCATAAAAACCAGACTCGGCAAGGCTAAGGGTAGCTGGCTCGAGGAACTGCCTAGCGTACTATGGTCGCACCGAACGACCCCCAGAACGGCAACCGGTGAGACCCCTTTTCAACTGGTATATGGCACCGAAGCCGTCGTTCCATTGGAAATCGCCAATCCGTCTCTCCGAGTGATCAGCTTTGTGCCCGAGGCAAACGAGCAGAAGCTGCTCGAGAACCTCGACCTGGCAGACGAACTCCGAGAGATCGCGAACGTCCGAGCTACGGAATACCAGCGCCGCCTCACTCGGTACTACAACGCCAGGGTCCGAGGCAGACAATTCCGACCAGGGGACTTCGTCCTCAGGAAGGCAGAAGCCTCTCGACCACTAGAGGCGGCGGGCAAGCTATCCCCCAACTGGGAAGGCCCCTACCGAGTGATCGAGACGCTCGGGAAAGGTGCGTACAGGTTAGCCACAATGGAAGGGGAATCCATTCCCCGGACATGGAACGCAACCACACTACGCAGATTTTATTTCTGAATACTGTATCAACAAATTGGGTAAAATAAACCTCCTTATCTTTCGCATTCATTCAAGATAACTGTTGGTACATCAGAAAGGCAACTGCCAATACATTACATAACAAAAAGCGAAAATCCATCTGGCACCGCAGCAAACGGCCATCGCCCGGTCGACCCGGTCTTGACCTTCTCGCATCCAGCCACTGACTCTGCCTCGCGTAGAAACTGGCTCGGACAAGAGATGGTCGACCCAGTTGGCTCGGGTGGTCCGTGACAAAGGTGACAGAGGGACGGCAAGGAGAAGGCCACCTTTCACGCAAGGAAGGCTACCTTCCAAGTTGGCAACAACCTGGAAAAAGGGCACGCCGTGAAGGTCCCCTTTCTTCCAAACTGCCAACTCTTTGGAGGCGAACAGAAAGCAAGCAGCCCCGAAGAGTGAAAGAAATGAAGAACAAAAGAGAGAGAAAGAGGCAGCGCACGGGGGTAAGGAAGGGACTGGAGCCGCCTCCTCCCCTCCCACGGAGGGGAGTGGCGGCCGGCATCCCTAACTCCCCCATCCGCCCTCCATCTCGGCGTCCGCCCGGAAGCCTCGCCGGAGCCAAGAGGAGGAAAACGGCGTGCCCCCGCACGTCGAAGCCCTCTCCCGATCCGCGCGGCGACCGTCGGACCCGCCTCATGCACGCGCGGCGACCGTGGGACCCGACCGATATTCCAGGACATCTGGAACCGGCCGCTCCCCGTCGTCTGCAGCATCACCTTCTGAAGGGTCCTCCATGTTCCGATCGCGGTGGCGCAACGCAAAGCGAAGACGAGGGAATAAGAGCAGACCGCCGGCGAAAGTCCTAAGTGTTAAGAGAGAAGGAGCGCCCTTCGGTCCTTTTTATAGGCCAAGGGAGGCCACGCGCCTTAAAAGACTCCCCCCTCGAAAACACGCTACAGGACCTCCCTGGAAGGTCACCTCGAAATCCCTGCCCCCCGCCCTAGCGGGATTCGCGAAGCACCTCGCCTTTCAAAGCATGGTAATACGGAAGGACGCCCGCCAGAAGTCTCCCGAATCGACATGCGAAAACGGCGCAAAAAATATCGGCACTTTCCAACTGCCACGATACGCCAACCAAATCACAGCAAAGATAGCGATCAAATAAAGTAAGTTATTTATTGCCTTCCATAAAAGCCTCTTACAACGAGGAAGACGGACAAAAAGGGGAAGGGGCAAAATAAAGTTACATCAGGCCTCGGGCCCACTTTGAAGCTCGGGAACCGCAGTAGGGGACGCGTCACCCCCGGTACCCTCGGCGACGGCCGGCCCGGACACTGACCTCGCCTGTGCGAGAACTGTCCCGGTCGCGAGCCCTCCCGAGGCCTCCGGAGCCGGTGACCCCGCTGAAGGCGATTCCCCCGGTTCTTCCCCGGCCGAAGATGAGGAGCTGGAATCTGACTCGTCCGAGTCATAACGCTGGCCGTAAGGAAAGTCACCTCCGGCCAGGTGCTCATTAGCATAGTTCATCGCTCGGCGATAGCCCTGCTTGAACCCCTTTCGAGCACCCCGGCGGAGAGCTACCTCGTAGTAGGGTAGGGCGGCTGCAATCAGGTCGGCCGAGTAAGCTTCCGAGCCTTTATAGCGCTCGATCGCCTCCGCCTCGACCTGCCCGTCCCGAGCCCGCTCCGCCTCGGCCGCACGCTCTTCCGCCCTCGCCAGACGCTCCTCCAGCTCGGTCATCCTCCGCTCGGTCTCGGTCATCCGACCCTCCGCCCGGGCTCGGTCCGCCTCGGCCTCAGCACGAAGGCGCTCCGCGTCCTCCGCTCGATCCTGCAGCTCGGCACGCTCACGCTCCCAGAGGCCGTCCAGCTCGACGTGGCGTTGACGCTCGTCTTCTAGACGCTTGCTCTTCCTCTCGAGCGATTCTCGGGCCCTTGTCAGCTGCTCGGCCAGTACCTCGGCCTCCCGACGGCTCGACCGCGCCAACTCCCTGAGAGCAAGGAACTCCCGCCGGAGCCCCTCGTGCTCCCCCTCGAGCCGAGCTAGTTTCCTCTCGCATCCACCGAGGGTCCAGGCGAGCGTCGACCGCTCCGCCTCCGTCCGGGCGTGCGCCTCTGCCATCACGGCCGCTGTCCGAGCTATAACAAGGCCGCCCTCCATCAGGATGTCAAGGACCCCGGCAGGAGTGCTGCGCTTTTCTCCGCCCCTCGTCCTATCGGCGATCGACCGGCAGATCCGGTACAGATCACCCGAGACACCAAGCCTGACCAGAGCTTCCGGCAAAGGGGACCGCTCCACCCTGGGCGCCCCGTCAGAAGGCCCTGTTGTGGCAGCAGAACTAACCGCCCCGCGCACCACGGTCGGTTGGGGTTGCAACGCCTCCCCGGGCGAACCCCCACCCTCGACCGGCGCCGCGGGATCAACGGCACCAGAAACTGCCGGCACTTGGGGTTGCGACACACCCCCATCTGCACCGACCGAGCTCTCGGTCCCAGCGCCGGCCACGCCGGCATCGGCCCCCTCTGTCCCCACAGAGGGGAGAGCCGACCCATCACCTCCCTCTGCGGGGCCCCTGGTCTCCTCGGCCCCCTCTCGCTCGGCAGATGGGAGAGCCAGCCCAGAAGGGTCGGCCCCATCCTGCCCCCGAGAGGGGAGCGCCGCCGAGCCAGAGTCGCCCCCGACGGCGGTAGGAAGACCGGCTTTCCTGGCCCTCTTCCTGGCCTTCGCGGCCTCCCGCAGTTTCCCCACCAGGGGATCCTTGCGCTTCAGGCCGGTCGACCGAGAAGTCCCCTCGGGGGCCGCCCCCTTGCCCTTATCTCGGGCATAAGCGCGACCCACCGAGACATCAGGCTCGTCGGCTGCCGAGTCCTCTCCCAGATCGATGACCTCGGCCGCCTCCTCCAGAGGCTCCCGCCTCACGTCTGCAACAAGAAGAAGCCCCGGTCAGGAGAGAAAAAAAAAGGGTTACCACCCCAGAAGAAGAACCTCAAAGAACCGTACCTGACGCCGTCAACCGCGGGAGAAGACACCGTTCGATGTTCTCCGGTGTCACCAGCTCCTCGGTCGATTGGCGATTCTCCAACAGACGGGCAGCCTGCTGCTCCACGTGGGGAGGAAACTCCTCCTGGCGAGGGGGCAGATTCGGATGAAAATTGGGCGAGGTCCGGCATCTCCAGATCTCGTCCGTCGCCATCGCCTTCACCCAGAAGAACTGAGTCTTCCACCCCTTGTGCGAGGAGTCCTTCGCCGCAAGCGAGATGCAGCTCCTATTCCTCCGCGCCTGGATGAAGTAAAAACCTTTTCCCGCCGATGGATGCGCCTTCAGCTCAAAGAAGAAGTGGAAAAGGTCCAGAGACGGGAAGATGCCGCGCTGGTGGCACAAAATCCCGAACGCCGAAAGAAGAAGATAGGAGTTGGCCACCAACTGGATAGGCGCCAACCGGAAAAAAGTGAGCAGCTGCAGCACGAAAGGATCGAAAGGAAGCCGAAATCCACTCTTCCAGGCCAAGAGGAAGGTGCAAATGTGCCCATTGCGGTCGTCCAGACTCGTCTCGTACGGAGTGGCGGCAGCAAAGCTATAGCGGAGAGGCAGACGGAAACGATGCTCCAGCCTCCGCACCTCCGCTTCTCCCAACTCGCTACAGTTGGGGACGGGATCGCGCCTCACGGGCACAAGCTCCGGACTCTGATCCGCCATCGGATCGGGAGAAGACCCCTCGTACGAGCTTGAAGACTCCGGGGGAGAAGGAAGCTGCCGAACCGCCTCCGCGGTTATCCTCGCCAACTCTTCAAACGCCGCCGCAAGGCTCCGCGTCTCCGCTGTGCTCTCACGGCGCATCAAGAAGCAAGGAAAGCCTAAAACCCTGGAAGCCTAGAACGATGAACAGCGCCCCCTATAAACCCCTGAGGGTGGCGGCGCGCCGTTCCGTGCTCCGAGAAAAAGGGGGGCCCCTTCGTTTCAAATCCGTCAGGATCATCATTACGGGCCTCGGCAACCGCTATAAGCGGCTACATAACGCCAACGGAATTCCACCCACCTGAGCCACGCCGGTCCAAAGCCTCGAAAAACTACTCATCCGAGCCTCCTTTGGCTCGGGAGTAGGAGGGGGACAAGTGGAGAGGGGGATTTCCGCAGCCCACCACCAAGGCGGCCCAACAAGGCCTACAAGGTCCAACCGGGCGAGCCCCACCCAAGTGATAGCCCACAGGGCCCACTTTGGGAGAAAAGCCCAATAAATAAAGACTCGAGGAACCAACTCTCCCCGGCGGCCTTCTAGGCTCGGAGGGCCCGAGACAACGGTCAGATCGGATGGAAGGTCCGGTCTAAAGCCCACTCTCCGACCGAGAGAAAGAGGCTCCAGCCGACCTATCCGACCCCACCTTCGCCGGGCCATGCCTATCGCTCGGACACGAGCTAGCATCCCCGTAGCTCGGTGAGACCGCTTGTTTACCTGCAGGTGCGGCCGTTCAGAGTCCTCCGGTAGCGGGAGAGTCATGGGAGCTGCCGAACTCAAAGGGGATAACGCCCCCACGATCCGGCCATGAAAGCCCCCGATGAAGACGTAACTCCCGCCGGGAAGCCCTCAGCTCACCGGACTCTTAAAAGGCGATGCACTATTTAAGTAAGGGAGACCCTCCGGAAGATGGTAAGATGAACTAGCCCTTCACATACCCTAAGCTCCTGGGCACGATTCGCTTCACCCTTGGTGGAGAGGATTCTCGCGCATCAGCTCTCTCCTCCCCTCATTATCGCTTCCACCATCGCTCTACTGACTTAGCCATCGGAGGGTTTTCCCCCAGGGAGATCCCCTGGGCCCTCTGATACATTTCCCTTCTCTTGCAGATTCATCTTCTGGTGATCCACAGCCCGCTCAGGACTCAGCGCGAGATTCCGCCTCTTCAGCAACATATTACCATAAGTTTGGATAACTATATAAAGACATGGTTGACTGACCTTTAGTACTTGGCGGAGACAGTTCTCACGCATAGTGAAAATTTTCAGATAGACTTAATTGTCCTTCCATAAATCACTATTTGATGTACCAGATGGTCAACCATGCATATGTAGTTAAAGACACAAGCCCTCAGAACATGACACTATAACTGACTCCCCTTGATTTACTCAACCTATGAACCCTTGACAACTGTATATACAGACCCCTGGTACCTGGCGGAGCATGTTCTTACACATAGTGAAAGTTTTCAGACAGATTTAATATGTCCTTCCACAAATCACCATTTTATATACCAGTGGGTCAAGTACACACAGTCAACTTAAGACAGACAAATGAAGAACAGATAGACACAATCAACTCCTCCTGAAAAAAGTAGCCTATGATTTCTAGGACTTACAGAACTAAACCTGACAAATTCAAGACAAGGGAGGTCTGCAAAGGCCCAATTTTCTCCTTCAAGAGGTGAATCTTTCATTATTCAGAGGTTTGATGAAAATATCAGCAATTTGGTTGTGTGAATCAATGAATTTTAGTTCAAAGCTTTTCTTATTCACCTCATCTCTGAGAAAGTGATGCCTTATATCAATGTGCTTTGTTCTTGAATGTTGGATGGGATTTTTTGTTAAATCGATGGCACTTGTGTTATCACACAATATGGGTGTACATCTAAGATCTACATCGTAGTCTTGGAGTTGGTGCTTTATCCATAGCACTTGGGTCCAACAACTCCCTACAGTAACATATTCTGCTTCTACAGTGGATAAGGCCACCGTGTGCTGTTTCTTGGAAGCCCAAGAGACTAGACACCCACCCAAATATTGGCAATAGCCACTAGTGCTTTTCCTATCAAGTTTACATCCAACATAATCAGCATCAGTATATGACATTAGATCAAAATGACATGATGCAAGATACCATAGCCCAAAATCATGTGTGCTAGCAAGATATCTCAAAATTCTTTTCACAATAATCAAATGAGATTCTTTAAGATTAGCTTGAAACCTAGCACATAAGCACATACTAATTTGAATATCTGGCCTAGAAGCAGTGAGGTATAAAAGGGATCCGATCATACCTCGGTATGTCTTTGGATCAACAAGTTTACCTCTCTCATCTGCATCTAGGGATGCGCTTGTTCCCATGGGCATAGATGTGTGCTTTGCATCCTTCATCCCAAATTTCTTCAGGATCTCCAACGTGTACTTGGACTGGTTAATAAAGCAACCGTCTATTGTCTGTACAACCTGCAGTCCAAGAAAAAAATAGAGTTCACCCATTAGGCTCATTTCAAACTCATCGGTCATTAAATCAGCAAATTCTTTACACATTTTGGGATTAGTGGAGCCAAACACAATGTCATCTACATAAATTTACACCACAATGATATGATCATGTGAAATCTTGGGGAACAAGGTCTGATCAATCTTACCTCTGTTATATCCCTTGCTTGCTAGAAACTCACCTAACATGTCATACTAGGCTCTTGGGGCCTGTTTCAGTCCATACAAGGCTTTGTTCAATTTAAAGACATGATTTGGAAATTATGAATTTTCAAATCTGGGGGGTTGCTCTACGAAAACTTCTTCTTTTATTACACCATTCATGAAGGCACCTTTTACATCCATTTGTTGTAGTTTTATTCCATGGGAGCATGCAAAGGCTAACAAAATTCTGATTGCTTCTAACCTAGCCACAAGAGCATAATATTCTTCAAAATCTATACCAAACTCCTAGTTATAGCCTTTTGCAACTAGCCTAGCTTTATTTCTAGTGATGATTCCATCTTCATTCAGCTTGTTTATGAAAACCCATCTAATTCCTATGATAGATCGCTTGGTTGGTCTGGGAACTAGAGTCCACACACAGTTTCTCTCAAATTGGTTTAACTCTTTATGCATAACATTAATCCATGATTCATCTTTTAATACTTCTTCAATGCTTTTAGGTTCAATTTGAGATACTAAGGCGATTAAGTCTTGATTATTAATTTCTTTAAGATAGGATCTAGTTCTAGGTGGGTCAAGTAGATTTCCAATAACATTATCTATTGGATGATCTTTCAAAAATCTAATGTTAGTGGATGACTCACCTTGTTCTGTCGACCTAGTACTAGAACCTGTCAACTGACCTATTTTTGTTTCCTCAAGTTGCTGCTCATTTCACTGTTCTGGATTTTCCTTGACCTCCAGAAAGTCTCCATCTGCTTCTCTTTCCCTGTGATCATCAGACTTGTCAGATTTTACAGTAGTTTTAGCAAAGATGGCATGAGGTGATTCTTCCACTATTTGATTCTTGATATTAGAGACCATGTATGCCCTAGACCTGCTTGAGTACCCCAAAAATATACCCATTTCACTCTTAGCCTCAAATTTATCAAGGTCTACTTTATCATTATTATGAATGTAACATTTAGAACCAAATGCTCTAAAGTAGGCTAAGTTGGGTTTTTTTCCTTTAAGCATCTCATAGGGGGTTTTGTTATGCTTGGGTCTTACCATGGTTCTGTTGATGATATAACACGCTGTGTTGGCAGCTTCAGCCCAAAACCTTCTTGGGAGTTGACTTTCCACTAGCATGGTTTGGGCTATCTCGATTATGATTCTGTTCTTTCTCTCTGCAATTTTGTTTTGTTCAAGGGTCCTAGGAGATGAAAATATATGAGTTAGACCTTCCTGACTACAGAAATCACTAAATGATGAGTTGTCAAACTCTCCTCCATGATCAGACAGAATTGTGCAGATTT
Source organism: Amorphophallus konjac (assembly GCA_022559845.1). Taxonomy (NCBI): domain Eukaryota; kingdom Viridiplantae; phylum Streptophyta; class Magnoliopsida; order Alismatales; family Araceae; genus Amorphophallus; species Amorphophallus konjac. The sequence goes on from CM040122.1 coordinate 103,216,355, forward strand.
TGAATTTACCTTCCTGCTTTATTTTTCTGAAGAAGTTCTAGAATTCAGAGAAGGTATTATTTTATTAGTTAAAAAGAAGATCCATGTAAACCGAGTAAAGTCATCAACAATAACAAAGCTAAATCTCTTACCACTTAAGCTAGCTGTCCTTGTTGAACCAAACAAATCCATATGAAGAAATTCAAATGGCATGGATGATAAAGATTCAGTTCTGGTTTTGAATGAATTTTTGATTTGTTTTCCTTGGGAGCATGCTTCACATATTTTTAAATTTTGTTTAAATGACAACCTTGGCAAGCCTTTGACCAAGTTGTGTTGGAGAAGTTTGTGCATCACATGGTAACTTACATGCCCTAGTCTATGATGCCATAACCATGCATTGTCACTTTGATTAGTAGTTAGGCACAGATTTTTATCAAAGGAGGCATTCAAATCAACCATATAAAATTGTTCACTCTATGCCCAACAAACTTGACAACATCTAAATCTACCTCAAAGATTTGACATTTACTGGCATCAAATAGAACCTTGTGACCTTTGTCACACAATTGACTGATAATTAACAAATTATGTTCTAAACCCTCAACCAACATGACATTTTCAATGATGTTTTTTGGGTTCTTACCTACTATTCCTGAGCCAATGATTTTACCCTTATCTTTTTCACCGAATTTAACTTGTCCTGACTCCTTCTTGATCAGCTGGTTGAATTTCTTCCTATCTCCTTTCATATGCCTGGAGCAGCCACTGTCCAGATACCAATGGTTGTGCTCAACTACCAGGCATTCCTACAATCACAACATTAAGTGGAGAATTTTGGAACCCAAACAAACGTGGGTCCAGAGTCATTGGCAACTGTGTGTAACAGACACTTTGGAATCCACATTTTCTTAACAAGTTGTTTCCTTTGATTAATAAAGCAATGAGTACCGGTATGTCCAGGTCTGTTGCATGTATGGTAGACAAGTTTAGAATGCATAAAATGTAGACAAAGTTGTGATTTTGCATTTTGTTTTCTGAATTTGTTAAATTTATTCTTGTGGACACCCATGTTTGATTAGAAGTTAAAGTTTCCTTTGATGTTCCACCTTTTACTGAACCAGTTATTCTTTTTCCCATTAAAGTAGAGATTAGAATTACTGTTCCATTCTGGCCTAAATTAGTTTCTGTTTGGCCTTCGGCGGGCAGGAACAAACTGAGCATATCTTCCAGAGTTTGGTTGATAGTTTTGATTTTTTCTTGTTCCCTTCTCTTTCTTGTTGGCAGGTCAAGCTGGGTTCTATCTGGATTGATATACTGGCTGGGCACGGTTCTGTCGACTTGGTTGGTTAGCCCACCTCTGCTGAGCAAAGGTCTATCGACTTGGGGACTTAACCCATTTCTGGTAAATAGACTACTGGCTGCTCCCAGGTTGACTTAAGTTATTGTTCCTTTTATCTTTGACGTTTTGCCCCATACCTTGATTGTTTTGCATTTTGAAGGTTTTGGGTCTAGGGACATCCTTCTTGATTGGTTCTTCCACTATCAACTTCCCTCTGCCTTTTTCAGGGTTGAATGAAATAGTTTTTAGCTCAAGCTTCTTCTTCCCAATGGGATTGAATCCCAGCCATTCTCTTCTGAAGTTTACCCGAGTACCCAAGACAACATCTAGATTAGGCTTTTCTTGAACCATTTTCTCCAAGGTAGACTATTTGTCCTTTAAATCACTTTCAGCCTTTTCATGATTTTTCTGAATCTCAGCATTTATAGCTTTTATGGCTTCATATTTTTCAAGACTAAGTTTGTTCTCTCTCTCATATTCTTGACACTTTAGTTTAACTTCATCTAATTGTTTTCTGAGATTTTCATTCTTTGCTTTCAGGTTTCCCAGTTCTGAACTATCAGACCTAGATTCATCAATCTGTTTTCTTAGTTTTTCATTTTCAATTTTTAGAGTTTCCAGATTTTTATTAACAAGGTTGTCATGAGTCATAGCATTAATTTTATTTTTTAAAGATTTGTTTTCTTTCTTGTAACCCTCATATCTTTCAAGTAGATCAACATAAGCATCTTCCCAGTCTTCTATTGAAAAACTTTCAAATGGAGTAGTTACCTATTCATCATGGTCATTTGCCATCAAGCACAGGTTATCATCATCTTCATTTGCGGAAGAGTCCTCCTCCTCCTCCTCCTCATCACTCCAAGTACTGATCATTGCCCTGGGCTTCTTCCATTTTGCCTTGGTCATCTTCTTGAGCAGCTCGGGGCATTCTCCTCGCATATGCCCTGGTTTCTTGCACTGGTAACATATGACTTTGTCAAACCTTTTAGTTTGATCAGGTTTAAAGTTGGAAACTCTATTTACCTGTGATGACCGTTTCTTCTTCTGGAGTTTACCTCTACTCCTTAAGAATTTCTTAAATTGCCTAATGAGTAGAGCATGATCACCTAGGTTGTCTTCTCGTAAGTCATCTTCATCGTCCTCATCGGACTCATCGGTGCTCTTAGAAACCTTGAGAGCCACTGGCTTCTTCTTCTTGTGATCTTCCTCGTTTCTTCTCAGATTGAGCTCATATGTCATGAGTGATCCTACCAACTCATCTACTATCATGACTGATAGATTCTTTGAATCTTCAATCACGGTGGCCTTAGTGTGCCACACTAGTGTGAGAGATCTCAATATTTTCCTAACAAGTTCACTGTCAGAATATTCTTTACCCAATGATTTCATACAGTTTGTTAGTTGGGTAATTTGGCATACATTTCAGAAATAGACTCGTCAAGTTTCATTTTGAACATTTTGTAATCAAAGATCAACATGTTGGCCTTGGTGGCCCTTATGTCAGAAATTCCTTCATAGATTAGCTCAAGCCTATCCCACATCTCTTTTGCTGATTTGCAACTGGATACTCTAGAGTATTCAGTGAGATGGATAGCGTATTGCATTATGTTCATCGCGGTCTAGTTAATCACGAACTTGTTGATCTAGTCAGCAGTCCAAGTATCTTCTTCTTTAGGCAGTTTGAAGGGACCTCGGCTCACTACCTGCCAGATCTGGTGATCTTGTGCACGAAGAAAAACGTCCATTCAGTTTTTCCAGTATGTGTAATTTTCCCTATCAAAGAACGGGGGTTGATTGATAGAGTGGCCCTCAGCTACAAAGCTACGAGGCACGTTCCCATCAGATCTCCCCTGGTCGTTGGACCACATCTCTAGGGAACCCGCTCTGATACCAATAGATGGATGATATGAAGGGATCTTGAGGGGGGTGAATAGATCAGTTCTAAAACTTTTGCCTAAATAAAAATCTCCACAAGCAAGAGATAAGCTAGCACAAACAACTAATGATTGTCCCTACTCAGGATAGTGAACAACACTTTGAGGTATGTGTGCAAAAAGTTTAGAACGCAATCAATTCGCGTATGCGCAGAGAGTTTAGAATGCAATCAGTTTGTGTATGCATAGAAAGTTTAGAATGCAAGTTAAATCCCTCTAAATGGAGGTAGAGAAAATGGATCAAACACACTATCACACCACTGCTTAGAGAGTTTTTAAGGTGGTTCGGCTGCAACCTTGCAAGCCTACGTCCACCCCTCACCAACCGAGTGAGGATTCACCCTTGCGCAAGAAAAACCACACACATACACACGAATCTCTCCGCATACATCAGTTGTCACACAGCTTGATAGCAAGGAATAGCCTCCTCACCCAAACACTGGAAACCAGTAAACCACATGCACACAATCCCAAAAATAAGGATCTGGAAGTACCTTGCTAGACCACACAGGTATGACCACACTGGAAACTTTAGAAGGTAAAAAAAGGGGAAAAAAGGAAAAACACAAAAATGAACTTAAAGGAACACAATGTAGCTCCAGATTAAAGTCTGGGAGTGTTTTCTGATGTGAACAGAGCAGTTCCAATCATGGCAGCTTCACTCTCTCTCTATCAGCAGATGGGAAGCTATCTCACTGGAGATTGGCTCTCGATCTCTTCTCCTAGGCTTACCCACTTTCTCTAAATCGCTCTCAGCTCTTTCTTTCTCTCTTCTTCTTCCTTTTCTACTCAGACTCTCTCACTTTTCTTTTACAACTCCGCTACTTTCTTCGCAAGCAACCCTTGTATTTAGAGATGGAATTTGATGCATAAATGGATTTTCCTAGCTTAAATCTGATTGGTCCATGTCATATTAGAAGGTTCTTTATCCTTAGACCTTTCCAGAAGATGAGGCACGTGCCCTGGTGGCGTATGCCCATGATTGTGAGTACGTGAGCACGTGAGCACGAGACCACGTGGCCTACTCCCAGTCTGCACGTGCTACGACTTTCAGACAATGTCAGTCGACTGAGTTGATTGGTAAGTAGAGTGAGTTGTTCCTTGCATTGACATCTGTTCAGTCGAGCTAAGTAGCCCTGAAATTGTCTGTCGACTTGATGGAGACCAAAGCAACTGATTTTCTCCTTGCACTGATATCCATTCAGCTAGGCTGAGTAGCTCTGAAAATGTCTATCGACTTGATGGAGACCAAGTCGATTGATTTTCTCCTGGCACTGATATCCTTTCATTAAGGTCGACATAGTATTGAATTTGATGTTCTCTCTTTGTCGTCTCTATCGACTCTTATGAACATCTTTCGACTTAACTTTACATCTGTCCACTGAGTTTCCTTTCTCTATCGACTCTGTTACTGCATATAAACCATTGTCTCCCACACTTTGCCAATTTCATTCAATCTTTGTTGCCACACAAAATGGCATCTTGAGCTTCTCATTGTATGACCTTGTGTCTTGCCATAATCCTCAAGTTCTTCATCATTGCTCTGCAGGTTGAAGTCTGTTGATGTCTATTGACTTGAGACTATGTTTGTTGACTTGAGATAATGTCTGTCGACTGAATTTGGACTCGGTCGACTAATTTTGCTTTGTTCTGTCGACTTGACACTGCACTTGGTCGATTGAATTTTCTTGAGAATCATACCGTTAGTACATTTTTCAGAACACTTCATACATTCTGACCTTGACCCATTTATCTAAGTTGCATGCACAAGATCAGACTAATATTTCACACGTCATAGTTAGACATCATCAAAACACAGAACACAACACACTCTTAGCCCACCATTCAGGCCTAACAATCGCTAAGCTCCACAATCCAATCAAGCAGGTCCCAATCAGGTCCATGGAGGTCCAAAGTCATACTCCAACGTTCCTCCACCATAGAGCTATGCTCGGACTGGTCCTAAATGAGCCTCGTACCCTCCATTGCCCGAATCCTTGGGTGATATCTTCTTTGCTCTAATGTCTTCCCAGGCTATCCAACTTCCTCCTCAGAAGGACTGGGTCCACCCCAACGCCGACACTTCCAAGTACTGCTCGTACCACCGCACTCCCGAGCATGACATCTACATCTGCTTCCAATTCTGGAACTTGGTGTACAACATGAATGATGAGGGCCGGATCAATTGGGCAGGCGTCAAGCTTGCCATTATTAAATCTCAAAAAGCCCAAGAGGGATCTAGGCATCGTCCAAAATCGGTTACCCACTCATCCACCTAGTAAAGATTCATCAAGTTCAAAACAACATGGATGCGAGGGTCAGCATAGTCATAGGCTTGGAACCACGCATTGTCAAGAGAACCCAGATGTGGGGCGTAGAAGGGTCTCCTAAGTGGCATGGGAGCTTCGAGCTAGAGGTCGAGGAGCCTTGGTCCGATGTCAATACATTCTTACAGGGATCCCAGCCTTGGACATTGATCACACCCCAACCTCACTCACCAATCTCTAACTCGAGGATTAGTCAAGGTTCTCTCACTTTGATAACACCTCCGCAACCTTTACTTCAAGAGCCGACATTGCCCAAAAGCACTGTCGTGGAGCAAGAATGCCCCTTGGTCTTTTTGAAACCCCCACAGCCGAAAGTGGCCTTTCCCCCTGCTCCTAGCACTCCGAGTGGAGAATTGGCTTCTCTTTCCTTCATATTCGGGTCCCCATCTCCTTTGCAGCTTATATGTCAAAACCCCTAGAGTCGAAGGTCTCAAAAGAAGCCCTTTTCAATATTACTCTCCAGAACCGCATCATTCCCCCATCTCAAAGGCAACCTCAGCCCGAAGAAGGGGCAAATTCTCAAACTCCTCCGGTGGAGTACGACATCCTTCAGCACCTGGACTGGACCCCAGCAAAGGTCTCTATTTTGGAACTCATTAAAAGGTCCCCATCTCATCAATCCACTCTCCTACAGTTCCTACGAAAGATAATCGTCAATGAGGACCTCCCAGCTAGCGGAGTGTCCGATGCTATCTTGGCCATGACTCAAGGCCCTTCCATCTCTTTCTCCAACAAAGACCTGGCTCTGCCCTGAGAGTAGGTCACTCCCCTTGTGCCTCAATGTTACCCTCAATGGAGTCAGTGTCGACTCCACCTTAATCGACACGGGAGCGTCAATCAACGTGTGTCCCATGAAAACCATCGAAAAGATTGGGTTGCGAGAAGAGAATCTAGAGGAGGTGTGTACAATGATTTTTGCATATGATAATTCGAGAAGGAGTGCCAAAGGAAAAGTAACTCTACAGCTCGGTCTTGGTCCCGTAGTCATGTCCTCGGACTTCTTTGTCCTCAATGTTGACCCTGCGTACAAAGTCATCTTGGGGCAGCCCTGGATTGAGTAGACTTTGAGGATTCCGTCCACTACTCATCAATACTTTAAATTCCCCTATAATGGGAGGATGATTAAGATCAAGAGCATTCGCTTGGTAGAAACTCTCAATGTGATCATATCCGAGCAGATCCCATTCATGACCATCCCGGACAAAGAGAAGAAACTCATTCTCTCCATAACGGGTGACGTGGGTCCAGTAACCCTTTGCCAACCAAACCATTATGTCCTTCCTAGATCAGTCACTCACTCCAACACTCCATTAGGAAAAGGATGGGAGATAATGGCTAAAATGGGTCTCGTGATAGGTAGAGGCTTAGGTCAAAATGAGTAGGGTCCCACTCGAAGGCATAGACTCAAAGTCTCCAAAGGTCGGACCGGTTTGGGGTTTTCAGCTGAACAAGCATCCAAAACTGTCCAAGCTAGAGGTGGGCTCTATGATCACTTTGTGAAAGGTCCAATGTAGCCAGGGACTCTGGATGAGCCCAGCGAGGGTCGTAAGGTCAAAGAAAAATAAAATCCAACAAAATCACTCACTCGAGGATGACCTCGGGCTACTCTCTCTTTGCCATTTGGATGAACCTCCTGATGATGCTCCTTCTGTGGGCATGCCTATTCTTTTCAACCCATTTTTGTTTCATCCTCCTTCTCCCCCGCTTCTCACCTACCCGGTCGTGGAACAACCAGCATATGCTATCCTCACTTTTAGCCATGACCACAAACAAAAGGCCAATCTGGAAAGACGGGTTTATGAGCTCACTATCGAAGAAACCTCCTCCCTGGAGTCAGGATCCCTCGGCCAAGGGCGGACACTTTCCACCTTGAACTCTATCTCTTGCTCTCCCCCAATACATAGTAGTGTAAGATCGAGTCTAAGTTTAGGAGAGTCTAGTCCTTCCATGTCTAGTCCACCCAAGAAAGCTAAAGGCAGACATGTTCCTACCCACTACATTAGTGAGCTGGCGAAGAAATGCACGCAGCTATGTCGGGTCTCCGATTTCTTGTCGACTCCCATTCCCCTAGGGGTAGATGATGTACGTAGAAGGGCTTTCACAAGATGACAGTTTAGGAGTATATGTTCTTGTCACGCCCCGAACCGATAACAGCAGAACGTGTCGTTTGCTCGGAACGTGGTAGTTAAACAGTCGTGAATAATCAAGAGCAGTCGCATAAGACCAAATAATTTAGGGAAATAATAAAATTTTATTTCAAATATAAGTCTCTTACAATTTAAATTTCAAAACTTGAAGACTCAACTACATCATAATGAAAGAAAAAAATGACACTCTAACAGACTTACACAAGATAACTAAATAAGAGACACCATGCTAGACTCAAGAAAGATAAAAGACACAGGTTCACTAGTTTTTGAAGCTCGCTTGTACACTTGTCCCTCCCATGTGAGTCTCGGTCTCGCTAGTCACCTGATTACCTGAAAAATGTTGGAATAAAACTGGGTGAGCGAACGCTCAGTAGGAATTATATCTCAAGAACAAGCAATTGGTTTAAGTAATTACATCTTTCACATATAAATGCAGTAAGGCTATGCATGTAGAATTAACCGAGTAAGTGAAACAAAACTAGCAAGAATTTGACAATTTCATGTAAAAACTTTCAAGCAAGAGATATCCAAGAGAGATTTATAGAATATTGGCTATTTTACGCAAGTACTTGCCCATTCTTGGCCACGCTAGTCGAGTCACACAAGTCAAGTCACGCACGCAAGTAATATCACGAAAGAGAGAGAGAGTGTGTGTGGAATGCCAAAGATCAAACTAGTCATGCACTTCGGTGCAATGCCAGACACCGTGATCAATATAACTCCCATGGGCACAAGTGCTTTCGGGTGCTCCTCCCAGGACCAGATCGGGCCCTATATCCGCAGCATTAAAGATAGATCTAGACATCCACGATAGTTCATAGCCAATAAGGAGTTTCAAGAACAAGCATTAATAGGATGATAAGATAAGATTTTATGGAATTCAAGGACAAGGCCCTTGAGTAAGGATAGACTTGCAATAAAATCCACGTGAAAGCATAGAAACCATGACATGTCGAAAAACTGGGGGGAATTGGCACCTAGATAGGTTGCCATGAATAACTTGAATAGATGACTCACAAGATAGTCACCAATTCAATGGACACGAAAGCAAGCTGAAGAATTGGCACCTAACCATAGGATACCCAATTCAATATATATCGCCTAGTGGAATGATCACTCATTCCACTGGCTAAGAGAATTCTCTCATGGGCCAAGAATAGCACCATGAAAGGGCCGGGTTATCACGTTTCTCCAGAGTGACGTGGCATTAAAATGGGTACAAGGTGTTTAAGGTACAACCAGCTCAGTCGGCCTTGAGGGAATCCAAGGGTACGAGGAGACTTACGGAGGTCCCGATGACTAACTTGCTACTCCGAAGGAACGGAATGTCCAACAGAGAGCTCGTATGTCGCCGAGAGTTGAAGTGTATAACGTGAACCAATCATGAAACAGGGACTCCATCTACGGACGTGAGATGAGAGTGCCAGAAGACCCGCGGTATAGGTCAAAATCGGGAGAAAATGGTGAGAACATGAATGCGTTAATTATAGAACTCATGTCCATCCAATTCTATAATTAACTATAATTAAATAAACTTATATTAATTAATGCCCATGAGTGACGTCATTTATTAATTAGCGTCCACATAGAGAGACGTTAATTTTATGATTCTTAACTTAATTTATTTAACAAGAATTCACGTCAATATCTATTTAATTGAATAATTTTAAAAATATACATTCAAAGAGACATTAATTTATATAAAATAATTTAGAAAAATAGAATATATGATAATTAGGAGAAAAATTCAAGGATTCCAAAAATATATTTTTTAATTTTATGTTGCATAGTTTAGTAGATATGGATTTTCAAAGATATAATTACAAGTTATATATATGTATATATAATAAACAATTTGACGCCTTTGCACGGATGACGTCAAAAGAATTTGACGACATTTAACTTGTCGTCATTTCAAAAAGGTGTCAATTTTCAAACCTCCGGCTCTCGACGTACACACGTCGGAATCACGTGTTCTATATATCGAAATGACGGGCTCGAAAAACTCTACCTAACTTGATGTTCAAAATAATTTTTCGTTGAGAGATGTGGGATCTTGAGATAGGGGGCACGAAAAATGGTGCAACCACTCTCACTATCTCAGTCTCTACCCCAATAACACTCCCATAAAATTTCATAATCAAAGGATACTCCAGTGCCCATGAAAAAGATTATGGAAGCAAAAACTTATAACTACGGTGTACAGTAACTAACCTTATTCGCCATGTAAACAGTTGATTCATAATATTTAGTTAATAAATTTATTAACTAGTGAATATTATCATATAAGGCATGAAAATTTCAAGAAAAATACAGGGATTCTAGTCACGTATTTTTGATGATTTCTAGATAAGCGATTACATAGATATAAAATGTTAAACATGTTGTGATTATTTAATTGATTGAAATAAACATGCAACCGTAAGCTATAAAATGCAAACATGTAATGCAACTTAATTTCTATTATCTTGGGCTTCAATTCTTGAGAAAACCTACCTCTTTGATGGGGTACTGGATGATTATCAGGAAGAAGAAACGACACTCTGTTTCACTGCAACTTGAACGGAGGGTGTGGAAAAAGAGGAATGGGCCGCAGGATGCTTGCAGGTCGAGGAAGAAGGGGAAGACGAGCCCCCTTCACGTGACAACAACCAGGAAGAAGAGGGAAGAAGAGGATGAAGCCTCTTCTTACATGTCCACACCGCAGGAGGAAGAAAGTAGCAGGGGCGCTTCCAGCCGCAGGAAGAAGAAGACAGGACGAAGAGGAAGGAGAGCACGGCAGCAGGAGGATGATCGAAACAGCACGATGTAAAAGAAGAAATGGAGGTTCATCGGAGACGTAGTTTTATAGGGAGGAAGGGATTCTAGAGGGTTCCACGTACAAGAACGGCAGGTCTTACGATCATAATTGGCAGGGGTTTAAAACCTACTGTGCATTACTCTCCTCCTTCCCGGTTAGCAGCCGCTAACCATCTTTCGCTAGAGAAGACCCCAAGGCCTCACCACATGCAATGTTCGGGCGCATGCATATGGGTCATACGGGTAGCTTTGAACATGGTTTTTGGGTTTTGAGTGAAAGGACTCTCGTGGGTTTTGTAAAGCCCATTTAAAAGTGTGCATTTGGGTTATTGCTTTTCAGGATGTTAGCCGCAAGTGGCTCACGTGGGCTTGGGTTTTGGTGTATGGGTTCGCATTTTGGTTTATGTATATGTGTAGGTGGGCTTCACGGTTAAATGATTTCGAAGTTTGCTTTGAGCTTGGTTAGCCACAGTGGACATTTGGTCTAAATGGTTTGTGAGACATGGGCTTTTGATGTTTTGGGTTGTATTTCGTATAAAATGGCCACTTGGGTGTTTAAATGGCAATCTATATACGTGGGTTTGGGGTATACGTAGCATGGGTTTTGGGTATAAGTGGGCTAAATGGTCATGAGCGTTGACCGCAAGTGGGTTTTGGTTTAAGTGATTTAAGCTTTTAAGATTTATTTAAAGCCTTTATATCCATATTTACACATGTGAGGCCCATTAGTATATATATAACTCAAATTAATTCTTTTATTGCACTTATTTCATTTTTTTTATAATTTTATTCACTCTATTTACCTCATTAATTATTATCTTAGGTATCAAAGGCAGGTTCGATCCTAGGAAAACATTTACTTTCATTTAAAAGAAATTTTTAACTAGCCATCTATTTATTTATTCAAAGAACGATATACCCAACTTCTTACTTATTCAATATTATTATCAACTATTTATAGGAATATGTAATCAAGTATATGTTATCTTTCTTTTTTCCAAATCTAAATATATATTTATTCCTTTTTAGCCTTCAAAATTACCGGGTGTTACAGTTCTGGAGGAAGACGATGAAGGAGCTGGAGAAAGTCAGCTAGAGGACGTCACTGATCATGTAGCTCCCTTTGTTGACGGGACAAAAAGATTTGATGAACCTAGCTTTTCGATTGATGAATCAACTAAGGAAATCAACCTTGGCACCAAGGATAACCCAAAAATCATTCTGATAAGTGCCAACTTGAAGAAAGAGGAAGAAGTTGTCATTGTGGCAGCGCTCAAAGAATTCCCTGATACCTTCGCTTCGTCCTATGAGGATATGTCGAGTCTAGATCCCTCTTTGGTAAAGCATCGTCTCATCCTAAAGCCCGATGCAAAAGCTGTCAAACAAAAGCTGAGGTAGCTCCACCCGAAGCAGGCCCTCAAAGTCAAAGAAGAAGTTGACAAGCTCCACAAGGCCAGGTTCATCAAGGTAGTCTTGTATCTGCAATGGGTAGCCAATATCGTCCCTGTCACAATGAAGGACGGTTGGTACTGGATCTACATAGATTTTTGTGATCTAAATCGGGCTTGTCATGTAGCATCCTGAATTTCTAAATACTAAATATCGCGATTATTATATGATTTATTCTTGGCTTAGATTTTTGAAATTTTTAATAAAAATATGGAAAATATGTATCCTGTGTAAAACGTTATTTCCAACAACCTTGTCTTAAGAAACGAGCCCAGAATAAAATTGGATTAGGCCCAATTTCAAATTTTAGGCTAAAAATCGTAGCTTTATAAAGAACAACCTAAACCGCTAAATTGGACCTTAATTCTCACCCTAATGGGCTCTAATCGAAGCCTAACCCTGGCCCAACCCTTGTTGTCTAATTCTTCTTCAAAAACCCTAACCCTAGACACCTCAATTTGGTGCGACGACGACGGATTTGATCGATCCCTAATCTCTCTCCATTTTTCACTCTTTGGACTCTTGGGTCGAATTCGATCTCTAGAAGCTTCAATAGGACCTATAAATAGAGGGCTTCGACCATTGGTGACCCTCATTTTATCGTTTGGCAGGCGGCGTGATCGATCGTGGCCGGACCTGGGCGAATTAGGGCTTTTGGTCGCGGCGTGTTTTAGGGTTCCAACGAGCATGTTTTTCCCTTTCTCCTTTAATTAAGGTAGGTTTCTCTCAGGCCCAACCTAATAAAACCATGTGAACATGTAGATCTCGTTCCTACCTTTTATTTGAATCTATTTTGCCCAATTTTTAGCCTTCTATATCAAGCGTATTTCAGATTTTTGAAGAACATATGATTAGGGTTCTTACTTTCATCATTTCCCGTTGATTTATATAGACCAATCAAAGCAAATATTTTAATTAACCATGCTATGTTGTGCATTTTTAAGCTACGTTTTTAAGCTATCTATCTTCTGATAGTAAATTGTCCAATTTATATGCCATATACATATTTTAATCATGCTTTTATTCTACCAGTGTCGTGTTCTTCGTGATTTGGGGACAGGGTTAGTAGAAACGGTTCTAATAGGGACGCGATAGACCATTTATCATCTTCAGGCGACCGGGCGACAGACCGTTTCTGGCAGCGTAGTATTAAAAAAAGGGGGGGGCGCTACACCGGAGCTTGGCGGTCTTCCTCTTGACCATTTCTATCTTCAGGCGGTCTGTACTTGACCGTTTTATCCCTGTTTCAGTAAAAAGGTATTGATCGTCCCGGCATATTATGTCCTATTAAACAGCTTGTTGGTCAGGTCAATTACATGGTATGAACGCACTAAAACTAGGGTTTATGAAACATATGAATTAAGTTTAACTCTCTTCTTTATAATTGTTGTATTCATGACCATCTTTCATGTATTGAGAAATACTTAAAAAGGAAGTAGAATGGACCTAGTTGGTCGATTTAAATAATTTTCTTGCCCCTTATAAATTGCTAAATATTGTTCATAATACTCTGTTTGACAGTCTTGCCACTCCGGTGGTATTGACTGACCGCATCGTTCATGTTTTCCCTGTTTCTAAGCCTTAATCTTGTAATAGTTGGGACTCTCCACCAGATACTCCTTCCGTTGGACTAGGACCACTATTATGAGGCCTCCGTAAGACCACGCGAGCCTGGGATTCTCACTTGGATGCCGAGCAGGTTGTACCCTCAAAGCCTGTACCGATCGACTCGTGATTTCATGTTGGGCAGACCAAGTTCGTATGGCCTATCTATCTAGGGCCGAATGTGGTCATGCCCTAGACCGCAAACCAGCCCTTGCGGTCATTTCCTTGACCATTTTTGGGTTTAATGGTCACTTTGACTCAATAAGATTTCAATTCATTTTAACCTGATTTCCAGTTGGCTAATGCCTCTCACTTGACCCTAGGACCTATGTCTATACCCTGGATTGGTCCAGACCTGTCTCTGGTCGAGTTGGGACTTAATTCAAGATGACTTTTAAGCCTTCTTGGTCTGGCCTGATAGCAGTCTCCAGAGGACCGTTTCATTTGATATGCGGTCCAACTATAGACCGCTAAGCATCTCTGGCTTGACCTATTCATGGGCCTGCTAGTAGCAGCCTTGTGTTCGACCCTCAGTTTCCCTTACGCTTCTATTGATCACAAGCAGTCTTTGACCTGATTTTCTTCATGTTTTTGTGATGAGGCTAATTGATTGTGGTATCCTCTAAGGCTACATTTCTGGCTTATCATTATTGATTTTGGGCTATCGAGCCTATTCCGTCTCTTTCCTCCAAAAAATCATGCTCTTAGAAATTTGGATTCCTGACCTTGGCCTTGGAACTCTTGGCCATTGTACGAGTGAATGTCTAGATTGGGATCTATGATCCAACCTCCTTCAGTGCCAACGCATCATAAGGGCCCGGTCTAGTCCTAGGAGGAGTGCCCGAAAGTACTTGTGCCCCGGGGAGTTTGTAATGACAAGGTGTGGCATTGCACCACAGTGCATGACTAGCGTGATAATCTATGACATTCCACTTCACTCAATTACTTGAAATTTCTTGCGAGACCTGACATGCGTGATTAACCTGGCCAAATTCATAGAGAAATTTTATTCGAAGCCTGGTGGAACTCTTGTTATGCTTGCATATATTCTTGAATACCATCTATCTTTTCCTTCTCTTATTTGTCATTTACCGCATGTTTATGTGTTTAGTTTGATTCTTTTATCGCATTATCATACATGATGAAATGATTAATCACTTAAACTATGCCTGATGATAGAGATATAAAATCTGACTGAGCTCTCGCTCACCCAGTTTTCCAATCCTTTTCAGGTAGCACGGATGATGATTTGCACGCCGATGGGGACGGGAGCGAGTAAACAAGGAGCGAGCCTTCTAGTCGTGTTATGAGTCTTCGGTGTGATTAGATGTCGAGTTGTGTTGATTCAGGATCTATGTATATTTTCTCTTCTTTTTAGTCATTATAATAGTTAGTAAGTCCACGAGATGTCGTTGTAAGAAAATACATTTCATCTTTATTATCAACAAAGTTTAGTTGGTTGAATGTATTTATTGGCCTTTGATATTTGGTCTCTTGTGGCAATGAATGCTCTGATTGACATGAATGATATAACTGCTACGTTTTTATTTTTCACGTCGGGGCATGACAGTTTTTATGGTATCAGAGCCTAGGTTTTCTTTAGACCCTAGGTTTCTAGAAGTGTCATAGAGCCCGTGACATTAGTAAAGTCTGAAATCCGACCCAGTGAGATGGGGTAGAGACTCGGGTTAAGTTAATTAACCAACTCTAAGAAAATAGATCTGGTAGAACATTCTTAATTAATTCTCTTTATGTTGTAGGAAATTTCTCGTGATGGCAGTAGTGCGCGCGCAGTGGCGAGACATGCAACGCACGGTTCAAGGCCTGACCCAGGCCTTACATCAGGTGGCGCAAGGAGGCGCGTATCATGGAGCTGGTGATCTCCATCGAAACTTTCGTGGCTTTAATCCCCAGCATTTTGGCAGGACCGCAGACCCCGATGAGGCAAAGCAATGGCTGAAGGAGTTGGAGCGTATCTTCAGAGTTATGTTGTGTGGTGATCAGGACCGAGTCCTTTTGGTGACTTTTCAGTTGGAGCGCGATGCACGTGCTTGGTGGGAAGCTGTGGAAGCCACACTCGGTAATAGATGTGCGACATGGGATGAGTTCAAGGAGCATTTTAATAGCAAATACTTCTTAGATCGTGTGTAGGAAAAGAAGGTGGTGGAGTTCGCTTCGCTGAAATAAAGGAACTTATCAGTTGCTGAGTACGAGGCGCAATTCACCAAATTATCCCGTTATGCACCGCACTTAGTATCTACGGAGAAGATGAAGGCCAAGCGACTTTAGAATGGTTTGAAGCTTCAGTACATTAACCAGTTAGCACCTTTAGAGATCCATGTTTATGTTGAGATTGTACGAAAGGCCCAAGTTCTTGAAGACACGATGGAGATAACGGACCTGATCAGAGGTCGAGACAAGAAGAGGGAACAGACAACCAGCTCCAGGAATTTTAAATCCACTAAGGGCAAGAAGAGGCCCAATGGCGGGCCGAGTTTTTCGAAGGACAAGAAACTGAAGGAAGGTGATAAGAAGACAGGATCAACTACTCCACCTAAAGCAGTCTGCAGGTACTGTGACCGTCCGAGTCACAATATGGAAGAATGTTGGTGCAAGTTGGGCGCTTGTTTGAGATGTGGTAGCAGGGACCATCGAATTCCTGAGTGTCCCCTTATTAATGACCAGGCGACACCTGGCAAGCCGCAGGGAAGTCAAAAGCGGCAGGGCAAGCTCCAAGCCCTCCAAGATGCAGAGACTGAAACCGAGGCTACCGAGGAAGGTGGTATTGTCGAAGGTACCCTTACTATTCTTTCTAAACTAGCATTTGTACTTTTCGACACTAGAGCTACTCATTCATTTATATCTCAGAAAATTTCTAAGGCTTTATCTGTGAAATCGGTATTATTGGATTCTCATCTTGTGATATCAACCCCTATTGGTTCGGGGTCAGAAATTAAATATTATTACCCCTCAAGTGAAGTTTTGATTAATGATTATAACTTATCGGCTGATTTGGTATGCATGAAGATGAAAGATTATGATGTGATTCTAGGAGTGGATTGGTTAGCTAGACATAGAGCTAGTGTTCATTATAAATCAAGAGTAGTGTCTTTTCCTAGACGCCCTGAGCATTTTTTTTCTAGCTCTAGGCAATCTAAGCTCGTGCCACTTATTTTGGCACTTCGAGTGAACAAATTGTTGAGGAGAGGGTGTCAGGCATTCTTGGCCTTGGTCTCTTTGATCGATAAGAAGGAAGTGGAGTTGAAGGACATCTCGGTTGTTCAAGATTTTTCGGAAGTATTTCCTTAAGAATTGCCAAGTCTTCCTCCTGAGAGGGAGGTGATTTTCTCTATTGATTTAATTCCTGGCGCTTCACCTGTTTCTAAAGCTCCGTATCATATGTCCTCTACTGATTTAAAGGAGTTGAAGGAACAGTTGTTGGAATTTCTAGAAAAAGGGTTTATTCGTCCGAATACTTCCCCATGGGGTGCCCCTGTGCTTTTTGTAAGAAAGAAGGATGGTTCTTTGAGGCTGTGTATTGATTATCGTCAGTTAAACCAACTCACTGTTAAGAACAAGTACTCATTACCGAGGATTGATGAGCTGTTTGATAAGATATCTGGAGCCCAATTTTTTCCAAAAATCGATCTCAGATTGGGGTATCACCAGTTAAGAATCAAGGACGAGGATATTTATAAGACGGCGTTCCGCAGTAGGTATGGGCACTTTGAATTTGTTGTAATGCCGTTTGGACTAACAAACGCTCCTACAGCTTTCATGCAACAAATGAACAGTGTGTTCCGACCCTACTTAGATCAATGGGTTGTGGTATTTATTGATGATATTCTTATATACTCCAAGGGCAAGGAGGAGCATGAGGAGCACTTGAAGATGGCATTGCAGATACTAAGGGATCATCAGTTATACACCAAGTTCAGTAAGTGTGAGTTTTGGCTGTAAGAAGTGTCTTTTCTGGGGCATATTATTTCCAAAGATAGAATTTCGGTTGACCCTTCTAAAGTAGAGGCGGTACGTAATTGGGAAAGGCCTGTAAATGTAACTGAGATCAAGAGTTTCTTAGGCCTAGCTGGTTACTATCAGAGGTTCATTAAGGATTTCTCCAAGATTGTAGTACCCTTGACTAGATTAAATCATAAGAAGAATCGATTCGAGTGGTCAGAAGAGTGTGAGAAAAGTTTCCAAACTTTGAAGGAGTGTTTGACCATTGCCCCAGTGTTTGCTTTGCCATCCGGAGAAGGAGGTTTTGAAGTATATACCGATGCATCAGGAATCGACTTAGGTTGTGTTTTGATGTAGAGAGGGAAAGTGATAGCTTATTCTTCCAGACAACTGAGGAAGCACGAAGAGAGTTACCCTGTCCATGACCTAGAGCTAGCAGTAGTGATGTTTGCTCTGAAGATTTGGATACATTACCTATATGGAGAAGCTTTCACTATGTACTCTGATCATAAGTGCCTAAAGTATTTATTTTCTCAGAAGGAGTTGAATATGAGACAGAGAAGGTGGCTAGAGTACTTAAAGGATTTCGACTTCTCTATTGAATATCATCCTGGAAAGGGGAATGTTGTGGCTAATGCTTTGAGCCGTAAGCCGATGGCCAGATTAGCAAGTTTCATGCTTCAAGAATGGAGGTTGTTAGAGCAGTTTGCAAGCTTAGATCTTAATGTCACAGAGAAGGAATATCGAGTTATGACTGCTTATGTCCAGCTTCATTCAGAGTGGTTGGCAGAGATTAAGCAACTGCAGGTTAATGACCCATTTCTAGTAGAAATTAAAGAGCAGATGGCTAGTCGACCAGACTTTGGGTTGGCCAATGATGATAGATTGTTGTTCCATGGTAGAACTTGTGTCCCTGATTCTGCGAAAGTGAAGAAAAAGATTCTCGAGGAAGCCCATAGGTCTAAGTATACCATTCATCCAGGAGCTACAAAGATGTATCGAGATTTGAAGAGGACCTTTTGGTGGCCGAACATGAAAAGAGAAGTGGCCGAATTTGTAAGCAGATGTTTAGTATGTCAGCAAGTCAAGGCTGAACATTTTAGGCCTGTTAGAAAGTTAATACCTCTCGAAATACCACAATGGAAGTGAGAGAGTGTCGGCATGGATTTTATCATGGGCTTACCTAGAACTCGTAGCAATTTTGATGCAATTTGGGTGGTTGTTGATCGTTTGACTAAGTTCGCGCACTTTTTGCCTATTAAATCTAAGTAGATGGTGGATGTTTTGGCTGCCCTGTATATGAAGGAAATAGTGAGGTTGCATGAAGTTCATGTATCCATCATATCTGATAGAGACCCTAGGTTTACGTCTCACTTTTGGAAAGGCCTGCAAGCATCATTGGGAACTCATTTGAACTTCAGTACTACTTTTCATCCTCAGACAGATGGACAAACTGAGAGGACTAATCAGATTGTTGAAGACATGTTGAGGGCCTACATGATCGACTTTGGAGGTAGTTGGCATGAACATTTACCTTTGATCGAATTTGCCTACAACAACAGTTACCAATCCAGCATACAGATGGCACCATTTGATTTTTTGTATGGAAGAAGCTGTAGATGCCCTCTTTGTTAGGAAGAGATCGGTGAGAAGCAATGGCTCGGACCAGATCTTGTTTCAGAGTCATCCAGGAATATTCAAGTCATTAGGAACTATTTGAAGATTGCTCAGTCCAGGTAGAAGAGTTATGCTGATAACAGAAGAAGTGATTTGGAGTTTAGGTCGATGAGCATGTGTTTCTGAAAGTTTCACCTTTAAGAGGAATTCGAAGATTTTGAATCCGAGGCAAGTTAAGCCCGAGGTTTGTTGGCCCATTCGAAATCTTGGAAAGAGTAGGCGAAGTTGCCTATAGGCTGGCATTACCACCTCAATTATCGGGCATTCACAATGCCTTCCACAATCCCTTCGCATATCATCCAACATACAGACTTAGAACTGAAAGAGGATTTATCCTACGAAGAGAAGCCTGTCAAGATTTTGGACTTCAAACAGCAGCAACTCAGGAATCGATCCATTCTGATGGTCAAGATCTAGTGGAGTCAGCGTGGAACTGAAGAAGCCACGTGGGAATCCAAAGAAGCAATTAGAAAGCTGTATCCTGATTTGTTCTAAGGTTGGTATTTGTTAGTCAAATTCGATGAATTTGGAGGACCAAATTCCTTAAGTGGGGGAGGGTGTAGCATCCTGAATTTCTAAATACTAAATATCATGATTATTATATGATTTATTCTTGGCTTAGATTTTTGAAAATTTTAATAAAAATATGTATCATGTGTAAAACGTTATGTCCAACAACTTTGTCTTAAGAAACGAGCCTAGAATAAAATTGGATTAGGCCCAATTTTAAAATTTAGGCTAAAAAGCGTAGCTTTATAAAGAACAATCTAAACCGCTAAATTGGACCTTCTAAAGGGCTCTAATCAAAGCCTAACCTTGGCCCAAACTTTGTTGACCGATTCTTCTTCGAAAACCCTAACCCTAGACCCCTCAATTTGGTGCGGCGGCGGTGGATTTGATTGATCCCTAATTTCTCTCCGTTTTTCACTCTTTGGACTCTTGGGTCGAATTCGATCTCTAAAAGCTTCAATAGGGCCTATAAATAGAGGGCTTCGACCACTGGTGACCCTTATTTGATCATTTGGCAAGCGACGCGATCGATCGTGGCCGGACCTGGGTGAATTAGGGCTTTCGGTGGCAGCGTGTTTTAGGGTTCCAGCGAGCGCATTTTTCCATTTCTCCTTTAATTAAGGTAGGTTTCTCTCACGCCCAACATAATTAAACCATGTGAACATGTATATCTCGTTCCTACCTTTTATTTGAATCTATTTTGCCCAATTTTTAGCCCTCTATATCAAGCGTATTTCAGATTTTTAAAGAACATATGTTTAGGGTTCTTACTTTCATCAATTCCCATTGATTTATATAGACCAATCAAAGCCAATATTTTAATTGACCATGCTATGTTGTGCGTTTTTAAGCTATCTATCTTCTGATAGTAAATTGCCCAATTTATATGCCATATACATATTTTAATCATGCTTTAATTATACCGGTGTCGTGTTCTTCGTGATTTGGGGCTCAGGTTAGTAGAAACGGTTCTAACTGGGACCGCTAGGTTGAAAATGGTCACACGATAGGCCGTTTATCATCTCCAGGCGGCCAGGCGACAGACTGTTTCTGGTAGCATAGTATTAAAAAAAAGGGGGGTTTACACTGGAGCTTGGCAGTCTTCCTCTTGACCGTTTCTATCTTCAGGCGGTCTGTACTTGACAGTTTTATCCCTATTTCAGTAAAAAGGTATTGATCGTCCCGACATATTATGCCTTTTTAAACAGCTTGTTGGTCAGGTCAATTACATGGTATGAACGCACTAAAACTAGGGTTTATGAAACATATGAATTAAGTTTAACTCTCTTCTTTATAATTGTTCTATTCATGACCATCTTTCATGTATTGAGAAATACTTAAAAAGGAAGTAGAATGGACCTAGTTGGTCGATTTAAATAAATTTCTTGCCCCTTATATATTGATGAATACTATTCATAATACTCTATTTGACAGTCTTGCCACTCCGGTGGTATTGACTGACCGCATCGTTCACGTTTTTCATGTTTCTAAGCTTTAATTTTGTAATAGTTGGGACTCTCCATCGGATACTCCTTCCGTTGGACTAGGACCACTATTATAAGGCCTCCGTAAGACCCCGAGAGCCTAGGATTCCCACTAGGATGTCGGGCAGGTTGTACCCTCAAAGCCTGTACCGATCGACTCGTGATTTCATGTTGGGCAGACCAAGTTCATATGGCTTATCTGTCTGGGGCCGAATGTGGTCATGCCCTAGACCGTAAACCAGTCCTTGCGGTCATTTCCTTGACCGTTTTTGGCTTTAC
This sequence comes from Amorphophallus konjac, assembly GCA_022559845.1. Classification (NCBI taxonomy): domain Eukaryota; kingdom Viridiplantae; phylum Streptophyta; class Magnoliopsida; order Alismatales; family Araceae; genus Amorphophallus; species Amorphophallus konjac. The sequence goes on from CM040122.1 coordinate 103,237,850, forward strand.
TGGTCACTGTGACTCAGTAAGTTTTCAAGTCGTTTTAACTAGATTTAAAGTTGGCTAATGCCTCTCACTTGACCCTAGGACCTAGGTCTATACCCTGGATTGGTCCAGACCTGTCTCTAGTCGAGTTGGGACTTAATTCAAGATGACTTTTAAGCCTTCGTGGTTTGGCCTGATAGCGGTCTCCAGAGGACCGTTTCATTTGATATGCAGTCCAACGATAGACCGCTAAGCATCTCTGGCTTGACCTGTTCGTGGGCCTGCTAGTAGCAGCCTTGTGTCCGACCCTCAGTTTCCCTTGCGGTTTCTATTTATCGCAAGCAGTCTTTGACCTGATTTTCTTCGTGTTTTTGTGATGAGGCTAATTGATTGTGGTAACCTCTAAGGCTCTATTTCTGGCTTATCATTATTGATTTTGGGCTATCGAGCATATTCTGTCTCTTTCCTCCAAATAATCATGCTCTTGGAAATTTGGATTTGTGAGCTTAGCCTTGGAACTCTTGGCCATTATACGAGTGAATGTCTAGATTGGGATCTATGATCCAACCCCCTTCAGTGCCAATGCATCATAAGGGCCCAGCCTGGTCCTGGGAGGAGAGTCCGAAAGTACTTGTGTCCCAGGGAGTTTGTAATGACAAGGTGTGGCATTGCACCACAGTGCATGACTAGCGTGATAATCTATGACATTCCACATCACTCAATTACTTGAAATTTCTTGCATGACCTGACATGCGTGATTAACATGGCCAAATTCACATGGAAACTTTACTCGAAACCCGGTGGAACTCTTGTTATACTTGCATTTATTCTTGAATACCATCTATCTTTTCCTTCTCTTATTTGTCATTTACCGCATGTTTATATGTTTAGTTTGATTCTTTTATCGCATTATCATACATGATGAAATGATTAATCACTTAAACTATGACTGATGATAGAGATATAAAATCGGACTGAGCTCTCGCTCACCCAGTTTTTCAATCCTTTTCAGGTAGCACGGATGAGGATTTGCACATCGATGGGGACGGGAGCAAGTAAACAAGGAGCGAGCCTTCTAGTCGTGTTATGAGTCTTCGGTCTGATTAGATGTCGAGTCGTGTTGATTCAGGATCTATGTATATTTTCTCTTCTTTTTAGTAATTATAATAGTTAGTAAGTCCACGAGATGTCGTTGTAAGAAAATACATTTCATCTTTATTATCAACAAAGTTTAGTTGGTTGAATGTATTTATTGGCCTTTGATATTTGGTCTCTTGTGGCAATGAATGCTCTGATTGACATGAATGATATAACTGCTACGTTCTGATTTTCCGCGTCGGGGCGTGACATGTCCTAAGGATGATTTCCCTCTTCCATACATAGATGTCTTGGTAGACAACATCGCCGGCTACGAAATGTTGTTATTTATGGACGGCTTTTTGGGGTATAACTAGATCAGTCTGGCAGAGGAAGACTAGGAGAAAACGTCCTTCACCACTCCATGGGGGTCTTACTGCTATGTCGTCATGCCTTTCGGATTGAAGAATGCAGGAGCTGCCTATCAAAGGGTTATGATGGCAATTTTTCATGACATGATGCACATCTATATGGAAGTATACATGGATGACATTTTAGTGAAATCTAAAACTAGGAGTGGTCATGTAGAAGTCCTCCGCCCAATTCTCTAGCAGTCTCGGGAGCATCAGCTCAAGATGAACCCCAAGAAGTGTATATTCGAGATGTCATCAGGGAAACTCTTAGGGTTCATAGTCAGTAAGAGAGGGATTGAAATAGATCCCAACAAGGCCAAGGTAGTCACCGAGATGCCTCCTCCCGAGAACATTAGGGAAGTTCGAGGACTAATCGGGCATCTATAGTTCATCAAGAGATTCATATCTCATCATTCTTAAAGATGCAAGCCCTTTTATGACATGCTCAAGGGAGAGGCTTAGTTCGATTGGAATGGTAAATGCGAAAAGGACTTCGATGACTTAATGAGCTACCTCCTTAATCCTCCAGTCCTGGCACCCCCGATCCCGGGTCAACCTCTACTGCTCCATGTATGTAACGACCCAAGATTCGGATACTGGGAAGAACTCGATACCATTCGAATCCTGACCCGCCGCCCACGAGCCAGAGGGCTCGGAAGGGCTAAAAGGAGTGTGGAGGTACAAATAAATAAGAAATAAAGTAGGACAATACAATAATTAATAGAAATAAATAATCCAACTATAGAGTCATGTCCAACAAAAGTACAGTCTAAGGCAGAGAAGCGTATCCAACACCGAGTGAACACTCGACCCGGTGAGCTCGTAACTAAGAACCTCTGCGCAGCTCCCTCTAACCTCGAGGAAGAACCATCACACTTGAAAAGTAGGGGTGGGCCTCCTATCACTGGCTCAAAAGGGGTCCCACGGAATCGCAACCGTAAACAATGGCGGTAGCAGAAAGCAGCAACAACTGTAGGAACAACAAACTCGGTGGCCGGTAAGAACTCGGCTCTACAGCTACTCCTAGTGGAACGGAAACCAACGCCCCGATCCCACAGTCGGGGGAACACCGGTCTAATGGAAAGACCTATGGCTACACCGCCAGAAAACGTACCACGACAACCATGTCATGGAGGCCCGTCTCATAGACTGAGGCCCAACCCAAAATCACGCATTCTGGGTAGACACGATCACGACCTCACCGCCGTGAACACTACATGATGGGGGCATCTCTCGCCCTTCATATTTTTTTTTACAACTTCAATTGCCTGCCAGCATAGCTCCATTGTGTCCGTCATATTTCTCTAAGTCGAGTCATGTAATTTTCATATTTTCTTTGAGTCATAATCATGTAATTTTCCTTTTATTTGAGTCATTTCCCTAAGTTTGAGTCACATTAGGCTAATGAGTTTGCTATTGGGCCTATTTCTTTGGGCTAGGCCCATGGGCGTCCCCCCCTTCCTTCAGTTATTTGTTAATGTGTCAAAAGTCAGGGTCTTATTGTAAATTGTGGGATCCCTATAAATAGGACTCCACTCTCTCCATTTTGAGGTAATGAATCATTGAATGAAAAATGCCATTTGAGGGTCCAAAGCTTAGTTTAGTGGAGTGATTCCAACATTTTTTGGGTGAGAAGCCCTAGGGGAGAGATTCTCCACCCTTCCCTCTCTTAATCTCTTTTTTTCACCCCACTTTCTCTCTCCTCAACACCCAATTTCGAATTTTCTTCTCTCTCCTCCCTTCCCAACCACCTCAACCCCCACCTACCATCATTAAAGCCCTCCACTTCCCCATGGCCTCCATTACTCCACCCACCTAGTCCCAAGAAGATCCCTCACCATTCCAACACCATCTTCCACATTCCAACACCACTTTCCCTATTCCAACACAATCAACCCCTTCCCCACTCAACCCCACAACTTCCAAGGCCATTTCAAATTTGAAATCCACCACTCCCTCCATGATTTGGCCGCCCCCCCCTCTCCCTTCTAGCTAGGGTCGCCCCTCTCATCTCCCTCCATTCACCTCCATTGCCTCCACCTTCCCCTACCTCCAGCTGAGGACCTGCCCCCACTGCCCCCTCCCATCCCCTTCCTATCTCTATTAGCATTCCCCATCCCTCCATACACACTACTTCTTCCACCCCATCACCCCTTTCATACATACACCTCCCCCAACTCCTTCTTTAGAAGCCAACACAAGAGTTGCAGGTTGCTGTCCACAGGTTATAGATGAACCAGTCTCTTGCAGCAATCACCACGATGCCATCCGGACGAGTTTGAAGACACAAGAGTCATTTTTGGAAGCTTCTCCGGGTCTTCTTCGCAACAGAAGTGGTTTCGTCTTCATCGGAGCTCGGGGCTGTTCAGAAACTCCGTTCTCCCCCGACTGCGCGGAACCGATCCTGCTGAGCACCAGAACGGGATTGAGAGCCCTGCCACGACAAACCTCGGAGGAATCAGTCCACCATTTATTCTACAAAGTTCTACTTCTCCCTGTCTATTTTCAGAATCAGGAAGCGGAGTTCCATTCAGCCTCCGGTGGTTGGAGTTACCATTTTTCTCCCTCTGCTGCGTTGCTCTGCTACAACACAGTCTGCTTCGACCTGTCAGCAGTGTTCAGCGTCCTCAGACCTCCCCCGACATCGGAAGGCTTCCCTGTCTGTTTTGCTGCGAAGAGACCTTGACTACGATTCCAACGACTCTGACGGCGCCTGATTCCGACAACGGGAGCGGCCGGGGTACCCTCTGCATCCTACTGTTGGAAGTCAGTCCATGCTAGTCCAAGAAACAGAGGTCCTGTTCCATCTTCAGCCCCGACCAGTAGCTTCTCCATAAGAAATCACAAAAATTCCGAGGCATTCCCCTTCCTATTAAAAAGATTTCTCCACCGACCTCGCCATCAGCAAAATTCGTGAGCGGGATCTACAGCTGCAACACCGACCCACTATCCCTGTTGGCAGACAGCCGGCAGAGTCGGCATCCACACTTAGTCGTCGTTCTTTGCTTTAGTTTCCCCACCCCGCTTGGCCGGCTGAAGGCCCCTCCCTGCGTGGAGGTAGTATTGTTGTATTCACATTAACCCCAACCCCAAGATCCCCCCCCCCCCTTGCATGGGGTGTAGTGCATGTAAATTAAAATTTCAGATCGAAGCTTCTCCGGCGCGGCGTGCGGGTAAGCCCACGCTTCCTCGCTCGCCCTCATCTCCGACCGGGATCGGTGTCTTCACACCGACTAGGTGAGCCACTGCACACTCCTCTTTGCTGAAATTCCCTTGCTTAAGTAGTATCGCATCTTAGTGCCGTCGGTGGTAAGTGGAGCGCCCGAACCCGAATTTGCTTGTGATTGAGTGATTACCGCGGGTGAGTTGCGAGAGAGCCATTAACACCCACGCCCTCGGCGTGCTGGCCGCCTACGAGAGTGGGCATCCTAGGACCCTTGAGAGGTCCAATCCAAAGCTAGCCAACCCCCGGAGCAGCAAGGGCCCGTCCCGAACCCTCACCACTATCACTGGTTTGCCTACGGGCACAAGAGTGCGCTTAGCGGGTGAGTCCGCCCGAGTAAAGTCACCGATTCGTGCGTTGGTTGCTTGCTAGGTCCAAGGGTCATTTTATCATGTGATGATCACCCCAAGGTTGTGTCACATCAAGTGGTATCAGAGCAAGTTCACAACTTGTCTCTCTACAAGTTTGTCCTAGGGCGCATTCTCATTTAGAGTAATTTTCGGGCCACCCAGTGCATCATCATGTACACTCCACATTGGTTAAGTCCCCTCAACACGGCCGTCCACAAGAGTCCGATTGACCCCCTCCTCATGGACATCATCTTAGAAGGAGACCTTAGTTTTGACGGATCCAATCCTAATGCCTACCTAAAGTGGGAGGCTACCATGGATAAACACTTTGATAGGACTAGGGTCTATGGACATGCTAGGGTCCGCAGGGCCACAGGGTGGCTTCGGGGACAAGCCAAGAAGGAGTGGGAACGCATAGTGAGCTTAAGAAGGATTTGGAGGCAAGAACCCATAGGATCATGGGAAGAAATGAAGATTGAGCTTAGGAAGATCTACGCTCCCCGACCCTCCCACTCCTACCTTGAGCTTAGGAAGAACTACGCTCCCCGACCTTCCCACTCCTACCTTGAGAACCATAACCCGAGGAGCACTCCCACTCCCCCTTTCCCTCCCAGTCAACCCAAGACCTCCCTTAGGGTCCAATCTCCACCACCCCAAATGATTCCAATCCCGATCACCACCACCATTAAAACCAAATTGGCCACCACCCAACCCAACATTCCCCATCAAACCCACACCCCACAAGCTTCCACAAATCCTCATCCCACCCATTACCAAAAGGAACTTACGGAGGTGACCGAAGACTATGAGGCTCCCCTAGATTGGGAAGAAGAATATGAGGCTCAAATAGGTCAAGAGAACTCATTCCTACCCAAAGAAGACTCATTGAGCCAAATGGGGTGCACCCTCCCCCATGAGTTACAAGATGCCCAACCTAGGCCTCCACTTCTACCCCTCCCCATCCTATCCCAAGTCCCCCATTACCCACCACCCCAAAAGAGCCATATGCCAGTCATCATCACCCCACAAACAATGGACTTACTCACCTCCTTGGTAGAGGAAACCATGATCCCCATACCCGACCCCATAGTGGTGAATACTCCGGACCCAACCCCCGCCATGGAGATCACCCATGTCCAGGAAGAAGAAGAAACTTCACATGGTGGACTTCACCTTACACCACCCTCCCTAGTAGGGGCCGAGCTCATCTTAGGAGAACCCCTTTCACGTTGGCTAAAGGAGAACCCATTTAGAGATCTCATGGCTCATGTTTGCCCTCCGATGGAACAAAACCTTCATATAGTACCCTTACCCACCTATCACACCACAATCCAATCATCCTATCAAGTGGAAACATTAGGGGATTTTCTTAAGGGTCTATCTTGGCAAATGGAGTTAACTGGCATGTTGACCACTGTAGCCGACCAACCTAGGAGCCTTGACCTCCTACACCTATGTGTCGGGTCCATCTTCTCGATATACACTGTGGGTTGCTACACTAGCGACCTTCTTTTATTCCTCCCAACACCCGAAGAGCCCGATGCTATCCACGAATTAGAATTGCTTATTTCGGGTAGGATGCTAAGCCCTACATTCATGGCCAACCAACCTGCCAAGGACTTCGGTTCAATTACTTTATTTGAGGAGGATGACTCACCATCATTTAAAGACCTTGAGGACATAGAATATCTCTTCCTTGGCAACCCATTCCATGACCCCTTTGATCCCTCCCAATGGAAGCCAATGAAACCATGGGACCTAGTCGCCTTACCCACCACCCTCCTTTTCCTAGCCTCACCCACCATGTTGAACCTAAACCACCCATTACTTAGTCCTCGCTATGAGAGCCATGACCAAGGGTGACATCCACCCAGGAAATAAGGAATTGACCCATCCCAAGATGTTCACTTTCTGGGACCCCTTCGAACACCATGAGTGGAGACCCCCAAATCAACCCTCACCAAAAGATGGGACCATCTTGATAGGAATGCATGTGCCACAACATTTTGCCCCATCTGGTAGGGCTAGTCGTCTCATTTATGTCACATACACACTAGGTCCAGTGCATGACAGGTTCACATTTGGATATGTAGGTCCACCCCCATTCATCATCCATCTTTTGCATGATAGGAGTCTACATGGAAGTCCAGGTCCTCCGGCATTCATTGCACCCATACCTGATAGAGCCACATTTGGATGTGCTGGTCCTCCCACATTCGTCATAACTCTTAAGCATGAAAGGAGCATACATGGATGTCCGGCCCCCCCGGTAATTATCACAACCATGCACGATAGATCCACCTATGGTTTTCCCGGCCCCCCAAGTCCATAAGAGTCTTCATCACATCTATGCATGATAGGTCTATGTACGGTTGCCCCGGTCCACTTTTGCATGCTATCCACTTTCACACCCACTCATCGCATTATGATGCATGGCATGAGCATACACGCAAGCAATTCTTGACGAGCGGTGAGGTTCACAAAGAGCAGACAAGAGCTCGCGAACGCCGCTTGGAATTCCAAGTAGGCAATCTGGTGATGATGACATTGGAGTGGCTCTACCCTAGGGTCACCTCCAAATCGAGGGCACGAGGACTTGGACCTTCCATGTTCCAAGTGGCTTTGGCAACCTGGCTTATGGGTTGGATTTACTCATGGGATTTTGGGATATACCTCACTTTTCATATAACGGATCTAGCACCCTCTAAGGGCACCGCGGTAGATCCTAGTGAGCACCTAGAGCCTGCCCCCATCTATGTGAGCGACACCCTCGGAGAGCTTCCACATAAAAGCTTGAGAGTCCGACGTGTGCACACGGAGGTAATACTGGGCAAGCAAGGTACTATCATTGGCAAGAGGGTGTGTCCAAGCCACCTTGAGAAGTTGAAGCACCGTCCCCTGGTTGCGAACGCGAGGTTAAGTTTGGAGGTTGTAGCTTGCTCGGAGTTGCGTTGGAAGACCTCTCCCCCCGGCGGACTCATACTCGACGGAGTCGAGTTCTTCGCACCCCGGGGGTATGATGGGGGCATCTCTCGCCCTTCATATTTTTTTTTACAACTTCAATTGCCTGCCAGCATAGCTCCATTGTGTCCGTCATATTTCTCTAAGTCGAGTCATGTAATTTTCATATTTTCTTTGAGTCATAATCATGTAATTTTCCTTTTATTTGAGTCATTTCCCTAAGTTTGAGTCACATTAGGCTAATGAGTTTGCTATTGGGCTTATTTCTTTGGGCTAGGCCCATGGGCGTCCCCCCCTTCCTTCGGTTATTTGTTAATGTGTCAAAAGTCAGGGTCTTATTGTAAATTGTGGGATCCCTATAAATAGGACTCCACTCTCTCCATTTTGAGGTAATGAATCATTGAATGAAAAATGCCATTTGAGGGTCCAAAGCTTAGTTTAGTGGAGTGATTCCAACATTTTTTGGGTGAGAAGCCCTAGGGGAGAGATTCCCCACCCTTCCCTCTCTTAATCTCTTTTTTTCACCCCACTTTCTCTCTCCTCAACACCCAATTTCGAATTTTCTTCTCTCTCCTCCCTTCCCAACCACCTCAACCCCCACCTACCATCATTAAAGCCCTCCACTTCCCCATGGCCTCCATTACTCCACCCACCTAGTCCCAAGAAGATCCCTCACCATTCCAACACCATCTTCCACATTCCAACACCACTTTCCCTATTCCAACACAATCAACCCCTTCCCCACTCAACCCCACAACTTCCAAGGCCATTTCAAATTTGAAATCCACCACTCCCTCCATGATTTGGCCGCCCCCCCCCCTCTCCCTTCTAGCTAGGGTCGCCCCTCTCATCTCCCTCCATTCACCTCCATTGCCTCCACCTTCCCCTACCTCCAGCTGAGGACCTGCCCCCACTGCCCCCTCCCATCCCCTTCCTATCTCCATTAGCATTCCCCATCCCTCCATACACACTACTTCTTCCACCCCATCACCCCTTTCATACATACACCTCCCCCATCTCCTTCTTTAGAAGCCAACACAAGAGTTACAGGTTGCTGTCCACAGGTTGCAGACGAACCAGTCTCTTGCAGCGATCACCACGACGCCATCCGGACGAGTTTGAAGACACAAGAGTCATTTTTGGAAGCTTCTCCGGGTCTTCTTCGCAACAGAGGTGGTTTCGTCTTCATCGGAGCTCGGGGCTGTTCAGAAACTCCGTTCTCCCCCGACTGCGCGGAACCGATCCTGCTGAGCACCAGAACCGGATTGAGAGCCCTGCCACGACAAACCTCGGAGGAATCAGTCCACCATTTCTTCTACAAAGTTCTACTTCTCCCTGTCTATTTTCAGAATCAGGAAGCGGAGTTCCATTCAGCCTCCGGTGGCCGGAGTTACCATTTTTCTCCCTCTGCTGCATTGCTCTGCTACAACACAGTCTGCTTTGACCTATCAGCAGTGTTCAGCGTCCTCAGACCTCCCCCGACATCGGAAGGCTTCCCCGTCTTTTTTCTGCGAAGAGACCTTGACTACGATTCCAACGACTCTGACGGCGCCTGATTCCGACAACGGGAGCGGCCGGGGTACCCTCTGCATCCTACTGTTGGAAGTCAGTCCCTGCTAGTCCGAGAAACAGAGGTCCTGTTCCATCTTCAGCCCCGACCAGTAGCTTCTCCAGAAGAAATCACAAAAATTCCGAGGCATTCCCCTTCCTATTACAAAGATTTCTCTGCCGACCTCGCCATCAGCAAAATTCGTGAGCGGGATCTACAGCTGCAACACCGACCCACTATCCCTGTTGGCAGACAGCCGGCAGAGTCGGCATCCACACTTAGTCGTCGTTCTTTGCTTTAGTTTCCCCACCCCGCTTGGCCGGCTGAAGGCCCCTCCCTGTGTGGAGGTAGTATTGTTGTATTCACATTAACCCCAAGCCCAAGATCCCCCCCCTTGCATGGGGTGTAGTGCATGTAAATTAAAATTTCAGATCGAGGCTTCTCCGGCGCGGCGTGCGGGTAAGCCCACGCTTCCTCGCTCGCCCTCGTCTCCGACCGGGATCGGTGTCTTCACACCGACTAGGTGAGCCACTGCACACTCCTCTTTGCTGAAATTCCCTTGCTTAAGTAGTATCGCATCTTAGTGCCGTCGGTGGTAAGTGGAGCGCCCGAACCCGAATTTGCTTGTGATTGAGTGATTACCGCGGGTGAGTTGCGAGAGAGCCATTAACACCCACGCCCTCGGCGTGCTGGCCGCCTACGAGAGTGGGCATCCTAGGACCCTTGAGAGGTCCAATCCAAAGCTAGCCAACCCCCGGAGCAGCAAGGGCCCATCCCGAACCCTCACCACTATCACCGGTTTGCCTACGGGCACAAGAGTGCGCTTAGCGGGTGAGTCCGCCCGAGTAAAGTCACAGATTCGTGCGTTGGTTGCTTGCTAGGTCCAAGGGTCATTTGATCATGTGATGATCACCCCAAGGTTGTGTCACATCACTACATCATCTAGGGAAAGCCCTCGGTGATGCTCACTGGAAACCCTAGACCTCTGCCTCGGGAAACATGCGGAACTTACATGCAAAACCACGTCTCGTAGACGGGGAATGGAAACTTGAACCACGAGTATCTCACGTCACGTGACAGGAGTACCTGCCCACCAGAAGCAAGGCCGGATGCGTCTACTAACGACTTAGTCTGTAGCCTCAGGTGTCTCCCTGCAACGCCCCAGGCGGGGATAGAGACACCGCACAGTAACTAGGAACACAGAACAAGGACTAGCTGGGGTCACGCTCATCAGCGTGGGTCCGACGCCCCCAACCACGTGTGCACACACAGACCATGCGCCCTAGGTCAGATCATCTACCTGGTTCTTCTCCAAATCCTGAACTCAGGCTATGCGAAGGGGCCCTACGATAACCAGCCTAAAAACCATCTCTCTCGGGTAAGCCGCTCCACCAATCCCGGGCGGGTCAGCACACGCGTGCTGTAAGAAGGCTACGACTAGTGGGAGGTCACTAAACGTGTACATGGAAAGCCATGCACACACCCATCGTGAGTAACGCGGTGTACCAGGTGGCTCGAGGCCACCAGACTCTAGACAGTCATATAGACCTAATAAACCCAACGGTCTTTGAGTCATACGACTCAGGTCAAGACCTCTGCACGTGACGTCTCAGTGCTGTCAATCTACCCTAATCCCTAGGTCTGAAACCACGGTAGCATGATTCCCAAGGTAGCTCCCAAGCCACCGAGTCGATCCCCTATCCAAGGGAAAAGCGGGCAACCTCTAGCCCCAGGCTGGGTGACTGGACTCACAATCCAAGGGCCAAACTCACGACCCACTCGAAAAATATTTAGCAGAGAACCAACGTCATGCCGGGAAAGCCCTCCGCACTCATACCGCCTCACGGTGACTCGATCTAGCGAAAGCACGAAAGCCTGAAAAACATGGGGTCACCTGGACCCCCAAAACCCATGGGTGAGCTTATCGAGGTAACACGATACCTCCAGACACCCCCTAAACACAGACACTGAACCCACGGGTGTCTGGGACATCCACGAGACCGAAGGTCGACCACTAGGTCACAACCTAGTCGACCGGGCGCTGACATAATGCAACCGGAACACGACTAACATGGAAAACCAAGTGACGGTCCTCCCTGGACCGTCACATCAAGTGGCGGTCCACCTTGGAACGCAAGCCACCAAATAGCGGTCCACCCTAGGCCGCTAGCTACCCGAAAACACACGGTCAAGGGGCGGTCATCCCCTAGGCCACAACCGTAGTGGTGGTCCTAGCCTGACCGCTATTCAGAGAGTAGCGGTCAGTTGCACGGCCGCTACTACACGGAACACAGACGAAGAAGTAGCGGCCAGCCCCCTGGCCGCTAGCACCATAAAAATGGTCATGCCTTGACTGCTACTCACGGTTTGGCGGTCTCCGCGAGACCGCTACTACTAGTGACGGTCCATCGCGAGACTGCAACTCTTGAACCGACTTAAGGGGACAAGTGGCGGTCTCCAGAGGATCGCCTCATTAAGTGGCGGTCCCTAGTAGGACCGCTACTTCGTCCCGAGCGCAAAAATGGCGAATCCGGTGGAAAACCCCATTCCATGCCCCATTCACACCCATGTGAAGGGGGAAATAAGGGGAAACTATTCCCCAACCTCTCTAGCACCGAGAGGACCCATTTAAACCCCAAAAATGGGATCAAAACACAAAATTCGGCTCACACCCCAAAATCATGCATTTATACCCCAGCGGAGAAATAAACCCTCTCGGCTCGCCTTGGACTACCAAACTCGCGAAAAATGAAGTACGCGTGCTAGGGAACTGTCTCCCTACCTCCAACGAAGATTTCATGCGCCGAGGATGCCGATCCGCCATGAAAATGTCGTTTAAACCACCGTCAGCTTGCAATCCCACGAACCGCCTCCACCATTGTGATCCTCATCCCATGCCCATCGCTCCACGCCCCACGAGCATCACTGCCCCACCCTCGCCTCCTCCGTCGGCTGCCCGGAGTGAGAGGGGGAGAACAGAGAGCATGAGAAAAGAGAGAGGGTGAGGGAGAGAAATGAGAGATGGGGAGAGAGAAAAGGGGTTTTGTTAATATAAAAAAATTCCAAAAATACAAAAAAATGAGAAAAATCATCTCCCTGATCCTCGAAAAATGCACAATGCGCCAGTAACATCACAGAGTCGGAGAACACAATGGTTCACCCTGTACAGAGTTCCGAAGGCTCGTCAAGGAAAAACATGCGTAAACCACAAAACGCTCTCCGGGACCCCCGAAAGCGATTCGAAACCCACGGATTCTGATCTGAAAAATATCTAAAAAACCCGGGGCGTTACAATGTATCCACCACGGAGGAATCCGTTAGAGCAGTTTTGGCTCAGTATGACGATGAGAAGAAGGAACAAGCAGTCTACTACTTGTCTAAATTGTTCAATGATGCTAAAAAGAAGTAACTGCTATGGAAAGAACATGCGTGGCCATCGTCTAGGTGGCCTAAAAGTTGAAGCACTACTTCCAAGCTCATGAAGTGAAACTTTTGGCCCGCATTGACCCAATCAAATACTTGCTTGAGAAGCCTATTTTGACTGACCGTTTAGTAAGATGGCAAAGCTTTCTCAACTAGTTTGATATCACTTACGTCAATCAGAAGGTACTTAAAGGGCATGCCATTGTCGAGCATCTTGCTCACCATCCACTTCGCATACACTCTCCCATCAATGAAGATTTCCCGGACGAAGAGTTAGGAGCCATTATTGATGGTGAACCTTCATGGATCCTCTACTTTGACGGTGCACTCAACTCCAAAGGATGTGGTATTGAAGCCGTACTCCATTTACCAGAAGGGGTGATCATTCCGCGCGCTTGCCAGTTATCCTTCTCTGCCACGAACAACATGGTTGAGTATGAGGCACTCCTGACAGGCTTATAGATGGAGCTTGCCCCCAGAGTCAAAGAGCTAAGGATAATCGATGATTCACAGCTCATACTCTGACAATCTCTCAGCAAGTATCAAACTTGGGATCCAAAGTTGAAGCCATACCAAGATCTAGTTAGCAAAGTAGCCTGACGATTTAGGAAGCTTACTCTAGTGCAAACCCCTAGAGCCCAGAATATCCTGGCTGACTGTTTAGCTTCCTTGTCTTCTTCTCTTACAATTTCACTTGGGAAATCCTTAGCAACCGTCATTATGCAGAGAATGCATACCCCTTCACATTCTAACCCTTGGTTCTAGCAGTTCCAAGAGCCTTCACCCCAAGTGCATTCCCTTTCTCATGAGCCAGAAGTCGATTATGATGATGGCCACCCATGGTTCTTTGACATTGAGAACTATATTCATGACAGATCGTTTCCAGAGTACGCTATCGCCCCTGACAAGTGAGCTATTCACTATGCCCTTAAACGCTTTGCGATCATAGGTGGCGTCTTGCACAGAAAATCCCTTAGTGGAATTTACCTTCGATGCCTAGATGAGATTGAATCACGTGCAGTCGTTGAAGTTGCACATTCCGATGAATGTGGTGGCCATGTTAATGGTCGCATGTTAGTGCAGAAACTTCTCAGGCACTATTACTGGCCTACAATGAAGGAGGATTGCTCCCAATTTGTACGTCATTTTTCCAAGTGTCAGCTTCATGTGGACAAGGTCCATGCTCCTTCATCTTCACTTCACCGTCTTATCACTCCTTGGCCCTTTGCCATGTGGGCATTCGATGTGGTTGGTCCTCTGGAGGATAGAACTGGAGAAATCTGGAGAAAATCCTTTATTCTCACCACCACGGAGCACTTCATGAAATGGGTGGAAGATGAAGCATTCACAGAAGTCAAGGCATCAACAGTGGTAAAGTTTATCAAGGGCAATATCCTCACCAGGTTCGGTGTCCCACGTGACCTCGTCACCGACAACGGGCCTCAGTTCACCTCACAAGAGCTACACGCCATGTGCGGTAAGTATGGTATCATTTTGCATCATTCCTCTCCACATTACCCACAAGGTAATGGTCAAGCAGAAGCTACGAATAAAACTCTCATAAGAATTATTAAGAAAACTTATAAATCTCATCACTACTCTAACTAGCCAGATCGCTTCGTCGAGGCTCTCTGGGCTTATCGTACCTCTATCTGTACTCCGACGGGAAAAACCCCCTACGCGCTAACTTTCAAGACAGAGGCAGTACTCCCATACAAAATATTCATGCCTTCACTAAGAGTGCAGCTAGACCTTGAGCTAGACCATGAGCAGTGTCGTGAGAATCTATTGGCCTAGCAGGAACTATTAGATAAAAAATGAATGATTGCAGCCGATCAAGCGTAAGTTTATCATCAGAGATTTGCATGTTTCTATGCAAAGAAGGTTCTTGAGAGAAAGTTCAAAGAAGGTGAACTGGTCTTGAATAGGAAACTCACTAAAACCACTGGTCCTAAGGGTAAATTGTAAGAGAAGTGGGAAGGTCCCTACGTTTTTAAAGAAGTCTTTTCAGGAAATGCCTACAAGTTAGTGGATGCCGAAGGGGTTGAACTGCCACACCCCTGGAATGGAGTCTACTTAAATAAATTATATACGTGAGACCTTGTACATAGCATAGCATAACAAAAAAAATAAAACAAGGAAAAAAACCAACTAAAATAAAAAAAAGTCCAAAAATTCTATCAATCGCCTGGTGCCCGTCACATAGTTACGAGTCATGGATCCTCCCTACATGATAGGTTAGGGCACATTGAGGTCCCGGTAGGTTATGGGTCTTGGTCTACCAGAACCGAGGAGACTTTTGTCTGGCCATGTTAGCCTATGCTCATAATAGGAAAGACAACATGCACACACGCACGTGTTTTCAAGACTTCGATGGCGACGCCAATAGATGGGCCTTCACCATGAAGGCTTCCTAAGGGCTGTAGTTCTCCTTCTCTTCTCACTTGACCAACCAAGACAGTCAGCGCCCTTAAAGCACTGAGCAAGGAGCTGAAACATGACGCCCCTAAGGTGAGAGTATGATTCATACCTTGAGTAATGTCAGAGCACGAGAAGAGGGCAGTGTCCCCTTAGGCATACAAGAGGGATTCAACAATCGAAATGGCAAATGCAAACTCTCCCTCGAACAAAAAAAATGAAAAATAAAAAATAAAAAGTCAAACAAGACAAAAGTCCTGGTCATGACTGTGCCTGACGCGAATAAGCAAAGCCCTCCAAACAAACAAAGCATATCCAAGATGTGATATGTAAAGTCAAAACACTCTAGGCATGATCTAAAGTTGTCCGAAAGGGAGAAGTAAAGTAAGCTCACCTTTTCACTCACCGAGTTAACGACTTTATCGGTCCTCTTGTGAGGTTTACCCCCCCCCCCCATTTGTCTTTCTTCTCCCCTTAAGGATGAATGCGCGATGAAAGCTCTGAAGGACGAACTCTCGTCTCAGCTGGCAACCTATTTTTTATCAAACAGACTTATGGTTGTTCACCTTGAAAGGCAAAAGCTATCGCCACAAGTAGGTCTCGACGTTTCTGGTAGGCCAAGATCCTCGTCTACCACTTTAGTATTTTTTCCTTTAACCTCGGGCTTAGGTCAATTCAACCGCATCACCTTTGGGTGTGACGGCGTCTAATTCCAGTCCAGCGTCGCGCGGTTGGCCATTAGCATTCTAGGGCACTCCATCTTATATCGTCTAACGTTGTGAGGAAAAAGACCCAGGTCGGGCAAATCTTTTATCTCGAACACTTTTTAGGTGTATCTCTATGGTCGGAAGCAACTGGGAGTCTAAGCGTGGCATGACGGTATTGTCATCAGGGAAAGTCTTAACCGGCGGGACTATCATTCGAGGAGTCTAGAGGCCTAAATCAATCTAGATGCATGCTTAGGATTCCTGGGAGGTGTTTAGGAGATCCCTATCCTCATTTAGGTCGGGTGCCACATGGATGGTCACCAGGCGTTGACAACAAAAAGAGTTTGAAGTCCAAAAACAAACAAAAAAAATAAAAAAACAAACAAAAAATTAGAAACAAATATATGTCTTCTTATTCTTGCATTCATCCAAATGAAAATCAAACAAAATATTTCATTTCATTAATTTAAACTTCTTATATAAAAAGTCCATGAATGGGTACAGAGCATTCACACTATTAAGTCCAGTGTCTCATGAAGAACTTATTAACAAATAACAACTGGCCGAATGCCTTTTAAATAACCTACATAAGTTGTCAACTCATCTCTGTCTTCCCCTACATCTATTTGTGTTTTCGATGTAATGGCATAGCGCCTCCATGCCCGCTTGATCTTCCGAAGATGCCTCTTATCATCCATGGTTCCCAAGAGGCATCTTATGATCAAAGCTTCACTCAAGGTGACCCTCGAAATCCGCCTAGGCAAGCCCACCTGGCGGTGACAATGATGAGTCTGGTATAATACCTTGGCTCAAGCACCGACTAGCCAAAGCTCTTGATCTGGTAAGTCACGGACTCGAAATTTCAAGCGTTAGTGCATCATCGATACAAAGATGAATTGTCCCTCAAGCAGGAGGTTTAGGTAGTCACACCAGTTGTCTCTGGTCTTCAAATAAGTTGTCCTGCACCTGACCTGATCTTCAGGACCAAAGATGGCCCTAGTTAGATACATAGTGCTCTTCTCGAAGATGCGTGAAGTGGTCGTCACTGTGTCATCAAAGTCGAAGCACATGTGTACCTCCATCCACACTTGCAACAAATAAAGGCTCCCCATCGCACTCCCTCCCATGCTCATTTGTGTCAATCCACAATATAGATGAGCTAGCATGGCTTGGGAGAGGAAACGTCCTTCCCACAAGAGAGTCAGCGGCTCAATGTTCTCTCGCATTAGTACATCCCCTAATGTCGGGAAGGCTCGCATGCTCCGGTAAAGAGGCCCATTTTGACTTTCTCTCTCCTTATCCCATTTTCCCTCCCATTCCCGTTCTGCTTGCAGGGTTCCCACCCGTGGCCTCCGGCCATGGCCGATCGCGGGAGGGCCAAGGCTGCCTCCCGCCGGCAAGGCCCTGCAACTGGTACCGCTACTCCTTTGCTCCCGCCTGCTGGCGGCGTGCCGCCATCGCGCTTGGTCCCCATTGACTGCACGGAGGCGCTTGGTGTTAGCCACGTCAATACGGCATCTGTCATGCCTCCCACGCTTGCTTCTTCGGGAGGCCTTGTGGGAGCGGCAGCTCTCTGCGGGGAAGCTCCTTCTCCGTCCACCACCCCGGGAAGCTCTGAAGATCCCCCTTTCAGCTTTGAACCGCGCTCCGGTGGTTTGACCGTTGCGCTCAAGCCATTGCTGCCCTTGGCCTACCCTCCCTCAGGGACTGCGCACCGCCCAGGTCCTTGCCTCCCCCCCGCTGGACGGTTCGGTGCCTGCTACCGGCCTCGGCACCCTCTGCGTCGGTGGAGCTGCGGTCGCGCCCTACCCTCCTGCTGGTGACCCTGCAGCGGTTGTTGCTTTTCCCCCTGGCACCCCCACTGAACCATCGACCATCGCTGCGGCTGGCAGCCCTGCGAAGAACCCAAGCCTTCTTGGCCCGGTACCGCCACCCCCTTCGGCGGAAGCTTCGTGCTTGCAAGAACCTGCTAGTTCTCTGTAGGTGGGCACTATTCATGATGGGACTCACCGGCCATCCGATACACTATTTTTTGGCCCTTCTGGCCATCCTTCGGCCGGCTCCTCTCCGCAAGCCACGGCAGCGGCCAGTGTCCGCCTCAACACTTCTGAAGCCACTGCAGATCCCGTAGCGCCGCCCTACACGGCTGCAGCCCTTGTGGCAGCCCCCCACACTGCCGTCAAAGGCTATGCGTCGCTGCCGAAGACGGGTGCAGGGAAGTCCTCTGGCGGCCCTTCACCTACTGCTGCTCCAGCTAAGTCTCCGTGGGCTCCCATCCCTGAGGCTACCTCGGCCGCCCCTACCTATGCTCCGGCGGGTCCATCCTTTGCTCAGGTGGTCCTCCAAGCGGTTAAACCACCTTCTCTTCCTCTGACCGCTCATGCCCTAGCCTTCACAGATTCTAGGGAGCCTGCAGCCTTCTTCACCACTGAGGAGGTGAAGATTTCTTGCCAGACACTGGAGTTTGCCATCATTGCCCGAACCTTAAAAGGCCGCCCTCCCTTCTAAGACATCCGGTATCATCTTGCTCACCGGTTCAAGCTTCGCCAAGACTTCGTCATTAGCTCGCTGGACTCAAGACACTTGCTCCTCTGCTTCCACAACTGTGATGATTTCCTCCAAGTACTGCTTAAGGACACCCTATACATCAAAGGTAGGCCATTCGTCTTCTTCAAATGGACCATGGGTTTCTCCAAGGATGCATACTCTCCTGTTGTCCCAGTCTGGATCGAGCTACCAGACCTTCCGGTGAACTTCTACAACGAGGCTATGATCACCTTAATAGCTGGAAGCATTGGCCCAACTCTGCAAGTAGATCGCAACACTTTGTGCCTCACACGATCTCTTGCTGCCCGTGTTTGTGTGCAACTAGACATATCCAAGACCCTACCCCACAGGGTTTATATCGGCCATGGAAGCGCAGGTTTCTGGCAATCAATTGCCTACAAGGACCCACCTATTCACTTCTCCATCTGCAAGCGCCTGGGTCATCAGGCATCCAAGTGCAACAAGCAAGCTTCTGGTCCACCCGCTGCAACTGCCCCTAGACCAGCTCGCCAAGGAGCCCCCCTCCAGGCGCCTCATCCTGTTCCTACCCCACCACCAGTGAAGGATGCAGTGCCACCATCCGTTATGTTTCCCAACCCTTTTGCAGCAGTGCATTCTGGCAGTGGACCCCCCGTCCCCTCATGCCAACTGCTCGCTGCCTCCCCGAGCTCTGTAGGCATCTCTGCCGGACCTTCATCCGCACCTCCAGAGGCCATGGTGGATGTTGCCCTTCACGCTCAACCTTCACCGCTGGATGGTCTGGTGCCTTTTCGCCACGTTACAGCCACCCCTGCTCATATAGCTACTGTGCCCCCTCAGTTGGCCATCGCTTGTCCCTCAGCATCCCTGCAGCCTGCAGCCCCCCTTCCTTCAGAACTCCATAACTCAGGCCCCTCCCTGGCATCCGCCATGGTCACCCTCCTGCCATCGGATGAGAGTGAGCTCATTGTACCCCCCATGACCTCCTCCATTTCACCCACCCCCGTATCATAAGGCTGCCCTCTACAGGCCATGCCCTTGCCTAATCCTTCTGACCACCCACTTGTGACTGGCAGTTCTCTTGCCAGGGGTGTCGACTATAGATCGTGATAAATCCACACAAGTGGAACGAACCGCTCATATGAGATATGTAAAAGAGGATGGAGATGACAATAAGAACAAAAGAAAGCACGTGGTGCTATAAGGAGTGTGATCGCCAGAGGGGTTACGTCAATAATAAAAATAGATGATCGCGAATACCTGGTGATAAGTGGGATGCGGGATGGATTGTGAATTCCTTCCTCCTCCTTCAATCGGCCGGCCGATGAAGGGGGTTTTCCTTGTTGATTACCTTGAAACGAAGAACAAACAAATCAAAGAAAAAGTGGATCAGCCAAGAGTGAGTATAGTATCAATCCAAATAAACAATATGATGAAAAAGAAACATGACATGCGCACCTTTTTTTTTGTTTGTTTTAAAACCCCTAAAGAACTAGGGAGAGGAGAAATATGATACTAAACTAATGCAAGAAAAGGAAAACAGTGGATGATAACCGATGGAAAATGCAAATAGATAAGGCAAAAGACCCCTGCTGTCCCTGACGACACTAGAGGGGAACTGAAGCTGATGCTGCCGGGAGGAAGAAGAGGAAGCAGAGAGCTCTTCTAAAAGATCGTACAGGAAGAAGATGAAGAGAGCCTCTGTGCACTTGTGTGTTCTCTGCTCTCTGCCTCTAACTGCCAACCTCGGGCGAGGTCGATCAAGACATCCCTATATAGGTTTCCAGATCCAAGATAACCTCAAAGTTGGGAAGATAAGAACGGGCAATGATCAAAAGAAGGCAGGACTCTAGTTCCAATCGAGCAAGGAGACTATGAAAGGCAGGGAACTATTCAGGAAAGGCATACTCAAACACGACTCTGAAGGATAAAACACGGCCTTCAAAAGGGCGTCAAATTACAAATTGACGACCTACATCAAGACGTTACTCAAAACACGACCATGATCAAGGGCGTCACTTCGTGGATTTAATTTTGGCAATAAAACTTACTTTATTTGAAAAGTATGAGAAAACGCCTGAGATGAAGACGTTACTTGAAAAACACGCCCTGAGGAAGGACGTTAATCAATAATTGGAGTTTATTTCGAAATCGGATAATACCAGGAATTGATGCCCTGACATTCGGTCGTCCTTTCTTTTGAACACGCCCTAGGTAAGGTCGCTTTTAAAATAACGCCCCTCTTCAGGTTGCGAAGCACAAAAATGCAAGAACAAGAAAAAACTTCATATTATGAATGTATTGAAGTTCACTTTGGGGCGTCAACATAGTGACATGAGATTTGACCAACATAGCGTCAATTTTGGCGTGTCTACAGCTGTCCCGCCTTGGCGTCTGCTTTGCAAGGGAGTGAGACGGAATGAAGGTGAAAGTGCAACAAACGGAATGAAGTGGAGCGAACTGATAAGTAGACGTCAAGGTGTGATGTGACACGCCTCAGACACCAAGCATTAGAAATCTCTCCAAGATTCAAAGTGAAACAACTCCGAGTGATTCCAATGAAGCATCGATTTGCTGGATAAAAGAGACTAAACTAAACAAGTAAAATGTGCGCGCGGCACGATAAGGAGACAGCATTTGAGAGTGGTTACCAGCCAACGTGAACGTGCTACAACCAAGGTAGATTTGTAGAAAAATAAAGGGAATTGAGATGGAGACCTAGCAAAGGGACATTTTCAAGAAACCAGCCTGAGCGACTTCAGAGAGAATAAAGCATTCGATTTGGAATTCAATATCTCATGTCAACTCAATCAAGAGCGAGTGACCTTCATTATCGTCATAATATGAAGATTTTCATCATGAACCTCAAAGTCCTACATGATGCATGCTGGGCTAAAAGAAAAAACTAAAACAAACTAAAAAAATAGAAAATAACCAAGGATAATATTGTTAAGCCATCTAGATTTGGTCAAGAATCCAGATCTCTGAGCTGACACTAAGCCGAAGCCCGTTTGTCCACGCATCAACCCAGAAAGTGGAACCATCGTCCCAGACCTTCAACGACTCAACGGCCTATCCATGTGATCAAGATTCTCCTGGAATTATCACCGTTTTTGATGAAGGGGAACTCAAATTCCAGGTTCATCAGAACCACAAGGTCCTTGATATATTATAATAACGTAGAATACCATATAGTAATAATGCTTACAAGAACAGCATGATGTTACTTCAACAATGATCCGGGCATCTCGAAACCTGCAATCTTCTGCACTTTGAAAGTTCATTAGCCCTCCCACAATTTCAATATGAATAACCCTCAATTTAAAACATGACATGATCATAAGTGCTAAATAAAATAAAATTCCAACGAAATAATAGCACTTAAGTTCATCAAAGCATGGAGGGAAGCAAATTCATAAGCTCAAAAATTCACGCTTGGACTGAACGGCGTCAAAAACATAAAACGCGCCTGATGATGAGGGCGTCAAAAAGAGAAACACGCCCTTCACTAAGGCGTTAAATGCACCAAGAGTTCAAGAAGAAAACGACCCACTAAAGGGCGTTAAATAAAACACGACCTCGGTCAGGTCGTCAATTCAACAATTGACGCCCTAACATAAGGCGTTAATTAAGCACAAGCTTCCGTTTCCGATTCGAAAGCTAAACCCAGTCCTAATAGCCATAAACTTTCTAACTCCGAACAGCCTTAAGACTCCCCCGGACTTCTATAAAGGGAAGGCACTTCCTCAAATCAATCAAAGCAATCCTTCGGAACTCTGTTTCTTCTGCTGCTTCTTCTCCTGTTCGTGTTCTTTTCGCAAACCGGAGATGGAAAGGGCACTTAAGAGATCAAAGTCCTCAACTCCCAGATTAACTGAGATTAATGGGCATATCAGCAGTAGAATCTCCATGAATCAGGTAAAGTATTATTTCTTCTGTTCTTCTCTTTTCTTATCTTCACTATCGCTCACGCATTCTCCTTTTTTTTTTCTTTCTCCCACAGGATTATCCAAATGTCCCAGGAGCTAGGAGATTTATAAAAATTAAGTGGATGCCTCTTATTCTCTCCAAACTTTCTTCAGATATGAGGGTTTATGTGTCTAGATGGCATCTCTTAGGTCTAGTTACCCATGCCAAACACTATGATCAAATCCATCTTGACTGGGCAGCTATAGGAGCTCTTGTAGAGATATGGCATCCCTCTACTCATACCTTTCTCTTCCCTACCTTTGAAGCCACCATCCTATTAGAAGAATTAGAATTGATCTTAGGCTTGAAAAGAATGAAGCAAGGGGATGAGGAGAAGATGGCCAACATGCCAAAACCAATTTCTTCTCACGAGCTATTAACCACATTGATACCTAGCCCAAACTTAGTGAATCAAATCAAGGTTACCAAAGGAATCAACCTTCTAAAGCTCGCTTCATGGGTGTACAAGAGAGCGGATCAAGCTAAAGAAGAAGAAGAGATAGAAAAGGTAACCAAGGCCTTCATGGTATGCTTAGCAAGAGCACTCTTATTCCCATCCATGGAGGATTTTCTAGAGGAGGCACAGTTGAGCGCCGTGGTAAGCTTATGGGAGGGAGAGAGAATCGGATCGGCTGTTCTAGCTTATCTCTATAGCGGGCTTACCTCGGCAGCAATGGGAAGACCCATCTACGGATGCATGCTAGCTCTCTCTAGTTGGGTGGATCTTCACTTCAAATTTGATCCATGTGATGAAGCCCAACAGCCCTCAAGAATCTTCTCAAAGAGCCCACTCTCTTATGTGACCGGTTCACCTGGGATAAGCAATAGAGTGATGAACCGAATTCCTCAAATCAAGAAGAGAGTGGAATGGAGAGAGCACCCCAAAGTAATGCCAAAGAACCTCTTCACTTGCACACCGGGAATACTCAAGACTCAAGAACTCCGTGCAAGATTTTCTCCCGGAACGGACCTTCGACTCATAGGCGCTTCAGAATTCGTTTTGTATAACTCACACCGATGCCTTCCTCAACTCGGGCTTCCACGGCAGGTATTCGAAGACCCATCTCATCTTCCTTCAATCAAGATACGGGACCTCGGCAGCAATGAAGATGGAGAAGAAACCACAACCATTCATGCTCTGTGGAAAATCAATAAGATTCATCAACCTGTGGAAAGCTTGGATGAAGATAGAGAGCAATGGAAATCTTATGTGACAGTTTTGAGAAAACTGAGACCCAAAGTGGCTCATTGAATGCAATGTGATCTTCTTTTCTGATAAATCAATGATATGTTCTTATTGAGCCAATTTCATAGTATTTCGGATCAAATCTTCCAAAACCTGTGATTCTCTTGCAAATAACGACTCAAGCAATGTCGAATTCATAAAAGGACGCCTCAGCCAATGCCGTCTTCAATGTTCCAGCTCACAAATTTGACGCCTCCACAAATGGGCGTTAACTGAATAACGACTTAAAATAGGGCGTGAATTGATTCAAATTCCTAAAATATATTCGTTGAAATTCCAAAAGTAACGCCCTTAGCTAAGCCACAGATCATGTAAATAACGCCTCAAGCTCAGACGTTAATTATAAACAACAATTATTACTTCCATCACATCAATCAACCCATATTGAATGCGTCTGACGACGGTTATCATTCCCCATGCAAAATAAAATAACGCCTTAGATAGCGTCGTCCATTGTAAAAACATGCCCAAACTCATGGGCGTTAATTCCACAAAACACGCCCTTCCTCAAGGCGTTTCTTCGTTTCGAATGCCAAAAGGCTTTTTCCCCCTTTCTTCTTCCTCCTTCATCCTCTTTCCCTCTCTCTCTGCAAAACCCCAACCGAAGAACTCCCTCCCCCATCTTCTCTCTCTCAACCTCTCTCATTCTCTTTCCCCTCTCTACACCCTAGCCCTAAGCTATGGCAGGCGGAGGCCTTAAGCGACAACGGGTAGCTGCCCCCGAGGTCGTTGACTTGGAGGGCGAGCCCGCCCACGCCGGTGAAGAACATGCCGTGGAGGACGCCCCAATGGCGGTCGAGGAAGAACACCGCGAAATACGAGAAGAAGATGATGGGAGAGCAGCAGACGAGGGAGATGAGGATGATGCTGGTGGCGAAGAAGAAGGAGAAGAAGGCGAAGGCAGTAAGGAAGAAGGTGGTGAAGAAGGAGAAGGAGGAGAGGAAGAGCCACCGCCCACGGCGGCGGCCGCTCCTCGTGCCGGCCAACTACGGCGACCCAGGCAACCACGACCTCAGCCACAAGGACCAAAGCATAAGAAGGTAGGCCCCTGACCCCAATTCCATTTTTTTTGCAATTTTATTTTTATTTTTCAGCATTTTCCATAGCCCTCGGGGTAGAAACCCTGCAACTCAGAAAAGAGACGCCCCCCATGGGGGCGTGATTTAGAGATGAAACGCCCATCCCAAGGGCGTTAGTTCAAATTATTTTCTGCAAAATAATTAACTTCATGAAAACACGCCCTACAGCATGTTGCCCATTTAAATTCATCATTTTTCATACCATGCTGTTAATTTCCATTAACTTCCATGCTTTAATTATTTCAAATATTTTTCCATGAATTTGTTTCGCATGCTGTTATTTTTATTTCATTTTCTGAAAATCCTGAAAACAACGCCCCCCACCAGGGCGTTAATTCAATGAAAGACGACTAAACCAGTGGACGTCAAATCATTAATTTCAAAAATTATTATGAGGCCCCAAAACTCCCATTTGAAAACAACGTCCCACACAGGGGCATGACTTAAGCAAAAGACGACCCTGGGATGGGCGTCTCCTGAAAAATCTTTAAGAAATTAGAATTTAACCACCAAACCACGCCCAATACAAAGGCGTTTCTTAAATAAACAGCGACCTAGGGTAGGTCGTGAATTCAAAGCACACTTAAGAACCACGCCCCTCCCAGGGGCGCTAATTCAACAAACCACGACCCAAGGGCGGTCGCTAATTAAAATCAAACATCAACATAACCCAGGGCAATCAAAATGAGATTCAGCATGGATAATCAAAATAATTAAGCGAAAATTCTTTTCTTTATGCATGCAGGGGTTGATGAGGACGCGCATCTCCTGGGTCATGGTCCGAGCAGCATATTACGGCCTCCCCGAGTTCCAGAGAGCCAGGGTAGATGCTATGGGGTTCGGGGCCTTCCTATCCATAGAACCAGTTAGACCAGACCTACCACTTATCCAGGTTCTGAGGGAGAGATGGGACAGGTCTAGCCGGGCATTCCTGATGCCATGGGGGCATATGATTCCTACCCTGGAGGACGTAGCTAGGATCACTGGACTTAGGGTAGACGGGGAGGCAGTGAGCGGGATCACCTTACCAGACTATACCGGGCTCGCCCAGAGGTTGCTAGGGTTAGAGATGGTCTACAAGATGCCTAGCGAGTGTAGGACTATCTTCCGCACCGACCTGACTACAGTGATGGGCTTAGGGGATACTAGGCATAGGTCCGGGGAGTCCTTGGAGCAGTTTTCACAGAGGTTGATAGACGGAACTAGGGCGGTCTATTGCCAGGACCCAGCCGACAGGGAGAGGGCAGACCGAGACCTGAGGAGGTTTCTACTACTGCTGCTAGGGAGGCTATTGCTCGGAACGAAGGGCGACGTCATCAACTGTCGGTTCCTAGGGATCCTCGAGGATTTGGAGGCAGTTGGAAGCTACGCCTGGGGAGCAGCGCTGCTGGTGCATATGATGGCCGACCTGTCCACGGGGACAGGGCGAGAGACGACCGTCAGCGGCTTCTCACCTTTCCTTCAGGTATGCATTTTTCTTCTTTTTCTTTTCTTTTATTTTTATTTTATTATGCATGTGAATGCCTTACTAATGCAATGCATGGGTGCAGGTTTGGAGCCACTTATACATGCCGATGGGACGCGTCGACCCACGGCCAGGAGGTGAGGGAGCTTTCCCTCTAGCGCGGCGCTGGCTGCCAGTGGTTTTTGGGGCCCCACTGGGCTACGAGTTGTGGGTGCTATGGAGAGAGTTCCGAGACTTCCCTCCCTCGCTGGTATAAATGATGCATTGCTTTTATTTGATTTTATTATGATTATGATTATGATGGAATGATGATGACATGCATGTTCATGGATGCAGGTGCAGTAGAGACCATATGTAGAGATGACAGAGGAGGGCCAGCCGTGGGTCGTAGCGGGCCGACCTCGCTTTGGGCATGAGCTCTGGGTTCATTGCTTGAGCGAGATTGAGCCGTTACGGCTTAGGCTGGTGATGAGGACCCTGGGTCTACACCAGGAGTGGATAGAGGTCGGGGAGCCACGAGGGATCGGGAAGAAGACGCGCTGTCGCACGAAGGCGATCGACTGGAGAGTACGGTTCGAGGAGCAATATGCCGACTGGCGGCGAGGCGGGACTCGAGTCACCTCCCACGCGACTGACAGCTCCGAGTACCTCCGGCGCTACTGGTTGGTATATGCCGGCCGACCCCAGATGAGGGTCCTAGGGGTATGTATGAATGCAATTATTTCTAAATTAAATGCAAATGCTTATGTTTCTATCATGTGACTAATATGTAATGAATGCAGGATGCACGGGACATAGCGGCGATGGATGCCCAGGCCCACCTACACAGCCTGGAGGACCAGCTAGCCGCCACACGAGCCGACCTTGAGACCCTGGTGAGTGTTTAAATTATTTCTATATGCAAATGTATTTTTGTTGAATTATTAATGATTAGCCACTGATGATCTCAATGAATGCAGCGTGCCCAGCAGGGAGCAGTGAGGAGAGACCCAGGGGAGGCCTCCAGCTCAAGAGGGCCCAGTGTAGAGGTGACTGCACTGGCAGAGCAGCTAGCTGGAGCGACCGCACGAGCCGAGGCAGCAGAGCGTGATCTTGCTTCACGGGTAAGTTCCAAAACATAAATCCATTCAAATATTGATTATATAATTGTGCACTGATGAAAATTCATGTTACATACTGAGGAGCTTCGAGCCACTCTTACCTGCGTTGATGAGGGTTTCCGTGCAACGAGCACACAGGTGAGTGGTTCAATCATGTGTTGCTTGAATTGCTAGATTACTGAATCATTGCATTAATTGTGGAATTGATGATTTGTTTACTAGTTTGCAGGCAACTCAGCTCCAGGCGGTACGTACCGAGTTGGCGATCCGCGATCAGCGGATCTCAGAGCTAGAGAGGTCCCTGAGGCGTCGAGAGGAGCTGCCTCAGGACGTGGCCGAGCTGCGGGTGGCTCTTGAGCTGGAGAGGAGGGAGCGGGCCCGTGAGCGTGAGGAGCGTGCTCGTGAGCACGTGGAGCTGGCGGACCTGAGGACTCAACTAGTCCTTTCTCAGGAGCGGCTTCGGGTGTCGGAGGAGCGTCTGCAGCGAGGCCGTGAGCGGGCGCGAGCGGCAGGGTTCAGTTTGGGTGGCTCTTCTTACTTGGCGGGCTCCTCTTTTCGACCGCAGAGTGAGACAGGGGACCAGGCTCGAGGTCCAGCGGCTTCACGGGGCTCCATGCCCCCTCCACCAGCACCACCTCAGGATGCCGAGGGTGAGGTTGAGAGCAAGAGAGAGGAGGGTGGAGGCGAGAGCTGAGAGACTTACTTGTAGTCCTCCACCCTCACACTTGTA
Source organism: Amorphophallus konjac (assembly GCA_022559845.1). Classification (NCBI taxonomy): domain Eukaryota; kingdom Viridiplantae; phylum Streptophyta; class Magnoliopsida; order Alismatales; family Araceae; genus Amorphophallus; species Amorphophallus konjac. Next base: position 103,266,062 of record CM040122.1, read on the forward strand.
CATGATAGACATGATATATATAGATATGAGATTTGGGCTTTTGTTTACTTGAGCACTCTGTGTGGTTGTGGCCTTGTGTTTGTGTACTTTCCTCTTTCCACGTTCTTCATTTTTCGCTTTGCTTTGCCCTCTTCCTGCAACTGTAATCCACACTTTGAACAAACAGGTTAATTCATCTGTTCGACTTGGCCCCTTGCCCAATAAGCAAGGGGTATCAATATTTTGGCCTTAATGACGGGTCAAGGGGCCAAGCCTTTAATTAAATAAGGTAAATAAAATATCTGATAACGGGGAGATGCATCATGCAAACACGCATATGCAAACCATAAATAAAGATGCCCATGCAGAAATGCAAACATACTTGGAGAGTGCATCATCTTTTTTTCTTTTTTTTTTCACTCATTTATATTTTTTTTTGTTATTTTTCTGAAAAACGCGCCTTAGAGTAGGTCGTGGTTCGCATAAAAGACGCCCTAGAAGACGGCGTGAATTTGAAAAGGAATCTGATTTTTGAAACAGTAACGACCTGCTCAGGGATGTTGTTCTATAGAACGCGCCTTTATCGAAGGCATTAATTAACTTGCACGCGCCTTAGATAAAGGCGTTAATTGAATTATTCTGCAAAAATGGGTTGACAGGGATATCAAGACCACGGGTCCTACACGGTCACCATCTAAAATTCATTAACCTTTCTTGAGTAATTAAAAGAGAGTTGACGTGATCATAGTTGACTTGTATTCGAGATTTCGTACAGTGCAATTTCCTAAGTCCGTCTTGACCATCCTGCCAGTTCGTGACTTACCACATAGAAAGGATGGAAGAAAATATAAGGGAAGCCCATAAGGGATTCTGAGATGCTCAAGGTAAAGTTACCTCCCCTACCCTATGCCTGTTGGGATTCGGTCTTTGGCGTAGGGAAATTTATTACCTTTTTGCCTCTTTTATATTGCACGCATACGCCCAAGGTTTTTCCTTGCGGGGACTTTGCCCTCTTGACATGCTTTTCTTTTCACCATTTGACTTTCGCTTTGAAATTGACTTGCATTAATGAACAACCTAATTGTACTTGGGCTTTTGGTGGCATTTGCTCCCTTTTGGGCCTTGACTTCCACCTACTAGGGCGGCGAATAGCCTTGGCGTGTCTACCCTGAGGTCTCCCTTCCTCCCTTATGGGCCGAAGAAGAAAGAACGGGTATTGTCTTTCACTTTTAGTCAGGTTTTTGACTTCCCATCGGATTTTGCACTGCTTGAGTTCAAGAATAAAGCGTGTAGTGTGTGCGGGAGTCAACCCCCTTTTAAGTTAGCAAGACTGATGAATGAATTCTGAATTTTGACCTTTCGGACCTTGATCCTTCGTGTGCCATGGCACCAATTTTGATCTCTTTTGATTTTGAAGAATTTCTCTTTTTTCTTTTTGGAATTTATTTTTTTGGTCTTTGGAAATATTCTACTTTGTTTTGGATTTTTGAATCAATATTCATTTTTTTTTTGGATTTTGAAAATTACTCTATATATATGTTTTTTTTATTTTTGAATCAAGGGTAGTATTTCTTAAGATACAAACCATTCCAAGGGTGAGTTAACTCTTGTCCTTCAGCATTAATCAGTTTATAAGCATTGCCAGGAAAAACGTCTTTTAAAATGAACGGTCCTTCCCAATTGGGTTGGAGCTTTGAGCGAGGCCCACCGGGCTTTACAAAAATTCTTTTAATTACCATCTCACCGATTTTGAATTTTCTCTCAATCACTTTCTTTTGATAAAAATGCGAGAGCCTGTTTTGATAAATGCGCGCATGCTCAGCGGCGACCAGACGCTTCTCATCTAAGAGTTCCAATTGAGCAAGGAGCGAATCGCGACGCTCATCGATAGAGAGTTCCTTGTCAAATTGTACTCGCAGAGAGGGAATGAGAATCTCGTAAGGGACTATCGCCTCCATTCCATAAGTAAGGGCGAAAGGGGTTTGCCCAGTGGGGGTACGGATGGAAGTACGATAGGCCTAGAGAGCTTCAACTAGCTTGTCTGGCCAATCTAAAAATTTATTAGCCTCACACGTCTTTTTGACAATTTTTATCAAAGTTTTATTAGTGGCCTCTGCTTGGCCATTGCCCTGCGGATAATAGGGAGAAGAATGATGCAATGCAATGTTGTACCTGTTGCAGAGATCCTTGATTTCTTGAGTGATAAATTGAGGTCCATTGTCGGTGACGATGGTACTCGGGATGCCGAACCTCGTGATGATGTTCTTCATTATGAATTTGCAGACAGTTGATGCTTTAATCTCTATGTAAGCTTCTGCTTCCGCCCACTTGGTGAAGTACTCCGTTGCCGTGAGGATGAACGACTTTTGTTTGGTCAAGAGGTTTGAATCACCAAGAGGTCCAATAATATCAAAAGTCCACATGGAGAAAGGCCATGGGGAGGACATAGGATGGAGTGAAGAAGCAGGAGAATGAATTTTATCGGCGTGCAGTTGGCACTTAACACACCTTCGAACATAGATGGAGCAATCCTCTTCTAGAGTTGGCCAATAGAAACCTAGCCTAATGATCTTCTTAGCTAGCATCTGGCTGTTCACATGACCACCGCATACTCCAGAATGCGCCTCTTTCACAACTTTCCATGATTCATCATCATCGAGGCATCTTAATAAAACACCGGTGAGCCCTCTCCTGTAGAGCACACCTCCAACCAAAACATACCGTTGAGCCACTCTTCTAATTGCTTTCTTCTCTTCCACAGTGGCTTCCTCGGGATAGGACTGATTATTGCAATACCTGGCAATCTCATAATACCAAGGTTTTTCTTCGTCAGCCAACTCTTCTTGCCAATCCAAAAGCATGACCTCTCTGCCTTTAAGAGCTTCCCTCTGCTTAACCTTTTCAAGCACTTGATCCCTAACATCGAGAAATGCACGATCCTTAATAGCTGGAGTGTTACGCTGATGAATAAGAGGAACGTGAAAATCACACTCAGGAGGGAAGAATAAAGCCGAAGCTAAAGAGGCAAGGGCGTCAGCCAAGATATTCTGACTACGAGGAACATGGACGAAGATCAATTTGGTGAAGAGCTTGGCATAAGCTGAAGCAAGTTCCTGGTAGGGTTTGAGCTTGGGATTGATAGTGCGGCATTTGACGAGCACCTGGCGCAGAATAAGCTGACTATCACCAACAATCCTCAAATGGGTGACACCATATCGATGAGCGGTTTGAAGACCGGCCAAAAGAGCCTCATACTCAGCTATATTGTTGGTGGCAGGGAAAGTGAGCCGAGCAGCAAATGGGATGGTGACCCCTTCTGGTGTTAAAAGAACCATGCCGATCCCTCTTCCTTGGGAATTTAGAGCTCCATCGAAATGTAATGTCCACATAGGATCCTGGGGTTGATTAATGGACATCAGTTCTTCATCTGGAAACTCCGAATTGACAGGATCAAAGCGGGGGAGAGGGTGATGAGCAAGGTGTTCGGCAATGGCGTAGCCTTTGATAGCTTTCTGTTGAATGTAAGTGATGTCAAATTGAGAGAGGAAGCTTTGCCAGCGTGCTAACCGATCAGTGAGGACAGATTTTTCAAGAAGGAATTTAATTGGATTCATGCGAGCAATGAGGTGAACCTCGTGAGCTAAGAAATAGTGTTTTAACTTCTGAACTACCCAGACTAAAGCAGCGCAAGTTTTCTCCATGGCTGAGTACCTCTGCTCACAAGGGTTAAGAAGTTTAGACAAATAGTATGCTGCCCTCTCTTTACCTTCTTCATCCACTTGAGCTAAGACAGCCTTTACGGAGTCATCCAGGACAGAAACATAGAGGATAAGCGGCTTGCCTGGAATTGGCGGCCTCAGGACAGGAGGATTGGCCAAATAATCCTTCAATCCGTCAAAAGCTGCCTGACACTTGTCATCCCAATTAAACTTGACTCCCGGCTTAGTAAGCTCGTAGAACGGCCTGCATCGTTGTGAGTGCTGGGAGACGAAGCAGCGAATAAATTGCAACCTCCCGATTAATCCTCGAACTTCCTTCAAATTCTTGGGAGGAGGCATATCTCTGATGGCCTTTGCCTTGTTGGGATCAACTTCAATTCCCCTTTTGCTAACAATAAATCCAAGCAACTTCCCTGATGATACACCAAATACACACTTCCTGGGGTTCATTTTCAATTGGTATTCTCGTGATCTTTGCAAGACTTTAGCCAGAACCCCAGGATGCTCAATCCTTATCCTTGATTTTACAACCAGGTCATCCACATACACCTCAATAAAAATGTGAATCATATCATGAAAAATCACCATCATAGCCCTCTGATAGGTGGCTCCAGCATTCTTGAGTCCAAAGGGCATGACGACATAACAATATGTACCCCATGGTGTAGTGAAAGATGTTTTGTCTTGATCTTCTTCAGCCAGACGAATCTGATTGTAACCTGAAAAGCTATCCATGAAAGAGAGAGTCTCAAATCCTGCCGTATTATCAATTAGGACATCAATATGAGGGAGGGGGAAGTCATCTTTAGGACACGCACGGTTGAGGTCCCAGAAGTCTATACAAATCCGAACCTTTCCATCTTTCTTCATGACCGGGACGATGTTAGCCACCCAATTCGGATAGAGGACAACTCTAACAAATCTAGCCTTATGGAGTTTTTCGACCTCTTCTTTCATCTTTAAAGCCATATTAGGGTGGAAACGCCTCAACCGTTGCTTGACCGGGACAGACCCTGGCTTAAGTGTAAGCCGATGTTCAACGAGCGCAGGATCTAAACCAGGCATATCTTCATAACTCCATGCGAACGTATTTGTATTCTTGAAGAACCAAAATAAGCGCCTCTTCTTCGGCAGGCGGCAAGTTCTTACTGATGAGGACAATCCTAGGGTCTTCTTCGGTACCCAAATTAATTTCTTTGGTAGGCTCTTCTACGGAGGCTGATGGTTCGTCAAATCTCCTCATGCCACTAGCAAAGGCATCAGCCTCGTCCTCATATTATTCATAACTTTCATCCCCCTCTTCAATAGGGTCTTCATCATTCATAATCTCGTAGACGCCCAAACCCTTATAAGAAACAACAGCATCCTCATATTCTGACTTTGGCAGGATGATCAGATTTTCCACGAATTCAGAAAGAGCCAAACAAGCCTGGCACCTTCTGGCTAACTCCAACAGAAACCAATGGGGAATCTGTTTACCCTTGGATTTCTTATGAGAATCTACCCCATGAATTTTATTAGAAGAAGAAGAAGAACAACTAGCTTGATTAGGATAAGCTGAAAAGGAGGAAGGAGGTAAAAAAGTGGATACAGGAGGTGATACAGATGGAGACCCCTCGCCAGAGGGGGAGAAAAGGTTTATCAATGAATCATGGAAGAGTGGCCCCTGGGTCGGGATGCACTCGGGAGAAAAATAGGAGGTCTCCTCAATAGAGATGAAGGATTGGAAATTTGGAAATTTGGCGTTTTTTTTTCATTTTTATTTTTATCTTCATTTTTATTTTCCTTTTCTAGAAGAAAGCAATGTGAAGGGAGAATAGCAGGAGGAGTGGAGATTGAAAGCTTGGAGAAAGATTGAATTAGAGATGACCCGCGTGGGGGTGTGATGGAGGGTTTGGAGAATTGCTGGAGGAGCAAGGGAGGAATCGGGAGAGAAATCTACAGTGAATCTGGAGAAAAGCTGATCATAATTGGCGGTGGTCTCGGCACGCGAGAGAACAATTGAGAATGTAGGGAAGCTAGAACAGACGGATGTATAGAAGTGAGGGAAAAGAGGCCGGCCCATAGCCTGTCTATTGTAAATCCTTCTTCAAACGGAATATCTGGCTCCCCAATGTCTGTGTAATCATTCAGCAACTGCCTCTTATTTGTAATTGCAGCTGGCATTTCAATCAATTTGTGTATTAGTGGCGGCCATTCCGGATCAGTCGGCATAAAGAGGCGGCTCAAGGAGATAGTGATATCATTCATATCAAACCACCTGTACCAGTCACATTCCGGATCATCCATTTTCCTTCTTTTGTCAGGCCTTAAGGACTCCAGGGCTTTGTATGTGGCCAGCGGGGCAATATGACGAGCAAACTGTCTAGCATGAACATCCTGACAGTCTAATATGGAAGTGATTATTGTAGTTTGCTCACTATTCTAAAAGCCACCCGTGACAAAATGTGTCTTTAATGTCCAGGTAAGCGGCTGACGGTCAGTCTTCAAAGTGGATGTCATAACTGCCCACGGTTCATCTTCATTTTTGCCTGGCCCTTTGTAGCCCAAACCACCTCTTGCAATCAATTTCTAAGGCTTTACAGGTCTAATCCTGCCTTGACAATTGGCACCCATACCTTTGCCATTTTGATACCCCATTTTCATTAAAATGTTCCAGCCATGGGTGTTCATCACCGTTTTCTTCTTCTTCCCCTTGGACGGCAGGGGTGTCATAGCAACTGTTGTGATTGTCTCGGGCGACATTGGCCGTGGACGAGGGAGGTCTAGTATTGATAGCAACGGCTTGTTGGCAGGCCAAATAGAAGGAACTGATGAAGTCAAGTGTATATCTTCCTCTGGTAGAATTGGCATACTGGTAACTTTGATGACGCGGCCTTTGTGTGGAAACTTAAGGCACTGATGATTCGTAGAGGGCACTGCATCGAGCTGTTGAATGTAGGGGCGGCCCAGAATGCCATTGAAAGTTGGATCCATGTCCAAAATATGGAAATCTGCAGTGATGGTGGCTGGACCCAAACTTACCTTCAGTGTTATCATGCCTAAAGGAGGCTTCTTAGTGTTATCATATGCAGTGACTGTTATGGTGGATGGCCGAATCAGATTCTCGGGAATGCCGCACATCTTCAAAGTGCTCGGCGGCAAGAAATTGATGGATGCCCCAGTGTCCACCAAACACTGTTGTACAGCCACCTTATTGATATCAACTGTGATGCATAGAGCATATTTTCTTGTTGAGATGGGTGCCAGCTCATGCTCATAAAAAGTGATTGCTGGTTGACTGCCATTAGGTGTTAAGACTACGGTTATCTGCTCGACCGGAATGTCCTCATTGACCATGACTTTCTGCAGATATTCTTTTAGAGCCATCTGATGAGTGGTCGACCTCTTGATCAGTTCTAGAATTGATATTCTTGCCGGAGTCCGGTCCAAATGCTTTAACAAGTCGTATTCTATGCCTGGTATGGACTCCTGTTCTTGTTCCTGTTCTTGCGGCCCCTGCGCGGGCTCTAACCCTCTCTGTGGAAAAATGCGGTGGAATATCCGTCCACTGCGGAGCGGGGCCATGCCTTGACGTGCCTCTGTCGGGGCAAGTGTGGGAGGAGGGTTAGAAGAAGAAGAAGGTGTGTTAGTGTTGATAAGCGGTGGAGGAGTGTTTGAAGAAGGATCTCCCACAGGGGGTGTTGATGAAGGGTTCAATAAAGATGCCCCCGTTGGAGGTGTAGGAGTAGAAAGGGATACCCGAATGCGGGGGGAATTGGTGGGCGGAATGAGGAGAGATCTGGGCATAAAAGGTGGGGGAGCCGATGGTGGAGGGATCCTTGCCGGTGGAGGAGTAGTGGTGGCGTGTTCAACGGGCGTTGGCGACGGGCGGTTAAGGAGTGGCCTAGAGGGCAGTGGTGAAGGGTTGGTGGTGGATGGGGTTTGTTGTGGTGTAGGTTGTGGAGGTGGTAAGCGGGTAAGAAGGGGGTGAACCGGCAAGGTTGGAGGATTGGTGGAGGTAGGTGGATTAATGGGGCGCAGAAGGGATCGGCTCAATTGAGGGGTAGAAGAAGAAGAAGAGGTGCGCAAGAGACGCGGAGGTTGATTTTGATTGTGATTAAATGCCCCGACAGAGGCGTTTTCTTCATGCCACCCCTGCCCTCTCTCCACCTCATGGAGAGACGTGACAGGGTTTACGTGCTGGTTTGGTGGGTGCTCCGGTAGTGGATTGTGGACAATCCCCATATCCTGCTGAGGCGCTGGAGCTTGTTGTTGCTGCTGTGGAGTTGGTTGCTGTGGCTGCTGAGCCTGTTGCTGCCGATGAGGCCTTCTTTCTTTCATGGTGGCAATAAACTGCCTCATCTCATCCCAGTTGATGCCGCCCTGGTCATTTAGATCATAAATATAATCTCTGAAGTGGAAGCAACGATCAAGGTTGTGACCAGGTGCGCGATGGAAAGCGCAGTAACGGGATGTGTCAACATTCGCGGGCCACACTGTTCTTTCCCTTGGTAACATGAGCAAGTTGGCGGCCATTAAAGCATTAAAAATATCCGGGAGACTTTCTGGTAGTGGAGGGTAGTGGTCCCTTTTGGGGCCTAGTGGTGGTCTCCGTTGTTGTTGTTGGCCGTAGTTGGTAGGTGGTGGTACCTGGTGGTACTGTTACGGAGCTGGAGGGTTAGCGCGGTGCGCTTGGTTTTGCGATAGAGCAAAGGAATGTTGGGGTGCGAATTGGTGTTGTGGAGTGGAGTTGAAATGGGGGTTTTGTGGTGGAGGTGGGTTAGGCCGTGGGTTAGATTGATGGTGGGGGTGGCCAACTACACCAACCTGCTCGTTTGCAATGGTGCCCTCGGTCGTGGGCCCGCTGTTGTTGACATTTGTACTTTTCTTAAATAGCCGTGGCTTTGGCTCAAACATGCCCATAATGGGCGAATCCTTCATCTGTGTCTGAATATAACGAGCTCTTTCATAGAGCTCTTCCATGGTTGTTAATCTGTTCATGGCCAGTATGTGCCGGAACTGAGGAGTTGCATTGGAAATTATCATCTTAACTTGTTCTTGTTCCGCCAAAGTGTCTTTCAACTTCTCGGCCATTGAACGCCACCTATCAGCAAATATGATGAAGTCCTCCTCGGGCTTCATTTTTTCTGCAACCAGATCTGTGACTGAGAGGGAAGGTCCGACCCGGCCTCTATACTTCTGCAGGAACTTCTTCTGAATATCAAAGTCGCTGGCATCAGCGGGATCCAGCGAATAGAACCACTCAAGGGCTGACCCCTCTAAAGATCTCCTGATTAAATAGGCCAAAGAGGCCTTGTTGTCTTGCCAGAAAGAGGTCTCGTACATAAAATCCTTCAAATGAATGAAGGGGTTACCAGTCCCATTATATCACCGAAAATTCGGCATCTCAGATGGTGGCAGATGGAAGACTGGTAGTCTGGGGAGAGAGATTTCCGGTGCATTCTTGGCCGCAGTGACTTTCTTAAGTTACTCTTCCATGCTAGCCAACTTCTGAAGCAGTAGAATATTAGTATCAGACTCGACTGGGGCCGGATTTTGAATGAAAGAATGCGGTATAGGCGTCCGTAGAATTCGGGGAGGTTGGTGCCTAACCGCAGAGTAGCTCGCCTGTTGGGCCGGCATGGCCGCAGCGGGCGTTGGTGGGCGGGAAGGAGGTTTGTGTAAGACCGCCTGGTCATTAGTGAGGTGATGGCCACTCTCGGCCGGAGGGGGATTAGAGGAGGAAGAGGGAACGGACTTCCCTTTCAAAGCGGCCTGGACAGCCTGCCGTTGGGAATCATCTAACTGAGACAAAGCTTGAATTAAATCGGTGACATTAATGGATGGGGAAGAATTCCCCGAGGTGTTGGAAGGTACAGCCTGAGAAGAGGGCTCAACCTCTTTGGAAGTGGTGTCAACCACATGAACCTGAGGGTAATGAGACTGAGAAGGAGGGTAATTTCCCTCATGATAAATGGAATCTTGGAGGGGGATTTCATATTGACCAAAAACATTCTCATCCTCATCATCATATGAATACCCGTAGCCCGCCATGTTGATGATCTTACCTGAACGGAGTTGCATGCTTAAAAAGAGAGAAAGCTTATGAAGGAATTATCACAATCAACCACCCAATCAAAACAAGCTTAAGCAAATCAACCCAACCAAGTTTATGCAATCAAGTTGAGATGAGCGCAAGATGTTAGTGTTATCTTGAGATTAGAGTGGATTAATTTGCAGAATAATTCACTCCTTTTACAAAGTGAAACCTAGTTTTGGATCCAAGTGTAGCCTCCGTGTCAACTAGGTTCTTTCTCTTTTCTCACCAACGATAGGTTCTTCTAAACTCCGGGCACTTCAAAGGTACAACCTGCCCAGCGTCCGTGAGGGAATCCACGGGTGCGGGGACTTATGGAGGTCTTGGAAAAGGGATTTCCGGTCCAAAGAGACGGAATGCTCAATGGAGGGTTGTCCCGATTCCAAGAAAGGTGTGTGGAATCCTAGTGTAGAGAGAGGAGGTCTCTCAACCAAATGCCACAAAATGCAGGGTAATATGAGCCAATCACAGCAATGCAATCAAATGATCAATATAAGCATGAACCCAGCATGAAAAACCATAGACAGGAGGATTCTGTAAACCCGTAGGAAAGAGACGACCTGGCAACGGTCGCTACCAACAAAATAGATGACAGCGTGGCTGTCGTGAATCGCTGTGGTGGCCCACAAGTAGTGCAAAAAACACGCGCCTTGGTGTGAGGCGCGTAATGTGAAAAGGACGCCTCTATAAAAGGGCGTCAAATATTAGTGGTGCACACGGTCGAGGAAACACGCGCCTTGGTGTGAGGCGCTGCCAAATAAAAAGACGCCCAAAGGGGAGGGCGCGAATTATCAGACAGAACAGGCAGACAGCAGATATAATAAAAGACGCCTTCTGGGAAGACGTAAAATAGCAAATAGACGCCCTCGATGAAGGCGTTAAACGAAAAAGCGCCTCTGGGTGAGGCGTTAATTCAGGAAAAATAATCAAACAATCACAAACTAGCTGATCCCGGGAGTGTGCAGTGTGCACGGTGGAGGGTGCCCGTGGGGCACAAAAGGAGGGGTACCGTGGGTACCGAGGGGAAATGGCAAACGTGGGTGCCGAAGGGGAAAGGGCACACGTGGGTGCCAATAGGAGATGGTAATCAAAAGAAAAACAGTGGAAGTCCCACCGTGATCGCCAATTTGTAGATCGTGATAAATCCACACAAGTGGAACGAACCGCTTATATGAGATATGTAAAAGAGGATGGAGATGACAATAAGAACAAAAGAAAGCACGTGGTGCTATAAGGAGTGTGATCCCCAGAGGGGTTACCTCAATAATAAAAATAGATGATCGCGAATACCTGGTGATAAGTGGGATGCGAGATGGATTGTGAATTCCTTCCTCCTCCTTCAATCGGCCGGCCGATGAAGGGGGTTTTCCTTGTTGATTACCTTGAAACGAAGAACAAACAAATCAAAGAAAAAGTGGACCAGCCAAGAGTGAGTATAGTATCAATCCAAATAAACAATATGATGAAAAAGAAACATGACATGCGCACCTTTTTTTTTGTTTGTTTTAAAACCCCTAAAGAACTAGGGAGAGGAGAAATATGATACTAAACTAATGCAAGAAAAGGAAAACAGTGGATGATAACCGATGGAAAACGCAAATAGATAAGGCAAAAGACCCCTGCTGTCCCTGACGACAGTAGAGGGGAACTGAAGCTGATGCTGTCGGGAGGAAGAAGAGGAAGCAGAGAGCTCTTCTAAAAGATCGTACAGGAAGAAGATGAAGAGAGCCTCTGTGCGCCTGTATGTTCTCTGCTCTCTGCCTCTTGCTGCCAACCTCGCGCGAGGTCGATCAAGACATCCCTATATAGGTTTCCAGATCCAAGATAACCTCAAAGTTGGGAAGATAAGAACGGGCAATGATCAAAAGAAGGCAGGACTCTAGTTCCAATCGAGCAAGGAGACTATGAAAGGCAGGGAACTATTCAGGAAAGGCATACTCAAACACGACTCTGAAGGATAAAACACGACCTTCAAAAGGGCGTCAAATTACAAATTGACGACCTACATCAAGACGTTACTCAAAACACGACCATGATCAAGGGCGTCACTTCTTGGATTTAATTTTGGCAATAAAACTTACTTTATTTGAAAATTATGAGAAAACGCCTGAGATGAAGACGTTACTTGAAAAACACGCCCTGAGGAAGGACGTTAATCAATAATTGGAGTTTATTTCAAAATCAGATAATACCAGGAATTGACGCCCTGACATTCAGTCATCCTTTCTTTTGAACACGTCCTAGGTAAGGTCGCTTTTAAAATAACGCCCCTCTTCAGGTCGAGAAGCACAAAAATGCAAGAACAAGAAAAAACTTCATATTATGAATGTATTGAAGTTCACTTTGGGGCGTCAACATAGTGACATGAGATTTGACCAACATAGCGTCAATTTTGGCGTGTCTACATCGACGCCCCTTCCTCTGGAGTCAACACCTGCGCCCCCGCCCACTGCCAGTGTCCATATGTGCTGAACGCTCAGGCCAAAGTCATTATGGACGCCCCTACCCTACACTTTGCTCCAGTCATCCCTGCAACCAGCTCCACTCCTCAACAAACACCTCCTGCTCTTTCCTCTGCCACTCAGTCTGACCTTCAAGTGCCTCCTATGGTGGAGACTGGAACACCCTCCTCATCCAATGGGGAGTCCCTCGTCCTCCCCATTGTTGTCCAGGCACTAATTGTCCCTGGGCTGGAACCGGCCTCCCATGTGCTACCACCAACCCTGGCACACACCAACTTTGTGGGCAAGAGTCAGCTCCCTCTGACTGGAGGCACAGGGGTGATCACCCGTGGTCATCATCGAAGGAACATATCTGGTGGGTGCGATCTTCCACAATTTAATGAAAGCCATGATATGAAATATTAGAGGATTGGGTAACGCCAAATCTATCAGCAGGTTGAAGGTCCTCATCCTTAAATTCAACCTGCAGCTTGTTGCTATTATTGAACCCAAGCTGCCCAGCTCGCTCCTGGAGAGTTATTGCAAAAAACTTCGCATGAAACACTGTATTGCCAACTCCACTAGCAAGGCCCACATATGGGTCTTTTGGCAGGCCCCGTTGGACATCTCTCTAGTCAATTCCTCGGATCAGCACCTCACTCTCTCTATTGCATCTACATTGAATTACACCGCACTATTCTCCACTATGCATGCTAGTTGTTCACTGTCGGAAAGACGTGTCCTCTGGGACCACCTTGTTGATTTTGCAGCCTCCTGTGCCAGCCACGGGCTCATTGGCGGGGATTTCAACAACATCCTCCAACCGACGGAGAAGAGGGGCGGAAGGAGGGCTTTCTCCACTTCTATGTCCGACTTCCAGGCTTGTGTGGCTGTCGCTGGGCTCGAAGATGCGGGCTTCCTTGGTGGCCCATTCACCTGGTATAATGGACAACGTAATCATGGTATTTGGGCTAGGCTTGACCGTGTGCTTTTCAATGGAGAGTGGACTCTCTCCTGTCCACCCCTCTCTATCCGCCATCTGTCTCGAGCTTACAGTGATCACCGTCCTCTTCTACTGTCGCTGCCTCCCCTTCCTCTAAGGCGGCCCTTTAGATTCTGCTTCCAACAGATGTGGAAGACTCACGCTCTCTTCCTCGACAATTCACGGGCGGCCTGGGCGGCAGCACCCTGCTCCTCCTCCCCTCTGATATCGATGGCAATCAAGCTCAAGCATATGAAGGATTTCTATAGGTATTGGAACATTCACACCTTTCGCAATGTATTTGCCAATGTCCAGGTGGCCGAGGATGCTTTCTCTTCGGCACAAGAGGCTTTTGACTCCAACCCTTCGGATGCACACCACTCGGCCTTCCTATCTGCCCAGGAAGATCTAGACCAAGCACACTACCAGGAAGAAATTTTTTGGCGACAAAAATCAAGAATCAAATGGCTTGCTGAAGGGGATCGAAACACCAAGTTCTTCCACACATATGCCTTATCTCACCGTAACCGCGCCACTATCAAGGAGCTGCGTGGTGACAATGGTGTCATCACTGTGAACTAGGAAGCGGCCATGGGGCACTTGCTCGTATCCCATTTCACCACGGCCTTTACCTCCTCTCCGCACCAGCTTCACCCGGAGATCCTCGCTGCAGTCCCGTCCATCCTCCATGACGAAGACAACACCATGCTTTGTGATGTCCCCCATCCTGCGGAGATCAAAGCAGTTGTATTCAGCATGTCTTTTGATAGCGCCCCGGGCCCCGACGGGTTCTCCGGTCACTTCTTCAAAAGTTGCTGGGAATTCATTGAGCCAGACGTTGTGGCTGCGGTGCAAGCATATTTTTGTGGCCACCCTCTCCCTCGAAGCTTCACTTCTTCGCTCATTGCTCTAATCCCGAAGGTGGACGCTCCAAAGTCTTATGCCGACTTCCGGCCCATTAGCCTATGCAACTTCATGTACAAGGTTATCTCGCGGACCCTTAGCGACCGGCTAGCATGTGTTCTACCTCATTTGATATCGGAGGAGCAAGGGGCTTTTGTCATGGGCCGCCATATAATAGACAATATTTCCCTGGCTAGGGAGATGGTCCGACACCTGCACAACCCCTGCCGTGGCAGGAATGTCATCCTCAAGCTCGATATGGCCAAGGCATATGACTGCATGGAATGGAGTTATATCTTTACAGTCCTCCGTAAATTTGGGTTTGGCATCTCCATCATCTCCCTTATTGAACCACTACTTACCAATTGTTGGTTTTCTATCCTTCTCAACGGCCAATCTCATGGCTTCTTCCAGTCCACCAGAGGACTGCGGCAAGGTGACCCAATTGCCCCGGCCCTATTTATTCTGGTAGAGGAAGCCCTTAGCCGTGGTCTTTCTACCTTTTTTAGCCGCAGCAGAGGGGGCTTCTACCATACACTCTCCAGGTGCCCCAAGATCTCCCATCTACTATTTGCCGATGATACGCTCATCTTCTCCACTAGATCAGTGCGCCATCTGCGGGAGCTTATGAAATTCCTCAAGAAGTACGAGGTTGCCTCGGGTCAACTCATAAACATCTCCAAGAGCTCATTCCTTGCTGCCCATAGCGCCCCGGCCTCCTTCGACAGAGCTACTGCCCAAGTCACGGGCTTCAAGAAAAGTACCCCCCCCGATGACATACTTGGGCATTCCACTCTATTCAGGCCAGCCCAAGCTGGTGCACTTCTCTTATATACTCTCCAAGGCAGCAAGCAAGCTTCAAGCTTGGAAATCAAGCTTCTTGTCCGCGGGCGGCCGCCTCATCCTCATTCGGCACGTCCTCTCCGCCGTGCCCATGTACATGTTATCTTGCGCCACCATTCCGGCTTCTATTTTTAAAGGGTTCCATAAGCTCTTAGCCAACTTCTTTTGGGGCACTTATGAGGGTTCCCCTAAAAAACATTGGAAGTCTTGGGAGGCTATCTCACACCCTACCACATGTGGTGGTCTCGGTGTCCTTAATCTCCAAGCTATACAAATTGCTCTTAGGACGAAGCTTCTGTGGAAGGCCGTCACCTCCAAATATCTATGGCCTGATTTCTTCTGAGCTAAGTACTTGCACTACGACCAATATTCTACCGCTACTTTCTCTCTCACTCTCATGGCGGACAATAATCTATGGCAATTGGCTGCGGGTATTATTCATGCTCACCATAGGGTGTTTGCATCCTTTCATAACTCACGTGCATCTTTCTGGCTAGATGTATGGGTGGGAGCTATACCACTCAAACACTTCTTGCCCCTCCATGTTTGGTCTGATGTGCCACTTAATCATTGCACGGTGCAAGATGCCTTACATGGCAGCGCCCATGAGTGTGTGGCCATTGCTCAGCAACACTGCCCACCGGGTCTACTAGCAAATGTATATGGGTCTCCTTCACCTGCGGACAGCTAGGCCTGGACCCTCAATCCGAATGGCATTTTTTCTTCATGCTCTGTACGCACTTTGCTGGCTGCTAGGCCTTCCACGTAGTGGCCCATGCTTTGGCACCGTAGCATTCCTATCAAATGGTCTGTGCTTTCATGGAGACTGCTGCGTGGCTGCCTTCCCTTAGACGATATCATCTCTTCCTGTGGCATCCCACTCTGCTCTAAATGCAGCTGCTGCCCATCTCCACAGCTAGAGATCGGTCTCCATCTACTCATCCACAGCTCCATTGCCATAGAAGTATCGACTGCCCTTTTCAATTTTTTGTGATTCAACAGCTCCTCCACATATTCTATTGGCCCAGCTATATTTGACTACTTGAGTAGTCTACACTTATACTCTATGGCTGGCTGCCTATCAAGGTATATCTTCCTTGTTGCCATCTCAAAAATTTGGTACATCAGAAATAAAGAGCGATTCGACGGTCGACCCATGAATGCACGCCATATCCTCTGCCGAGTTTTGCACTTGGCTCGTTCCATCACTAGTCCATACAAATTCAAAGGTAGAAGCATCTGCTACTCCCAACGGCCCATCCTTGCCTTATGGGGCATCACGCTGCCACCACCTCAACCAGCCACCCCGAGGCTCATATGCTGGTTCCCTCCACCCTCCGGATGGCTGAAGCTCAATGTCGATGGTGCATGCAAGCGTGGCATGGGGCTCGCAGGTGGCGGTGGTGCTGTCCGTGACTCTCATGGCCACCTCATCTATGCATTTGCTGCCCCATACTCGCTAGTCTCCTCTAGCATTGACGTCGAAGCCCTCGCCCTTCGGGATGGCCTAACTTGTTGCAGGGACCGTGGTATCTACCATGTCACTGTTGAGACGGATTCACTTGTGCTCGCCCACATCGCTAACAGTAGGTTCTTATGCCCCTGGCATCTCAAAATTGTCATGTGTCAAGTGGGAGATTTACTGCGGTCTATGCATGTCTCCATTGTCCATGTATTTAGGGAGGACAATCAACTTGCTGATTTGCTAGTTGGTCATGGTTGCTCTCTACATGTTATTTCTTTTTGGTCTTGTTGGGAGGAGCTCCCACCGCTTGTCAAAGGGCCCTATCACCTTGATAAGATAGGCTGCCCCTCGCTCCATCCCTAACTATCTTTTGTACTCCTTTCCTTTTCTATCAATGAAAATTTCCCTACTTGGTCGTCGGGGGTGGAGCGCTCCTTCCCTCTTTGTAGGGTTGTTCGCTCCCCCTTGTCTTGCCATTCAGGTATAGACTAGAGTTAAAAAAAATGTCGGGAAGAGTAGCGCCCCGTTGAGACACAGCGTCAGTCCTCCGATCAACCTCTCTGCATCAGCAGATCTGTCTCTAATCTGGCCTGGAGAGGGGGATTTCTGCAGCCCATCTAAAGAGCAGCCCAACAAGACCCAACAGGGTCCAACGAGGCAAGCTCACCTGAGTGACAGCCCACAGGGCCCACTTAGGAAAGAAAAGCCCAACGAACAAACACTCGAGGAACCAACTCTCCCCGGCGGCCCCTAGGCTCGGAGGGCCCGAGTAATGGTCAGGTCGCAAGGAGGGTCCGACCCGAGCCATTTCCCCGCCCGGGAGAGACAGGCATTCGCCGACCTATCCAACCCCTCCTCTGCCGAGCTATGCTCATTGCCCAGACAGGGCTGGCATTTTGGAAGCTCGACCAGACCGGATATTATCCGTTCGTGCTGCTGTTAAGAGTCCCCAACGGACAGGGGAATCCAGAAACCGCCGGACTTCGAGGCGATAATGTTCCCACGATAAGGCCATGAAAGCCCACGTTGAGGACGTAACTTCTGCCGGAAACTCCTCAGCTTGCAGGACTCCTGAAGGCGGCGTACTATTCAAACCAGGGCTACCCTCCGGTGGAAGGTAAGAAGAAAAATGGGGCCATTAAGGCACTCATACACCAAAACTCTTGAGCAATCCGCTTCACCCCTCTGGTGGAGAGGAATCTCGCGCACCAGTTTTTCTCCTCCCCATTATTGCTTCCACCACAGCTCTACTGACTTAGCCATCGGAGGGTTTTTCCCCAGGGAAACCCCCTGGGCCCTCTGATACGTTTCCCTGTCTTGCAGTTCATCTTCTGGTGATCCACAGCCCGCTCAGGATACAGCGCGAGATTTTGCCTCTTCATCTGGCACCGTCTATGGGAAACGCACGAAGAGCCAAGATGGTGAGAAGAAGCTTAGGGAGGAGGTCCGCCGGTGAGAGGGGTAAGGCCGTGGTGACGGTAGGGGATGGCCCCTCTAGGGCCTCACAGAACCCTCCCTCCAACGCCCGCGTCCCCACCAACGGGCCGCCGCCCCCTCCGACGGCGACAGGGGCACCCCCCAACGGTGGCGACGAGGTCTTCCAGGCCCTCAATAAGAAGCTCGACGTCCTCGTGGAGCTCATAAGGGCCCAGGCGGCAAGGGATGCCAGGTCCCGCGCCCCGTCCGGGAGCCCCCCCCGTCGAAGTGCGTCCCAGCATACCGCTGGGGGCCGCTTCACCCTCCGCGGTCAACAGCTCATCCGCAACAACGTGGGGGGACCCTCGCAAGCTCTGCCCACGGAGCAAGAGGCTTCCTCCACGCCCAGAAAAGAGAAGCAGGGGGCGAGGCCTCCGTGCCCAGGCACTGACGTTCCTGAGGATCGCCACGACGCTCCCCCCCAGTCCCACGGCACGACTGCAGCCGGAACTATCCCTCCGATTGAGGGATTTCGAAAGACGTTTTGCAGAGCAAGAGCGCGCCCTCCGCGCCCTACAGAAAACCTCTTTCCCGGAGGACGAGGAGAAATCCCCTTTCTCCGAATACATCTTGAAGGCAGAGGTGTCTCCCAGAACCTCCATTCTGACCTTCAAGCTCTATGATGGCCAGGGCGACCCAGCCGATCACTACGACAGCTTCAACGCCCTGGTAACTCTGCATGGAACGTCGGATCCTATCAAATGCCGAGCCTTTGTGGCCACCCTGGTCCAAGGCGCTCAGGCATGGTTCCGGGCCCTCGCCCCTAGGTCCATCCGGGACTTCAGGCAATTCGGGCGAGTCTTCAAGGAGAGCTTCGCCGGGAGCGCCCCCCCAAGGTCAGTAGCGGGGCTCCTGGCCCTCAAACAGGCGCAAGGAGAAAGGCTCCGGGCTTATGTCCACCGATTTAAATCGGAAGCCCTCAGAATTCCCCGCCTGGATGTGGCCTCGGCCATGACCGCCTTGACCGGGGGCACCCGGGATGAGAATCTCCGCCGCGAACTGGTCCTCCACCCTCCCTCGACCCTGGCCGAGCTAGTGACTCTGGCACTGCGCCACGCCGAGTGCGAAGAAGTACTCAGCGCTTGCCGAGACACAACCGGCTCGGGTCGGGAGGGGGACAAGAAGCGGGCCTCCGAGCCAAAATCCTAGCTCGGGCAAGAAGCGCGATCGGGAAGGAGAGCGCAAACGGAAGTATGAGCGATACACCCCGTTGGCCGCGCCAGTCTACGAGATCTATGAAGACATCAAAGACTCGGGACTCCTCCGCCAGCCCGAACCAATGAGATCGAAGAACCGCAAGCACGACAGACATTGCCTGTTCCACGGCGACCATGGGCACCACACTGGCGACTGTCACCAGCTCCAAGACGAGATCGAGCGTCTCATCCGTCAGGGGCACCTGGCCCAGTTTGCTGTCGGGCGCAAAGAAAACTGAGACGCCACCGAAGAGATCGACAATGCCCCCCGAGGGGTCCACATCAACGTCATGTCCGGAGGAACGGCATCGGGCGGCGACACCAGCCGAGGAAGGAAGCGTCATGCCGAGCGGGCCAGCCAGGTCTTAGAGCCCTCAGGGGGCCCGCCGAGGGAGCCCCAGGTCATAGTCTTCTCCGACCAAGACCTGGAAGGGCTGAACACCCCGCAAGATGATGCCCTCGTTATCTCGGCCACGATAAACCATTGTAACGTAGATAGAATTCTGGTTGACAATAGGAGCGCCCCCGATGTATTATCTTATGACTGTTTCCTCAAGATGGGGGAAGACCCATCCAAGCTCCGCCCGATCCGAACACCCCTTTGCGGGTTTAACGGCCTGGCCACCTACCCCGAGGGAGCCCTAAGCCTGCCGGTCACCATCGGCACCCCACCCAAAACTGTTACGGTCATGGTGGACTTCATAGTGATCAAGGGTATGATAGCGTACAACGCCATTTTCGACCGGAAAATTCTCAGCCGAATAAAGGCCGTACCATCTAGCTATCACCAAGAAAATGAAGTTTCCCACTAAAAATGGGTTGGGGGAAGTCCGAGGTAACCAGGCCACGGATAGAAGGTGCTACAACATCTCGGTGGAAGCCTCAAGGCCGGACGGGGAGGATAAGGGCCCCAAGGGAATCGAAGGAAAGACCGTAACCACCGAGCCCGGTGGCGAATTGCTAACGGTATTCCTAAACAATGACCCGGCCCTCGGAGTAAGGATCGGAGCCGACCTACCACCCAAGGAACAGCAGCAATACAAGAAATTTCTTTCTGAGTACGTCCAGGTCTTTGCTTGGTCCGATGATCAACTCCCTGGCATACCAGAGGAGACCGTGATGCACAAGCTCAACCTCGACCCCACCGTGAGTCCCGTACAGCAACGGAGAAGGAAGCATGCGCCCGAGAAATAGGCGATCATCAAGGCGCAGGTCACCGAGGGACAAGAGACTGGCCTCTTCAGACCAGTCCGGTACCCAACGTGGCTAGCCAACGTCGTCCTGGTGCCAAAAACCGCAGGCAAATGGCGGATGTGCGTGGACTTCACCGATCTGAATAAGGCTACCCCCAAGGACTGCTATCCGCTACCGAGCATAGACCAATTGGTTGATTCAACCTCGGGCAACGAGATACTCAGCTTCCTAGATGCCTATTCGGGTTATCACCAGATCAGAATGAACCCAGAAGACGTCGAGAAGACCGCCTTCATCACCGACTGCGGCGTGTACTGCTACACCCGGATGCCCTTCGGGTTGAAGAACGCTGGAGCCACATATCAGCGACTGGTAAATCACATGTTCGAGGGACAGCTAGGTCGGAACGTCGAGGCTTACATCGA
This sequence comes from Amorphophallus konjac, assembly GCA_022559845.1. Classification (NCBI taxonomy): domain Eukaryota; kingdom Viridiplantae; phylum Streptophyta; class Magnoliopsida; order Alismatales; family Araceae; genus Amorphophallus; species Amorphophallus konjac. The sequence continues at coordinate 103,286,764 of CM040122.1, forward strand.
TGACATGCTCGTCAAGACCCCCAAGGCCCATGACCACTTCACCGACCTTGCCGAAACCTTCGGCACCCTCCTGAAGTACAACATGAAGCTCAACCCCGAGAAGTGCGTCTTTGGAGTAAAATTCGGGAGGTTCCTGGGTTTCCTGGTCACTCAGCGCGGGATCGAAGCCAACCCCGACAAAGTCCAGGCCATCCTGGACATGCGCCCGCCCACGTGCGTTAAAGACGTCCAGCGTCTGACAGGGCGTGTCGCCACTCTCAGCCGTTTCCTGTCCCGTGCGGTCGAACGATGCTTGCCCTTCTTTAAACTGATGAGGGGACCCAAGCTAGCATCTGCTACGTTCGCATGGGATGAGGAGTGCCAGAAAGCATTCGTCGAGCTTAAGAAGTTCCTGGCTTTGCCACCGGTGCTCTCCAAGCCCGTCCCAGGAGAAGTCTTGCTGCTCTACCTCTCGGCGACGCCATCCACGGTCAGTTCGATCCTAGTCAAGAATGACTCGGGGATCGAAAGACCGGTCTACTACACCAGCAAGGTGCTCAATGAGGCCGAACGGAGGTACCCCGCAACCGAGAAACTCGTGCTAGCATTGGTTACCTCCGCAAGGCGCCTCCGACCCTAATTCCAAGGGCACCCCATCACCGTGCTAACCGGCGAGCCGTTGAAGAAGATTCTGGCCCACCCCGAGGCCTCAGGGTGACTCATCAAATGGGCCATCATGCTCGGGGCCTACGACATCTCGTACCGGCCGCGATCAGCAATCAAAGGCCAAGCGCTCACCGACTTCATTGCCGAAAGCACCATCCCGGCCGAAGACAGGCCTCCGACCACGACCGGGCCAACCTGGGAATTGTTCGTCGATGGATCATCCAATTCGGCAGGCAGCGGTGCAGGGATCCTCCTGAGGTGCCCCGAAGGGATAGAGCTACAGTACGCCTTGAAATTCAACTTTCAAGCATCCAACAATGCTTCCGAGTACTAGGCCCTTATCTCGGGAGCACGCATGGCCCGACAGTTGGGGGTCGAGCGAGTCAGGATCCACACCGACTCTCAACTAGTCGCAGGTCAGGTCAATGGTGAGTATGAAGCTCGGGAGGCACCCATGATCAAATACCTTCAGTTGGTCCGGAGCCTGGCCCAATAGTTTGAGGAATTTGGGGTAGTCCGGATAGCTCGGGAGCGAAACTCTCGGGCGGACGCCCTCTCTCGATTGGCCTCCTCCCTAGACCCGGAAGGTACACGATCGGTCCTCCTAGAAGAGCTAGAGCGCCCGAGCATAGACACGGAGCTCCTCGCTGTTGACTCGACCACTCCAAGTGACTGGTGCTCCCCCTACCTGTCCTGGCTACAGGACTCCCAAGATCCCTCCGACCCTCGGGAAGCCCGCCGAATGAAGTATCAAGCTCGACGCTTCGTCATCCTCGACAACACTCTCTACCGAAGATCATTCTTCGGTCCCCTCCTGAAGTGCCTCGGGCCCGACGAAGCAAGACGAGCCATCCAAGAAATTCACCAAGGCCTGTGCGGGGCGCATGCAGGAGGTCGGCCGCTAGCCAGGATCCTGCTACGGCAGGGGTACTGGTGGCCCACCCTACAGCGCGACTGCACGGCTCACGCACGGCAGTGCGACCGTTGCCAGCAGTTCGACCATTTGGTCCATCAGCCGGCTACGGAACTTGTCACCCTAACCGAGCCTTACCCTTTCGCTCGGTGGGGAATCGATATCCTTGGGCCATTCCCGACGGCCCAGTCCCAGAAGAAGTTCATCATCGTCGCCATCGACTACTTCACCAAGTGGATCGAGGCCGAGGCTGCGGCAAGGATCACCGAGACAGTCGTTTGGGGCTTTGTTTGGAAATCGATCATTTGTCGCTTTGGCATCCCCCGAGTGATAGTAAGCGATAACGGTCGGCAATTCGACTCTCGGTATTTCCGAGACAGATGCGCCGACCTAAATATCCACAACCACTTCACTTCAGTCGCCCACCCTCAGGCCAACGGGCTGGTTGAAAATGCCAACAAGACTATCTTGAAAGGTATAAAAACCAGACTCGGTAAGGCTAAGGGTAGCTGGCTCGAGGAATTGCCTAGCGTACTATGGTCGCACCGAACGACCCCCAGGACGGCAACCGGTGAAATCCCTTTTCAGTTGGTATATGGCACCGAAGCCGTCGTTCCATTAGAGATCGCCAATCCATCTCTCCGATTGATCAGCTTCTCACCCGAGGCAAATGGGTAAAAGTTGCTCGAGAACCTTGACCTGGCAGATGAACTCCGAGAGATCGTGAACGTCCGAGCAACGGAGTACCAGCGCCGCCTCACTCGATACTACAACGCCAAGGTCTGAGACAGACGTTTCCAACCGGGGGACTTCGTCCTCAGGAAGGCCAAAGCCTCTCGACCACTAGAGGCGGCGGGCAAGCTGTCCCCTAACTGGGAAGGCCCCTACCGAGTGGTCGAGACGCTCGGAAAAGGTGCATACAGGTTAGCAACAATGGAAGGGGAACCCATTCCTCAGACATGGAACGCAGTCGCACTACGCAAATTCTATTTTTGAAATTGTACAGCAAGATGGACGGAATAAATCCCTTTTCTTTTAATTCCAAACCATTGGTACATCAGATAGGCAAATGCCAGTACATCACATAGCAAAAAGCAAACATCCATCTAACACCGCTTCAAGGGGCCATCGCTCGACTGACTCGGTCTTGATCTCCTCGCGTCCAGCCACTGACTCTGCCTCGTGTGGAAACTGGCTCGGACAAAAGGTGGTCGAGCCAGTTGGCTCGGGTGGCCCGTGACAAAGGTGATAGAGGGACTGCAGAAGGGAGGCCACCTTTATGCGTTGAGGAAAGCTACCTCCCAAGTTGGCAACAACCAGGAAAAAGGAGCGCCGTGAAGGCCTCCCCTCTTCCAATCTGCCAACTCCTTGGAAGGAAGGAGAGGGCAAGCAGCCCCCGAAGAGTGAAAGAAATGAAGAGCAGAAGAGGGAAAAAGAGGCTGCAGACGGAGGAAGGCTTCGGTGAGGAGGGAGCTTGATGCACCCCCCCCCCATGCAGAGGGGGAGTGGCGGCAGGCTTCCCTGATGCCCCCATCTGTCCTCCGCCTCGGCGTCCACCCGGAAGCCTCGCCGGAGCTAAGAAGAGGAAAACGGCGTGCTTCCACACACCGAAGCCCTCCCCAGATCCGCGCGACGACCGTCGGACCCGTCTCGTGCACGCGCGGCGACCGTGGGATCCGTTCAACATTCCAGGACAGCGGGAGCCCGCTGCTCCCCGTCGTCGGCAGCGTCACCCTCTGCGGGACCCTCCATGCTTAGATTACAGCGGCGTAACGCAGAGTGAAGAAGAAGGAGTAAGGACAGATCGTCGGCGAGAATCCTTAGCGTTAAGGAGGAAGGAGCACCCTTCGGTCTCTCTTATAGGCCAGGGGAGGCCGCGCACCTTAAATGACTCCCCCCTTTAAAACACGCCAAGGGATCCCCCTGAATGGTCACCTCCAACTCCTCGATCCCCGCCCTAGCGGGATTCACGAAGCGGCCTGGCATTCAAAGCGTGAAGGAACGAAAGGACGCCCCATCAGAAGTCTACCGAATCAGCATGCGAAAACTATGCAGAACATATCGGCACCTCCCAACTACTCAAGATACGCCAACCAAATCACGGCAAAGATGGTACTCAAACAGAGCAAGTCATTTATTACCACACCAAAAGGAAACTCTCTAAAAAGGGGAAAGAGAGACAAAAAGGGAAAGAGGCGAAACAAGGCAAGATACATCAGGCCTCGGGCCCACTTTGATGCTCGAGAACGATGGAAGGGGACACGTCATCCCCGGCACCTTCGGTGATGGCCGGCTCGAACACTGACCTCGCCTGTGCGAGAACTGTCTCGGTCGTGAGCCCTCCCGAAACGTCCAGAGCCGGTGACCCCGATGGAGGCGACCCCTCCGAATCTTCCCCGACCGACGATGAAGAGCTAGAAACCGACTCATCCGAGTCATAACGCTGGCCAAAGGGGAACTCGATCGCGGAGTTTTACTCATCGGCGTAGTCTACCGCCCGGCGATAGCCCTGCTTGAACCCCTTTCGAGCACCCCGGTGAAGTGCTACCTCGTAATAGGGTAGGGCGGCTTCCACCAGATCGGCCGAGTAAGCATCCGAGCTCCTATAGCGCTCGATCGCCTCCGCCTCGATCTGCCCCGCCCTTCCGACGAGCTGATGCGGGACGCTATGCGGGCTGGGGCTCTAGATGCGAATTAGGCTAAATGGACAAACTTGAGACTAGCGAGTTGCAATGGGAGAATGGCGTAAACTCACACCTAAGAATTCCCAACGAGATAAAACATGCCAAGTAACAGGAACTACGCTCATTGATGCTCCCTTTGAGTGGGAAGCTCGACGGTCCGCACGGCTGAGGCGACCAGCGTGGACTAGGGTGGTCACTCTACACTCACAACTCGGAGAGTCGTGGGACGGTCTCTCTCATCCTCACCGCAGCAGTGAATATAAAGTGATATCGAGCTAGGACCCTACCGTACACTCAAGCAGCGGCGTGTAGAGAAAATACTAAACAAGCAAGTGACCTAGGAGGGAGCGGAAACGTACCTCCACGCTCGGGGCGTGGGGAAGAAGTCCGGCCTGGTCACACAACCCCAGTACAAAGCTAACAAGTACAAACAATAACCATGCCCACTCCTCGCAGGGAGGTAAAAGGCTACACCAACATCCGGGGTCGTGCGACGAGGGGTGACGGACACGGGTCTGGTGACGCTTGCTGCCCACGGGTACTGCTGCGAGCTGCTGCAAGGACGGCAGACCACGAGTGGCGTGAAAGGTACTGACGTCCTGATGGGATGATGTAGTGGATTCCGGACCTCCTGGAGGAAGAGGGACGTCGTCGGCACCGGTGTGGAACTCCAAAGTAATCCAACCCGGTGGACAGATTGTTGCTCGGTCTGCACGCACGTAGGGAAGCAGCTGGGAGGCGAGCCTAGAGCACCACCTTCAGCGTGTCCTCTGGTCACAAAACTTGGCGGGGATGTCGACTGGGATGTCCCAAGGACCCCTCTGAAATGGCGTCAGCAGATGTGCATCGTCGGAGCCGAGGTGAATTAATTGGCAGGACCTGTGCTGTCTGGTTTGTGCGCTGGCAGCAGGACAAGGGCGGAAAGGTGGGGGTGGAGCTAAGACGTCCGAGGGTCTTTTGTGGCTGGGTTTTCTCTGGTGTTTAGCTGAAGGGCGTGGGGTGAAGGGATGACAGTGGCGGGGCAGCGTGCAGAGGGAACGTTGGGCGTGGGCAGCAGTGGAAGTGGGGGTTCAGCTCTGCACTTCAGTGCAGTCAGAGCTGGAACCCAAGTTAGGGGAGATGGTCACCAAGGGGAAACTGATCTTTTGGGCGTAGGAAAATTTCTGGAGAAGGTTTAATATATGGAGGAAGGGTTTCCAAAACCCCAGACCAGTTCTTGGATGTTTGAAGGGTGCCCCTTTGGAGGGTTTGTGTTTCTGTCCTGCGGTGACACTGTAGACGCAGATCGCGCGATGAAAGTGGTTCCAAAGGGAACTTTTTACTATGGGCGAGTTTTGGGATGAGACCTGCGCAGCTAGTTCGGGGACAGGGAGGAGAAGATATGTTATGAAGAGGTTCACACGGTTTGATGCGGGGAAGGTGGCGTTATGGGTGGATCTTTGCGGCTCTGGTTCAGGCAGGTCTATTCCAGGAGCGTTCAGAGCAGCGAAAAGGCCTACAAAGGCAACTTTCGCTTCCGGACGAATTTTGACATGAGGTTTTCTCTGGCGTTCTGGGGACTGGAAGATGAAGAAAAGTCTAGAAGGGATGGAAGGGAGATGGGGTCGGGACGCAATAGTTCCAACCTTGTCTTTCAAGCACAAATCCTGCTAGCAGATGCTCATCCAACGCCCAAGACAGCAAGAGGTGAAGGTCCACCCCGTCGACACCACACCACCACGAACGGAAGCCGAGTCTTGCTGGATGTAGAAGGGAGGTCGCCTCCACCCTAACCAGCAGCAGCAGCTCCAGGGGTAAAGGTCTAGGGCGTCGCACCCTAGGAAGAGGAAAAGGGGGAGGGAGAGAAGTGGGAGTCGCACCCACAAGGAGAGAGGGAGGCCGCGGCCAACACAAGATTTTCTCAAAATTCTTCAATTTTCTCCTTCCAAAATGAATTACAAGACCCCTTAAGTACATGGAAAAGAAACCCTAATTACTTGCCTAAAAGAAATACACAAAAAAGGGGGAAATAATTCAAATCCTACAAAATAGGGGAGGGGTGCATGATTCTCCTAAAAGATAGGAGAGAAGGGGGGCGGCTGCCACCTTCTCCAAGAGGAGGGAGGGGATGGTTGCGCACCAAACCCTAGGAGGGGTGAGGGCGCACCTCCCAAGGTGGGCCCACAAGGAGGGAGGGGCGGCCAGCCCAATTTGGGCCTGGTGAGTGTACCCCTAGGTGGCCCACTAACCTCCTATTAGCCTAATTAGCACAAATGTGACCCAAATGCAATCCAACTGGCCCAAAACTGGCCTACACAAGTCCAGAGTGAAAGTAAACAAAGAAGTCTGAGATCCTGGCTAGCTCTCCATGTCTTCTTCAAGCCAAAGTGAAGTCTGCGCGTCCCGAACAATGCCACACGATCTGAAATGTCGCTCTGCTGCATCGCGTCGATCTCTAGCTCAGGTGTCCTCACCAATTCTCCCCGGGCGGGAGAAACTCGACCCCGTCGAGTAAGGGTCGGTGTCACTAAGGTACCACTCGAGCAAGTCTTGATCTACCCTCTCAAGCTCTGTCCCGGTGATCCAGGTGTCCTCAGACGCGGGCCATCCTCTCCAACGAACCAAGTAGCGATGGTACGCGCCACTCCTGGTGGTCGTCACATGCTCATCGAGTATAGACTCTATCCGCTCACGCTGCAGAGGTGACAAGGCTGGAAGTGGACTCTCAGGGGGTGGCTCGCTCACAAGAGGTGGAGAAGGCCCAAATAACTCACGGGGGATCACTGCTGGGTCCCTATATGCGACTAGGTCCGAGATGTTGAATGTGGAGCTAATACCATAGTCCTCTAGCAAGTCTACAACGTATGCATTGGATCCGACTCGCCTCACGACTCTAAAAGGGCCAGCACCACGAGCATGTTGCTTCTTCACGGCTCCAGAAGGAAACCGTTCCGGTCTAACCCGGATCATGACGTAATCTCCCTCCTGGAACTCACAGGGGTGTTTATGAGCATCAGCCCATTCTCTAGATCGCGTGTTGCTAGTCTCAATATGGTGATGATGATGCAGACTCCGAACTAGCTGTGTTGACTCATACCTATGTGAATGCAGTGGTGGTCCTGGACATCCAAACACAGACCTAGCATGCCTATGACTCCTACATGATTGGACAACACGGGGAGGACCAGGACAACCAAAGTTGTATCTATCATGCATGGGTGTCCTACGGAATGTGGTAGACTCATGGGGACTAAATTGTCCAAACTCACTCATGACATTCCCTATATGAGACAAACCCCTATATGATGGTGGACATGAAGAAACATGGGGAAGAGACATGTGTCCCTGGCCTCCTAAGCTCGGGCATCTGGATGCCGGTAAGGTGAGGTGTTGACTAGAAGGCCTAGGTGGTGTATGATAGTGGACCTCCTCGACAAGGTGGGGAAAAGAATATGGGTCGAGAGCCTCACTAGGGAGGGGATCGAAAGGGTCAAAGAAATGATGACCCCTCCCGACAGGTCCCTTCACTATACTTGCCCATGTGCGACATTCGCCCAGGTGCAGATAATCACCTTCAGGCACTCTCATGTATGGGGCAAGAGGCTCATGAGGAAGGCAAGGAAGGCTAGGTTCCTCCCTCGGGACCGTGAAACCATAAGCGGGGACAAAATCAACCTCCACGGGTATGGGAAATAATAAAAGGACCTCGGATGTGATATGTCCTATGGTGTAGACCGAGGTAATAGACCCCAAAGCAGGGAGTGTAAAGCTATGACTATAGGGTTGGTCAGACCCTAAGGTCAACATATATGTCAACTCCCATTGATAATCTAAACTCCTAAGGAAGTCCTTCACATTTTCAAGAAAGCAGAAGGACCGAAAAGTAGTGTGAAAGGAGTTAAGGGGTATTATTGGGAGGGCTGGTCCCATGGGTGTATAGCAAGGAATGGAGACATCTAGAAGTGGACCCTCCCTTAGCCAGCTAGCTAACGACTCTCCAATGACCAGTTCACCCTCGGAAGGTAAGAATGTCTCTATATGAGGGTCTAAGGGTGAAGCCTCTCTCTCGGGAGTGGAAACTGAGTCCTCTATGATGTGGGGGGGGTCACTCCCTAACTCCTCAACCTCAGTTAGGTACTCCTCCATCAACTCCTGTTCAGCCTCATAACTCACTGGAACAAACCCAGGTGATGACATGGAGGTGGTCGGCGTAACGCCGTCATGGAAGACAAACTCACCGGGAAGGTGAGATGGGTGTAGGGTGCAGGTCCTCCTATCCAGGTCGATGGTCGCACTTCTTTCCTCCAACCAAGTTCGCCCTAAAATGATGCATGGACCAGCAAGTGTGTTGATCTTGCACCAAGCGCCATCGAAATATTTAACGGGGCCAAACCACCGTTGGAACTCGATAAAAGCTAAACCATCACGGAGAACAATCTCCCCAGTCTTGGAGAGTGACTCAACAATGTCTTGTGAGACACAGTTAGACGACACCCTACTGATGAAGTCGATCTCCGTATGCATCCCATTAGGTAGGATGGCAGTGGACATGACAGGGCGCTGGAATGACTCGGTCATCGGTATAGGGGTCGGGTCTCCCGACGACTGAGTGGTAGGGGCGACACTTAGAGGTCGTACTATAAGAGCATCGAATCGGACCAATAGGGATGACTCACCTGACATGTGGTCTCGAGGAACCACCATGGGGTTGGCGCGGAGCTGGACATGCAAGACTCAACGAGACAAGGACAAAACTCTAACTAGACACAAACCTAACATTACAATGCAATGGTGGGTTACCTAGATGAACTAAGAGACTCAATGCAACCTAGATAACTCTATGGCCTCAATTGCACCCTAGACAACCTAAAGACTCGAATGACCTAAGACCCCAATTTGTTAGAACAAACTGGTTCCCTAAGCTCTGATACCAAATTTGATGCGGGACGCTATGCGGGCTGGGGCTCTAGATGCGAATTAGGCTAAATGGACAAACTTGAGACTAGCGAGTTGCAATGGGAGAATGGCGTAAACTCACACCTAAGAATTCCCAACGAGATAAAACATGCCAAGTAACAGGAACTACGCTCATTGATGCTCCCTTTGAGTGGGAAGCTCGACGGTCCGCACGGCTGAGGCGACCAGCGTGGACTAGGGTGGTCACTCTACACTCACAACTCGGAGAGTCGTGGGACGGTCTCTCTCATCCTCACCGCAGCAGTGAATATAAAGTGATATCGAGCTAGGACCCTACCGTACACTCAAGCAGCGGCGTGTAGAGAAAATACTAAACAAGCAAGTGACCTAGGAGGGAGCGGAAACGTACCTCCACGCTCGGGGCGTGGGGAAGAAGTCCGGCCTGGTCACACAACCCCAGTACAAAGCTAACAAGTACAAACAATAACCATGCCCACTCCTCGCAGGGAGGTAAAAGGCTACACCAACATCCGGGGTCGTGCGACGAGGGGTGACGGACACGGGTCTGGTGACGCTTGCTGCCCACGGGTACTGCTGCGAGCTGCTGCAAGGACGGCAGACCACGAGTGGCGTGAAAGGTACTGACGTCCTGATGGGATGATGTAGTGGATTCCGGACCTCCTGGAGGAAGAGGGACGTCGTCGGCACCGGTGTGGAACTCCAAAGTAATCCAACCCGGTGGACAGATTGTTGCTCGGTCTGCACGCACGTAGGGAAGCAGCTGGGAGGCGAGCCTAGAGCACCACCTTCAGCGTGTCCTCTGGTCACAAAACTTGGCGGGGATGTCGACTGGGATGTCCCAAGGACCCCTCTGAAATGGCGTCAGCAGATGTGCATCGTCGGAGCCGAGGTGAATTAATTGGCAGGACCTGTGCTGTCTGGTTTGTGCGCTGGCAGCAGGACAAGGGCGGAAAGGTGGGGGTGGAACTAAGACGTCCGAGGGTCTTTTGTGGCTGGGTTTTCTCTGGTGTTTAGCTGAAGGGCGTGGGGTGAAGGGATGACAGTGGCGGGGCAGCGTGCAGAGGGAACTTTGGGCGTGGGCAGCAGTGGAAGTGGGGGTTCAGCTCTGCACTTCAGTGCAGTCAGAGCTGGAACCCAAGTTAGGGGAGATGGTCACCAAGGGGAAACTGATCTTTTGGGCGTAGGAAAATTTCTGGAGAAGGTTTAATATATGGAGGAAGGGTTTCCAAAACCCCAGACCAGTTCTTGGATGTTTGAAGGGTGCCCCTTTGGAGGGTTTGTGTTTCTGTCCTGCGGTGACACTGTAGACGCAGATCGCGCGATGAAAGTGGTTCCAAAGGGAACTTTTTACTATGGGCGAGTTTTGGGATGAGACCTGCGCAGCTAGTTCGGGGACAGGGAGGAGAAGATATGTTATGAAGAGGTTCGCACGGTTTGATGCGGGGAAGGTGGCGTTATGGGTGGATCTTTGCGGCTCTGGTTCAGGCAGGTCTATTCCAGGAGCGTTCAGAGCAGCGAAAAGGCCTACAAAGGCAACTTTCGCTTCCGGACGAATTTTGACATGAGGTTTTCTCTGGCGTTCTGGGGACTGGAAGATGAAGAAAAGTCTAGAAGGGATGGAAGGGAGATGGGGTCGGGACGCAATAGTTCCAACCTTGTCTTTCAAGCACAAATCCTGCTAGCAGATGCTCATCCAACGCCCAAGACAGCAAGAGGTGAAGGTCCACCCCGTCGACACCACACCACCACGAACGGAAGCCGAGTCTTGCTGGATGTAGAAGGGAGGTCGCCTCCACCCTAACCAGCAGCAGCAGCTCCAGGGGTAAAGGTCTAGGGCGTCGCACCCTAGGAAGAGGAAAAGGGGGAGGGAGAGAAGTGGGAGTCGCACCCACAAGGAGAGAGGGAGGCCGCGGCCAACACAAGATTTTCTCAAAATTCTTCAATTTTCTCCTTCCAAAATGAATTACAAGACCCCTTAAGTACATGGAAAAGAAACCCTAATTACTTGCCTAAAAGAAATACACAAAAAAGGGGGAAATAATTCAAATCCTACAAAATAGGGGAGGGGCGCATGATTCTCCTAAAAGATAGGAGAGAAGGGGGGCGGCTGCCACCTTCTCCAAGAGGAGGGAGGGGATGGTTGCGCACCAAACCCTAGGAGGGGTGAGGGCGCACCTCCCAAGGTGGGCCCACAAGGAGGGAGGGGCGGCCAGCCCAATTTGGGCCTGGTGAGTGTACCCCTAGGTGGCCCACTAACCTCCTATTAGCCTAATTAGCACAAATGTGACCCAAATGCAATCCAACTGGCCCAAAACTGGCCTACACAAGTCCAGAGTGAAAGTAAACAAAGAAGTCTGAGATCCTGGCTAGCTCTCCATGTCTTCTTCAAGCCAAAGTGAAGTCTGCGCGTCCCGAACAATGCCACACGATCTGAAATGTCGCTCTGCTGCATCGCGTCGATCTCTAGCTCAGGTGTCCTCACCACGAGCTCGACCCGAGCCCGCTCCGCCTCGGCCGCACGCTCCTCTACCTCGACCATCCTCCGCTCGGCCTCGCTCGCACGCTCCTCCGCCCGGGCCCGGTCCACCTCAGCCTCAGCTCGGAGGTGCTCCGCCACCTCCGCCCGATCTAGCAGCTCGGCGCGTTCGTGCTCCCAGCGATTGTCTAGCTCGAGGCGATGCAGATGCTCCTCCTCCAAGGATCGGCTTGTCCTCTCAAGAGACTCCCGGGTCTTGGCAAGCTATTCGGTCAGCACCCCGGCTTCCAGACGGCTCGCCCGCGCCACCTCCCGGAACGCGGAAAACTCATGCCGAAGCCCCTCATGCTCCCCCTGGAGTCGGGCCAGTTTCCTTTCGCATCCTCCAAGGGTCCAGGCGAGTTTTGACCGCTCCGCCTCCGTCCGGGCGTGCGCCTCCGACATCAAAGCCACTGACCGAGCTATGGCCAGGCCGCCCTCCATCAGAACATCAAGGATCCCGGGGGGGGTATTGTGCCTTTCGCCCCCCTTCGTCCTTGCGGCAATCGACCGACAGACCCGATACAGATCGCCTGTACTACCGAGCCTTTCCAAGGGCTCTGGCAGAGGGGACCGCTCCACCCGGGGCACCCCGCCAGAAGGCTCTGCTCGAGCGACGGGGCCGACCGCCTCGCGTGCCACGGTCGGTTGGGGTTGCGACGCCTCCCCGGGCGAACCCCCAACCTCGACCGGCGCTGCGGGACCGACCGCACCGGGAGCTTCAAGCACCTGGGGCCACAACGCCCTCGCGGGCGAACCCCCAGCCCTGCCTGTCTCGGCCCGCACTTCGCCGACCGAGACACCACCGCCTCCGACCGATCCCCCGGTCTCGGCGTCAACTACCTCGACATCGGCCCCCTCTACCCCCGTGGGGGGGAGAGCTGACCCCTCGCCGCCCTCTGAAGGGCCCCCGGTCTCCTCGGCCCCCTCTCGCCTAGCAGGTGGGGGAGCTGGCCCCGAGGGGTCGGCCCCATCTTGCCCCCGAGAGGGGAGCGCCGCCGAGTCGGAGTCGCCCCCGACGGTAGAAGGAAGACCTGCCCTCTTGGCCCGTTTTCTGGCCTTCGCGGCCTCCCGTAACTTTCCTGCCGTGGAATCCTTGCGCTTCGTACTAGTTGGTCGTGAAGACCCCTCGGGGGCCACCCCCTTGCCCTTATCTTGGGCTTGGGCGCGACCCGCAGAAGCATCTGGTTCGTCGGCCACCGAGTCATCTCCCAGATCAATGACCTCAGCAGCTTCCTCCAGAGGTTCCCGCCTCACGTCTGCAACAAAGGAAGAAGACCCGGTCAGGAGAAAGAAAGTAACTACCACCCCAGGAGAAAAGCCTCGAGAGCGATACCTGTCGACGTCAACCGCGTAAGAAAACACCGTTCGATGTTCTCCGGCGTCACCAGCTCCTCGGTCGACTGGCGGTTATCCAGCAGACGAGCGGCCCGCCGCTCCACGTGGGGAGGGAACTCCTCCTGGCGAGGGGGAAGATTCGGATGAAAATTGGGTGAAACCAGACATCTCCAAGACTCGTCCGTCGCCTCCGCCTTCACCCAGAAGAATTGGGTCTTCCACCCCTTGTGCGAGGAGTCCTTCGCTACGAGTGACATGCAACTCCTGTTCCTCCTCGCCTGAATAAAGTAGAAGCCCTTCCCCGCCGACGGGTGCGCTTTCAACTCGAAAAAATAGTGAAAGAGGTCCAAGGAAAGCAAAATGTCGTGCTGACGACAGAGAATCCGAAAGGCGGAGAGAAGGAGATACGAGTTGGCCACCAACTGAATAGGCGCCAACCGGAAAAACTCTAGAAGCTTAAGTACAAAAGGCTCGAAGGGAAGGCGGAACCCACTCTTCCAAGCCAGGAGAAAAGTGCAAATATGCCCCGTGCAGTTGACCAGACTCATCTCATATGGGGCGGCGGCAGCGAAGCTGTACCTGAGAGGCAAGCGAAAATGATGCTCCAACTTCCTCACCTCAGGTACCCCCAACTCACTGCAATTGCGGACGGGCTCCCGCCTCACCTGCTCGACTTCCAGAGGCAGATCAACCATCGAGCCGGAAGATGATCCCTCGCACGAGCTCGAATACTCCGGGGGGGAAGGAAGTTGCCAGACCGCCTCCACGGTTACCCTCGCCAACTCCTCAAATGCCGCCGCAAGACTTTGCGTCTCCGCTGTGCTCTCACGGCGCATCAAGGAGCCCCGGAAGCAAAGAAACTAAGGAAAGCCTAAAACCCTGGGAAGCCTAGAACGACGAACAGCGCCCAACGCCTATAAAACCCTGGAGGAAGGCGATGCGTCGTTCCGTGCTCCGAGAAAAGGGGGGCCCCTTCATTTCAAATCCGTCATGATCATCATTACGGGCCCAGGTGACAACCACACGTGGCTCCATAACGCCAACAGAATTCCACCCACCTGAGCCACGCCGGTCCAAAGCCTCAAAAACTACTCAACCGAGCCTCCATGGCTCGGGAGTAGGAGGGGGACAAGTGGAGAGGGGGATTTCTGCAGCCCATCCAAAGAGCAGCCTAACAAGACCCAATAGGGTCCAACGAGGCAAGCTCACCTGAGTGACAGCCCACAGGGCCCACTTAGGAAAGAAAAGCCCAACGAACAAACACTCGAGGAACCAACTCTCCCCGGCGGCCCCTAGGCTCGGAGGGCCCGAGTAATGGTCAGGTCGCAAGGAGGGTCCGGCCCGAGCCATTTCCCCGCCCGGGAGAGACAGGCATTCGCCGACCTATCCAACCCCTCCTCCGCCGAGCTATGCTCATCACCCGGACAGGGCTGGCATTTCGGAAGCTCGGCCAGACCGGATATTATCCGTTCGTGCTGCTGTTAAGAGTCCCTAACGGACAGGGGAATCTAGAAACAGCCGGACTTTGAGGCGATAACGTTCCCACGATAAGGCGATGAAAGCCCACGTTGAGGACGTAACTCCCGCCGGAAACCCCTCAGCTTGCAGGACTCCTGAAGGCGGCGTACTATTTAAACCAGGGCTACCCTCCAGTGGAAGGTAAGAAGAAAAATGGGGCCATTAAGGCACTCATACGCCAAAACTCCTGAGCAATCCGCTTCACCCCTCTGGTGGAGAGGAATCTCGCGCACCAGTTTTTCTCCTCCCCATTATTGCTTCCACCACAGCTCTACTGACTTAGCCATCGGAGGGTTTTTCCCCAGGGAAACCCCCTGGACCCTCTGATACGTTTCCCTGTCTTGCAGTTCATCTTCTGGTGATCCACAACCTGCTCAGGACATAGCGCGAGATTTCACCTCTTCAAGGCCCAAAATCCATCAGGCAAGGTGATCAATCAAGACCCCTCACTATTCTATCATCCTCCGAACCTCCCGTTTGTCACAAACAATCTTGGCCAAGATTTCCTCCCACGGAGGAAGGTCCAGGAGATCCCCAATGTCTAGGTTGCTCGATTGGAAGAGAAAATCAATATCCTCTATTAACACGGAAGCCTCGAACTCAGGGAACACAAAAGTGTGGGTCTCCAAATGTCACAACTCCAGTAGCATGCCTAGTGCCTCCCAGTTCCACTTCATGCTGTTGAGCCTTTTCACCATAACAACTAGGCACGTTAGATGCCACTGATGCATGTAGACCCTTATGTCAGGAGTGATCGCTGCCATAAGGTCGTATAGCCATCCATATCTTCGAGCATTCCTAGCTCTCGGGAAGATCAAGGTAGGGTTAAGTGCCCACACATCCTCACCCGGAGCATACCTACACATCTTTCACGAGTTGGATTAAGTGCCCCTCCATGTCGGAGAGCACGTCGAGTTCACGAGGAACATTCTCCAAAGGTTGGAAGGAAGAAGATGCCATCCTAGGGTTTGTCCTCTGGTTATGTTTGCATCTCTCATTGCCTTCGACCTTCTGATAGGGCACAAAGCTCTTTACCCTGGTATAAAGCGTAGAGTCCTACTCCATTTGGGCTCCTACTTTACGGAGCCTGAATAGGTAGGCGGCCGGGTCGCTGGCCGCCCTGAGCTGGGCAGGCGGCCAGTACCTTGGCTGCCAACCACTAAGGAATGATAGCTTCCTTGGCCACCTTGTTTATCTACCATGGACTACGTTTTAACATGGTGTAAAGCCAAAAATTCATGATTATCTTGATGTGCTCTTAGTGTCCATTCATGATTTTGCTACTTGGTTTATTCCTACAAGAACCTTGCTAATGTGTGTTGATGTAGCTACAGCTAAAGGCACACGCAGGAGCATTGTCCGACATCGTCATCGACCTTAAGTACATATAAATATCTATAGGTAGTCAACGCTAGAGGCTAATAACTTCAGGTGCATAAACTCTGAGTTCCTCTCTAATAAAAACCTTGAAGAGTTTATGATCCTTAAGTTATTCGACGGCTACCTAGTGTCCATAGACCACGGGATGACAGACTTCCCAAACTCTCGACCATGCTCAGTGACAAGTGTGGGATGATGGATCTCTATCAGATTCCTAACTACATTTTATAGCCAAGCCGAGATGACGGACTTCTCGAACTCTTGACCGAACCGTCCCAGAGCCTGACAAATAAATCTTCTGGTTATGCATTAGATAGATTTTTCCTTTTAAACCCAGCATGCATCATATAGGTCTTTTAGTAAAAACAAAACAAAAACAACAAAAAACACATGCACGGCATATGGATATCACGCAGCGAAGCTAGGGAGGCAGTGTGGATTTTTCGTTGGCTTCCCTGTGGATTCTTTTCCCTGCGTCAAGCATCCACGTTTTTCAATTCCGCTGAGCTTACATGAATGAGTCTATGTCATTCCACTCTGATTCGACAAGTCGAGAGTGTGTTTTTTGTATGATCGCCACAAGCATACTGAGATTAGAAGTTCATTTCCCTTTATCTTGATTTAGTTACTTACTCCTGTTTTGGGTGTCTTGTATCTCCTTGGGCCGGATTGTGATGTGTCCCGGAGTGTGCCCAAGTCTTACGTGCGATTGCCTGGGGGTCCCTTGGACCGCAGATACAAGAACTTTATACTACTCTTTTCCCTTCCCCCCCCCTTGATGACCTCTCTTTTAACATTATGTTGGTTCATTCTTATGCAAAGCTCTCAAGAATCTCCTTGAGGGGGATGTCCTAATTAGGCTTGTTTCTTTACCGAAACACCCATTTATCAGTCCACTGGGCTCCCTTGCAAAACGGGAGTTCCGAAGGGGCATTTGTAGACTCCTAATTTCGGGCATCATGTAGACCTCTAGTTAGACCATCATATAAGTAATGCTATTATTTTCCCAAATTGATTGATTTTCCATGTTTAAAGTCCATCCCACTTGACCTATTAGGTCTGAAATCGAAATGAATAGGTGTTAGGGGCCCATGGGCTGGGCGGCAAAGTCAATGGCCCCAAGTTGGCTGGGCGGGGTTTAGTAGATGGCCAGACCTCTGGCCGCCTTCTCCCTAAGAATGGCCAGAGATCGACCTAGCCGCCTCTTGTCAATTGCTAGTCAACTCCCCACGTCCCACATGATCTCTTTCCCACTCTGAAAAATCCTCCATTCGAGCTCAACTCCTACCTCATTTCCTACGTCCTAGAGGCACGTAGGTGGAAGCTGCTAGAAGGTAGAACCGGGGATAAAACATTTGGGGGAGACATATTGGAGAGAATCGGATGGGGACAGAAGAGAGATCTAGAGAGGAGACATTGGAACGGAGAGTAAAGGAGAGGCCCCCCGGTGTGAGAGAGGAACCCCCCATCACTCACGAGAGTGCTCTAGACTTTCCACTGGTTCTCAGCGTTGCTTCTCGTCTCGCGGTTCCCAGAAGGTGGATGACCATTGACTTGGCCGCTCATGGCACTGGGCGGCCAGTCTCCTAGCTACCTACTAATTTTATCTCTCTGCTTCGTCTCTATTTCACTGCACATATATATATTTTACTTGTCGCATCACTGCATACTAGAAACTCTCGTTAGAATCCTTTGCTATAGAGGTTTTCAAACTAAATAAAAGGGAAGGCGGGTGGTCAAAAGTCTCGGCCATGCCCCCTTCCCAACACCCCTCCACGTAAAGCCACTACCATAATCTTATATTCTGTAGTTTGTTTCGAACATTCACTACATCATTTAGCTCTAGCTGGTGTTTTTTTTTTGTGTCTTTTCGAGTTTTGATTATGTTTTCAGGACTTTCGGTACAGCGGAATACATAGGGATCTCCGTCATTGGACAGCCGAGATGGAGAAGTCGGGACCCCACAGGCTCCCTCCTTGAGGCACCACCACATGATCACATCCCTACGGGAATCAAGTAAAACTTCCCTGGCGATCACGTTCTAACTCTATGCACTATAGAGTCAGGAACCGACGGAGCATCTAACCCAGACCCAACGGAAAAGGAAAGGAGGCCCCTTCGTGCTGCCCCTTGAACCCTTCCCGGCACCTACAGCTATGTCTTGGCGGGGCGTTGCTCTTTCTGACGTTAGGGGATGTATTGACGCTAGAGAACATCAGGCCACTGACTCTCTTGTGGGAAGGACGTTCCCTCTCCCAGGCCATGTTAGATTATCTGTAATGTGGATTGACACAAATGAGCATGGGAGGGAATGTGATGGTAAGCCTTTACCTATTGCAAGTGTGGATGGAAGTGCACATGTGATTCGATTTTGACGACACGTTGACTACCACTTCCCGTATCTTCGAGAAGAGTGCTCTATATCCGGCGATGGCCATCTTTGGTCTTGAAGATCAAGTTAGGTGCAGGACAGGGCATTTGAAGACCAGAGATGACTGGCGTGACTATCTTAACTTCCTACCTAAAGAACAATACATTTTTTATCCCAATGATGCACTGGCATTTAGAATTTCTGAGTCTGCGATTCATGAGATCGAGAGTTGTGGCTAGTCGGGGGTCGAGATGTGGTATTGTACCAGACTCATCATTCTCACTGCAAGTTGGGCCTGCCTAAACGGATTCTAAGGGCTGTCTTGACTGAGGCTATAATCATTAGGCGTCTCTTGGGAATCGAGGATGATAAGAGGCGGCTCCGGAAGATTAATCGGGAATGGAGGCACCATGCCACTTCATCGACAACACAAATAGATGTGGAAGAAGAAAGAGAGGAATAGAAAGCTTATGTAGGCTATTTAAAAGGCATCCGACCAATTGTTAATGAATTTTTCATGAGATGTCGGATTTAATGGCGTGAATGCTTTGTACCCGTTTAGGGATTTTTAATAAAAGTTAAAGTGGGTAGATGGAACATTTCTGTTAGTAATTTTATCTTTTGGATGGATGGATGGATGGATGGACAAATTACATATTTTTTTGGTTTTTATTTTTCTTTGTTTTCTCTTTTTTTGTTGTGTTTTTTTTGTTTATTTTTATTTTTTTGTCTGTTTGCATTTTCATTTTTGTTGTTGTTGTTTTTTTTGAATGGGACTAAGACTATTGGAAAATAATTGCACAGGGAGGAAGGCGGCCAAGGTCTTGGCCGCCTTGGTCTTAGGTGGGCGGCCAAGGCCTTGGCCGCCTTCCTTCGCGGGTTTATAAAAAGGGGGGGGGGCTTTTGAACCCAACGGCCACACCTCAAGCCATCAAAACCTTCTCCAGAACAGCCACCTCTGAGCTCCTCTTCCTCCCAATCGACGTTCCATGCCCTCTTTTCACCTTCCTTGAGGGTATGGGGCCATGGAGGGCCATGCTTGACCATGAGGATATGGAGGAGAGCTCTAGCCGCGCCGAGTCCACCGAGGTCCCTCAAGGCTCCTCGGCCACTTCGCTATCCCATGAAGTGGAGGAGTCCTCAGGTGGAGATGGTGGGGAGACGACGACTTCGGCGAGCAATGGGTCAAAACTGCAGGGGGAAGATGACGATGAATCGGGGAGCGAGGACAAAGGTTCCCCACCGGTGGAAAGTGAAGGAGAAATTGAGAGGATTTCATGCCCACAGGTGAGTTTCTCTTAATTTTAAGCATTTTAGTTTCCATTTTTAGGTGAGGATTGGGATGGAGGGCTGAATGGGGAAATTTTGGGGATGAACTGGAGGCAGCTAGGGTGCTGGCCATCTCTTGGTGCAAGGCAGCCAAGGGTTTGGCCGCCCCAACACCAGGGCTAGGATTGTTAAATGGAATGCTTTGTTTAATTAAATTTTGTTATGTGCAGTGTTTTGCAAGGCCGACGGCAAATATGTGCTTGGGTTTCATGGGACTTAGTGTAGGCATGGTACTATTCCCTCCCATAAGAGCAGCGATGGCAAGTTAATTGACTAGGGTTCATACCCTTTTTCAGGATCTCACCCCTCCCAATAGATGCCACATTTCTGACAACCCTCCGAGAGTGGTGGGTGGATGATTGTTGGGTGTTCATGATGCCATGGGAACATATGGTCCCCACCCTTGAGGATGTGGCCTACCTGACAGGCTGTAACAAAGCATTTCTACATAACAAAGCAAAATCTAGGGGGAGGCCAAACAGAAGGGTCAACGAAGCATTTCTACATGCTGCTGACTTGACGAGCCATAGCCTTTATCCAACTCATCTGTATAAGAATCATGGAAAATATTGATGAACATAGTTTATGGACACTAAAAGAGACACAAGAACATAGAAGAGTTGTATTTAAAATATAAACATCTCCCTTACTTCCCAGGTAGAGTTTTGTTGTACACAAGAAAAAAAAGAATGAAGAAAAGGAAAAAAATGATTTAGACATGGCGTTAAACTTACCCAATTCAGAACTAACTTAGTATAAAACAAGTCAAATAACTGGGTTTCAGTGGTTCAAAATCTAAAATACCGGTCTGAACGGTGTGTCGATCATTCCAACACTACCTAGGTGGTGAGAGTGACTTGGGAGAGCTGACGGAATCCGATTTGGATATTCAGTTTGGATTCGGGGTTAAAATTGCCTAATTTAGATTTAACTTAATTTTCAGAACAAACTAAGTTTAAAACAAGTCATATAACTAGGGTTCGAGGGTTCAAATTTGAAATACCAGCCTGATCGGTGTGTCGATCATTCCAACACGACCTGGGTGGCGAGAGAGACTTGGGAGAGCTGACGAAATCCAAATCGGATATCCGGATTGGGATCAACGCTCAAAATAGCATTACCTAAATGCACTTAGTTTAAATTTAAAGAAATTGGGTTCGAGGGTCCAAAATTTAAAATACCAATCTGATCGACCTGCCAATCATTCTAACATGACCTAGGTGGCAAGGGTGACTTGTAAGAGCTGAAAAAATTTGATTTGGATAACCGATTTGTGCTCAGTAGTAAAATTGCTCAATTTAGAACTAACTTAGTTTAGAACGAATTAGATAACTGGGGTTCGGAGGTCCAAAATATAAAATATCGATCTGATCGGTATGCTGATCATTTTAACACGACCTGGGTGGTGAGAGTGACTTGGGAGAGCTGATAGAATCCAATTTGAATATCCAGTTTGGGCTCGACGTTATAATTACCCAATTTATAACATACTTAGTTTTTATAACTAAATTGAAAACAAGTCAGATAACAAGGGTTTGGGGAATCCAAAATCTAATATTTCGATCTGATCGGCATAGTGATCATTCCAACACGACCTAGGTGGTGAGAGTGACTTGGGAGAGTTGACGGAATTCAATTTAGATATCTGGTTTGGGCTAGATGTTAAAATTACCTAATTCAGAACTAACTTAGTTTTCAGAATGAATTAAGTTTAAAACAAGTCAGATAGATGGGGTTCAGGGGTCCAAAATCTAATATATCAACGCTACTTGGGTGGTGAGAGTGACTTGAGAGAGCTGACGAAATCCAAATCGGATATCCAGTTTGGGCTCGACGCTCAAAATAACATTCTTTAAAAGTACTTAGTTTAAAATTAAAGAAGTTAGGTTCAGGAGTCCAAAATCTAAAATACCGATCTGATCGACGTGTCGATCATTCCAACATGACTTGGATGGTAAGAGTGACTTGGGAGAGCAGGTGGAATCTGATTTGGATATCCGGTTTCGGCTGGGCATAAAAAATTACCCGATTTAGAACCAACTCACTTTACAGAACTAACCTAGTTTAAAACAAATCAGATAACTGGATTTTGGGGGTCCAAAATCTAAAATACACATCTGATCGGCGTGTCGATCATTCCAACATGACTTAGGTGGTGAGAGTGACTTAAGAGAG
The DNA here is from genome assembly GCA_022559845.1 of Amorphophallus konjac. Taxonomy (NCBI): domain Eukaryota; kingdom Viridiplantae; phylum Streptophyta; class Magnoliopsida; order Alismatales; family Araceae; genus Amorphophallus; species Amorphophallus konjac. The sequence continues at coordinate 103,308,549 of CM040122.1, forward strand.
CTAATGTAATTTGATTTGGATATCCAATTTGGGCTCGGCGTTAAAAATCACCTGATTTAAAACCAACTTTGTGTAAAACAAATCAGATAACTTGGGTTCGGGAGTCTAAAATTTGAAATACTGGCCTGATTGACGTGTCGATCATTCCAACACAACCTGAGTGGTGAGAGTGACTTGGGAGAGGTGACGAAATCCAAATTGGATATCTGGTTTGGGCTCGATGCTCAAAATAGCATTCTCAGAATGCACTTAGTTTAAAATTAAAGAACTTCAGTTTGAGGGTCTAAAATCTAAAATACGAGTCTGATCGAGATGTCGATTATTCAAACATGACCTGGGTGGTGAGAGTGACTTGGAAGAGTTGACGGAATCTGATTTGGATAACCAGTTTCGGCTCGGTGCTGAAAATTACCTGATTCAAAACTAACTTAGTTTAAAACAAACCAGATAATTGGGGTTCGAGGGTCCGAAATTTGAAATACCGGCCTGATCGGCATTTTGATCATTCCAAAGTGACCTGGGTGGTGAGAGTGACTTGGGAGAGCTAACAGAATTTAAATCGGATATCTGGTTTGGGCTCGACGCTCAAAATAGAATTCTGTTAATGCATTTTGTTTAAAATTGAATAAGTTAGGTTCGGGGGTCCAATATCAAAAATACCGATCTGATCGGCGTGTCGATTATTTCAACACGACTTGGATGGTAGGAGTGACTTGTGAGAGCTGACGGAATCTGATTTGGATACCCAATTTGGACTCGGTATTAAAATTACCCCTTTTAGAAGTAACTTAAAGAATTCATATATATATCATCTTGGTTCGAATTTATACCATTAAATAAGTTATTTAATTTATATTTTAAATGATATTTTTTATTTATTCATGCATGTCTAATGTAATAATTTTTTCAATATAGGATCTGCCAACAGGTGGTGACAGAGGGGACGAGTAGGACGGGCAGGATGAGGACATAGAGGACGTGTAGGATATTTGTTGATTATTTTTATTGTAATAAAATTGATACTTAATGTTGTGTTTTGTTTGTGATGTGTAGATATATTTTGTTTGTGATGTGTAGATTTTTTTTATTTAAACAGGTTTTTATATGAATTTTATATTTTTTACAAAATAATAAAATAGAGTTCCGGTGGACTTTTCGATGGAAATATTTTCCGTCGGAATCATTCCGACGGAAACTCTGATGGAGCCTTTAATCTGTCGAAAATCTTCTTACGGAATTTCCGATGGATAAAATATTTTGTCAGTAGTTTTTCGATGGATCTTCTGACGAAAAATATTTTTGTCGGTAAAACTTTCGACGAAATTTCTAACTTTTCTGTTAGAAAATATTTTCGACGAAATTTTCGTCAAACCTTTTATCTGTCGAAAATTTTCGAAGACTTTCTGACGGATTTTTTGTCCGTCGAAAAGTTTTGACTAAGGATACCTGATGGATGTGATCCGTCAAAAATCTGTCGAAACTTCCGTGAAAATTATTTTTTCCAACGAATTTTCGATGGATTTCCGACAGATCACGTCCGTCAGAAACCCAGCCCTTTCTTGTAGTGCTATGGTATAAGGAAATTTAAGGAAAAATCAAACTTCATATAGCACGAAGTCGAATAAGTAGTGTATAAGAAGGTGCATGAATAACAAAGTAAGAATTCAATTGACTAGAAGGTTCAACTCAAAAGAACGAGTTTCTAAATACGGTAACAAATCTAGTTTCACCAAAAATAACTCATAAACATGAGATAAATCTAGTTTTCACAGTCAAGTGCTCGTGAAATAGAAATAAATGAAGGCTAGTACTTGCATGATAAGTTCTAGTTCATATAATGCAAAAGAATTCATGGAATAGAATTCAAGACGGAATGTGGAATCAGGGTCATTGATCATGCACAAGATTTACGAATTTAATATAATTTCATGAGTTCATTTCCTTGTCAATTTTAGTCAAGATAACATGATTAAGGTAAAAATATGATTTTGAAAATAAATTACATTTTTTGAAAAATCTTCTAAATCACGTCCGGGCTGAAGAACGTGTTTCAAGATCGACATTTAAATTTCAACAGTCAAATGGGATGCATTTTTGGAAAAATAATTTATATTTTTGAAATATAATTCTAAATCTTGTCCTATATGGACGACACATTTTCACGGTCAACGGTCAAATCATGGCTAGGCAGGATAACGCGTTTCTGAAAAATATTTTATAACTTTAAAATAAAATTCCAAATCACGTCTTGTATGGGCAAGGCTTTTGAAAATGAACAGTTTAAATCGTGTCCACATGTTAAGATGCATTTTAACAAAAATAATAAAAAAATTTAAATGAACACGGTCAGTTGGGTCATCGTTCTCAGATGGTCACGGTCGGTCAGGCAGACGCAATCTGAACTCGGTCTCTGTGAGGGTCGTGTTCTCAATCCGAACGAGAAAATGGCGAAAACACCATTTCATGACTTTGGAATCCAAACTTGACATTAAATACAAGATCATGATGCACATAACACGCATAAAATCAAAGTACTCATGCAAATGAACATGTATGAAGATCTAATTAGGTTGAACCTGAGAGAAAACCCTCTTATTTGAAGATCAAAGGAAGAAGAGGAAAAACGGGGAAGAACACTCTCCAAGCTCCAATTCTCTCTCTTCTCACGCCCAACAGCTCCGATTTAGGTTTTCCTGGTATGAAATAATACCTTATTTATAGGCTAGAGCCTCCAATTAAATTATAATGGGTTTAATCTAAAATCCCTATTTCACCAACCCACATTTGACGAAGAACTCAAATTTTGGCGTAGTATTCAGCGCAATAGTTTTTTATTTCCAACCTAATGATGTATGCAGTGACATTTTTGACTTAATCAGGATTAGATTAGGGCTAATAGTTAATCATCCTTAATCTAATTTCTATAGTATTTCTACAATATCACTACAGTACCGACGACTTCGCCTTCTTAGAATCAAGCCGCAAATCTCATCGTTCGCGTTATCACGTAAGATTAGGGTTTTTGTTAATGTATTCTATACTTTATAAACCTAAAGGAGATTATTTTATAATTTGTATTATTTTCATATTTCAGCATTTCTTTTCATATATATATATATGTATATGTGTAATTCCAAGTTGCTACATGATAAGTCCATTAAGTATAGATTGTTCTCATTTTCTCTAAGAAAAAAGCTAAGAACTGGTTGTACTCACTATGACCCCACTCAATTACAACATGGGATGGTTTGACTACAGAATTTTTGAAGAAATTTTTCCCTAATCATAAGACTGCCACCATTAGACAAAAACCTAACAGTTTTATCCAACACGATGGTGAAACCTTATGGAGATACATGGAGAGATTTAATGATTTATTATTGCAATATCCTAACCATGGATTGGAAGAATGGAGGTGTTGTACCCAGCCATTTTCCCAGTTGAAATAACAAGAAGCAAAGGTTCAGGAATTTCCCCGAACACCTTCAAGCCTCGTCTTCCTAGCCCCTTCTATGACATACCGGGCCCAACCAAGGGTCCAAACCAGTTAGCCGTGACTCACGGTGACATCAACAATTGATTGGGGCCACCCCTGATCACCCAGCTTACGGGTTTACCCGCCTTTAACTGATGCAGGACGAATGAGGGACCCGACGCCAAATGATGCGAACCTTGGACTCTAAGTGACGACGCGACCAGCGACACGCAAACAATAGAGTTACCTTGGCTCGACACTAAGAGTTCCTATGGGATATACGCCGTAAACAGAAATGCGAGCTCACTCGTCGTCCCAAGCGAGTGAAACACAGATCCGCGCAGTTGAGAAACCGACAGAGTCAAGGGTGGTCAACTCACTTCCGTGCTCGGATCGAGTCACGGGACGTGTTCACTCTCTTTCTCACAGTGGTGATGAATATGAACTCACGAGGTAGAATCCTAACGCACTCAAGCAGCGGCATATAATCATATACTAAATAAGCAAATGCCAAGAAGTTGAGACCGTTACCTCCACGCTCCGGGCGTGGGGAAGACAACCCCGGCCAAAATCAAACTCCCAGTTAAATAATTTTCAGCAAGTTACAAATTTCAAACCCACTCCATGCAGGGAGGTAATAGGTAACATATGGGACTTGGGAAGATCGAAATTGGGTTGACGGGCAGTGTTTTGAATCGCTCTGTCAGTGTCGACAAGCTGCAAATGGATGCTGTCCGGACGACGCGGGCTGGCGGTTGTGGGGTCCACGACCTGCTCGGACGGCCGACTGAGGTGGGGTTGGTACCGCTCCGAAGGGAACTCCTAGAGGGACGAACCCTAGGAGGTTGCTGCACTGGTTCGCCTTGTGGAAGGCGAGGCGGCTCTGTTCGTCAAGGTTTGAAGCTTGCTGCCCCGGACCTGATCGACTGTTTCAGGCTTGAGCGATCCGGCAACAAAAATTGTTGTGATCAGCCCCGACATCAGAACGACGCGAGACTGGCGCTGATGCGAAGCTAACTAGAAGTACTTCAACCCTCTAGAATTAAAGGAATTTTTTTGGGGCTGTACTTTCCATGGTGGAATTTTAAACAGGACTATTCTCAGTCTCAGATCTGGCTGGGTAGACTAAGATCTGCCTGAAAAAGGGTGTTGACTGCGACTGAAACTTCAGATTTGGGTGATGAGATTTTTTTGGAAGCTAGAGGAAGAAGTAAGGAAGGTGTGGATATTTTTTGTAAATTTTGGTGGATGTTTGATATGGGAAAGGGATTTTATAACAGAGATGGGTCGGATCTGGACTACAGGGAGCATCACAGATTTGGGAAAAGATAGTCTTTTTTTGGATGGGAAATAAAATTCCTAAAATCACCAAAAAATTAATGGACGATGGCTTAGGTGGACAGAACTCCAAGTTCAAATTTCAGATCATTCTGAAATCGAAAAAGGGGGCTCATGGGTGAAATGGTTGGTTGCTGGAACACAAGATAGTACATGGACAAAACTTTTGGGCTGTGAAAATCTAAATGGGAAAATAGGAAAACGACTAGGGGAAAATCTAAAACTTTTTATGGGACGTGGGATGGACCTTGGGAACTCACCCTGAAATTTTCAGCATGGTCAAATCTCGGGGTTGGGAGATAAAATTCGATCTCCTCCTTGCTATCCTGAGTTGGACAGAATTCCGATGACGGCGTCTCGATGGCGGTGTCGGCGACGGTGGCAATCTTCACACACTGATACGGGAGGTGTCACACCTCAGAAGGCAACCTTCACAGCTGCTAGGGGGAGGGAGAGGAGAGAGAAAGGGGCGGCCCTTGGCTCTTGAACAAAATGCTTGAAATTCTTGTATTAATTGTGTGGAAAATGGGAAAATACAAGCTTTTATATGAAATGGCCACCCTTGGTAAATGACCAAGACTACCCTTAGATCTAGGGTGCATGAGGGGCACCTTGGGAAAGCCAAAAATATATATTTCCCCCATGTGGTCAAACTAAATAAAAAAACTAGCCTAATAAGACAAAAGAGGGGGCACCCCCCTTAAAGAAGAAAAAATGAAAATTTCCTCTTTGGTCCATTGGTCCAATGTCCAAGGTGGACAATGGGCCAGCCCCTATGGGTCCCTAGAAGTTAGGTGGCCCAATGGAGAGGAGGGTGAGGGGGCCCGCGCGACCTAGGTGGCCCCTTTTTACAAGAAAACTCATTTATTTCTCTTAATTACACTCTATTAAACCCAAACAAACCAAATAAGCACACATTACATTCCAAATAAAAACCCAATAAATACTAAAATTGATAGGACTCAGAACGGAGACTCCAGATTGTCTCCGAGCCAAAGGGAAGCCGATGTAACTCGAGTGGTGCTGCGCATACGGTACCGACGGTTCATCGGTCCATGCTTCTCGCTCGCTCTGTTCTTCGCACCATTAACTAAGCCACCCGGGCCAACCCGGGGGCGCCCCAACCACAAGCCACCACATGTGGCACCCAGCAACGAGGCCGGGTTTATCCGCAAAATGCCTCCCTCCAGCATTCTAAAGTCGAAGGAAGACTTTTCCCAATCAACTACGGGCTCCAAGAGCCCTCACCCCGCCCATATGGCCCGTGCTCGCATATCGGGAATTTCTCCGAACACCTCGTGGCCGTGTATTTCTCATCCATTCTACAGCAAGCCGGGGACCAACCTGTAGTTTGAACATCCTGGCAGTATCCTACGACAGCCCTCCAACAAGTTGGGGCCACCCCCGACCCTTAGACACTCTACGATGAGCCGTTTACTTTCAGCACCCAGGCCAACCCGGGGCTGCCACGTCAACCTGCCATGCAACGCGGCACAACTGACTAAGGCTAGTCCCACACGCCCAAGATGCCTTCTCCCAGCTCCAACATGCTATCACCCTCACCTCGGGGCCAAATCTAAGGCCCACCGGCCAGCTACCTGAGCCGTTCGACAACCTGAAGTGAGTCAGGACTTTTCCTGAACACCTTGCGAGCGGCAGCAACAACACCAAGCGATTGACCCCCACGGGCCAATCCCAGCACCCTGGGACCTCAAGTCTTGCAAAGGACAACACTAAAGAGTGATGAGAGGCCCCCGGGACTGCCCCCCACGGCAACGACCTGCCTCGGGGAGGAGTTCGCCCCAGGTGCGGCCCCGCCTGGGTGGGGGCAAACTCCCCCTGGGGGGAGAGGGGGATCCACCCAGCCTAGTCAATTCCAGTGCGAGCTCATCTTCGGCCCAGTTCTGTGCAAGATCGATCGACATACCAGCTTGAAGGTGTTCACGAAGATGGAGTCTCAAGGCCACAAGGGTCAATCTCCTCGTTCTACGTGCATACACGGCCAGCCAACCTGTCAAAGCCTTGTATCATTGTCCTCTTGTGGTCACACGGAGTCAAAGTGGGCCCAAAATAGTAAAAATTGGGGATTTTATAAGCTGGGGAAAATCTCCCACTCTACCCCACGTAAACCCCCCTGGGGGGTTTACGCAGACCTGCCTGGGGGAAAAAAACTTTTCTTAAAAAAAAGGGGGTTTCTCCCCATGCAAACCCCCTGGGGGGGTTTACGCAGACCTGCCCGGCCCCCCCGGGCTGCCCCGTGTAAACCCCCTGGCCCACACACGTAATAAAAATAAAAAACAAAATGGGTACTTTCCCCACGTAAACCCCCCTCTGCAAGTCCGTGTAAACCCCCTTCCCCCTCTCAGAAACAAAAAAACAAGAGTTTTTTTTTATTTTTAGGGTGTTTACACGGACCTGCTCACCCCGTCCAACCAAGTCCGCGTAAACCCCCCATGACCCTTCATCTTCCACTACAAAAGCCCCCTTAGAAGCTTAAGGGGCATAGAAGGAGACACAAGGAGGATTCATTCAATGACTTGCAAGTGCTCAAGGACTCAAGTGTGAAGGCTTCCGGTGACAACACGAGGAGCAAAGCGTGTGGGTGGCTTGTTGATCAGCTCGTACATGAAGAGGGTATGTCTAACGTAATCCCCTCACATGGCATCTAGCCGTTTCACTCAAGCCCATCCCCTCGTGTTTGAGGTGCTATGATAATGGCGAACACACCCGCATATCGGGTCCACCCGCGTATGGCGCGTTATGATAACAATGCGCATGCCATAATGCTGAACTTGCCCCCGCCATGGGACCCCGTACCCATCGCTCATCCCGAGCGGGTCACCGACGGTCCTGACCGCTGACCTGAGTTAGCCGGACCCTGGCCCAGAAGTAACATTCCTGGGACCGGCTTCAACTCCCCGGCATGAAGACACTCGCCTTCTAGGACCTGTACCCGACCGCTCACCTCGAGCCGCGTCCTGCCTCCCACAGGCACCAGCCAGCATCCTTCCCTGCCATCCATTCTAGCCCTCACTTGGCAACTCGGGCATGTCCCAAGCTTCTCATGGAGGGCCTCTGTAAAAAACACGTGGATATCCGCTTTATCCTGCATTGACCCGGTGGTGCGGACACCCGAGCAGTTGATCGGCACGACACGCCGAGCCACCGGTACCGCACACGGAGCACGACACGAGCCACCTCAGCATCCATCTGGCTCGGAGACAGCCTGGAGACTCTGCCTTGAGCCTCTCCCTTTATTATATTTAGTTAGACTTTATGTGTGTTTCATTTGTATTTATTTCGTTGCATTCGGTTTGCCATTTTGATTGTAATAGGGGCTTACGTGTAATTCGGACCCCGTGGGCCCCACGGGCCCCCCCAGGACCCACCCCATTGGGCCACCTCAGCCTAGGGTCCCACGTGGGGTCAGTCAACATGCCACATGGGGGTATCTAGAAGTTTGAATTGTAATTGGACACATGGGGGACAATGGACTTGAAAAGTCCAAATGGGAGGCCACCTACCCCACATACCAAGTCCACCCTCTCTCCTTGGTCCAAGGGCCGCCCCCCCCTTAATATTATATTATTTTTTGTGTGTGTGTGTGTCACACTCCATCCCAACCCTCCATTCCCATCCCCTAGATCCAATGGTTGTGGATGGATGTGAGATGTAAGGTATTTAAACTTGTATTTTCCATTTTAGTGAATTAATGCATTCATTTGGAAAAAAAAACCTTGGAGCTCCATCTTGGTGCGCCCCTCCCTCTCCCCTTGCAGCTGTGAAGGTTGCTTCTTGGTGGTGAGACTCCACCCTATCAGTTCCGGTCGTCGCCGCCGCCGCCACGAGCCGCCACCGCACCGCCACCGCCATCAACGAAGTTCTACCTGTGCAGTACCACAGCAGCTTCCATGAAATCCAGCCATCAACCACGAGCTCAGATCGACCTGGGAATTTTACTGGAGGTTCCAGAGGTGTCAATGATATCCCATAAATTTTGGTTTGTCATTTAGATCCCGTTTCATAATTTTTGATTTTCGTCCACCCTTCCATTTCAGTTCTGCCAGCAGTCTGTCCAAGTTCATATCCGCCCTGTGTTTCATGTCTTAGGTCCATCTTTTGATTTTTTTTAGTCCCATAAATGTTACTGGAGTTTCCTTCCATCCACCCCTTCATTCACAATTTTTCTACATTTCTGGTTCGCCCATTTCATATTTTCTAAAAACCGTTCTCAGTCCCATCTACAGTTCTGTCCACCTGTTCCCAGATCCGACCACCATTCACGCCACAAATCATATCAAATCGCCACTACCTCCAAATCCAATTCCAAAAATTGTCCCCATTTCGTGGTTTGAGTTCCTACAACTTTGAAGAAGAGCTCAAGATCTGAATCGGAGGTTTACTAGGCGGTCAACGGTGGTTCTTAGACAAGTACCCTGCAAATCTGAGGTTTCAGTTACTGTATAACAGGGGCTTGTAAATTCATTAAAGTTCTGATCCGACCAGATCCAGCAGATCTCTCTAGGTCTATATTGAAGCATTTGAAGAGAGCTTTCCAACGATAGCTCATGCGTCCCGATCCGACGTCGGGATTGAACGCAGCGGCCGTTTTCGCCGGAGCGCGCGCCTGAAAACAGCAACTAAAAATCCGTGGGCAGCATTCCAAAAGCTTGGAGATCGGAGTTGTTCGGCCACCGGTCGGTGTTCCCGGCCGACCGCCTTCCGTGGAGGCGCTCCACCAGGGGTCCCCATCACAGTGGGACCCACTCCTGCAGATCCGGAGGCCAGCGCCACCCGTGGGCCCCACGGTCCCGCAGAACCCGCCGTTCGGAAAGCAAGAAAACGCGGAGTTCGGCACCGTCGGGCGACACCAAGATGCTGCCCGTCAACCCAATTTGCGTGATTCCCGGGCCCCGCATGTGACCTTTTACCTCCCTGCATGGAGTGGGTCAAATTATTATATTTCTATAAAATTGTGTTAACCGGGAGTCCGCGATTGGCCGGGGTTATCTTCGCCACGCCGGGTGCGTGGAGGTAATGGTCCGAACCTCTTGACATTCATTTACTTAGCTAGTATACGGTCTTTTGCCGCTGCCGAGAGCGTAGGTACTAGCCCGTGTGTCCATGTCACCGCTGTGAGAGTGAGAGTGACCCGTCCCGCGACTCGATCCGAGTCCGGAAGTTGAGTCGGACTACCCTTGACCTCCGCCGGTTTCTTAACCGCGCACGGTCCGCGCTTTCCCTCGCTTGGGACGACGAGTGAGCTTCTACTTCTGTTAGCGACGTTTTGCCACTAGGAGCTGGTAGTGTCGGGTTTAGTGTCTCCCTGGTGTGGATTGCTGGTCGCGTCTTCATCTAGAGTCCGAGGGTGGCACCTAATAGTGTCGTCTCCCGTGTCCGTCCCGCATCACCCGGGGACCGACCCATGTGTTGGAATTGTCCTGCGGCTTGCACCAGTTGTATTTCGGCCTTCTAGGCCCACTTGTAAAGCCTATATGGCATCTATAGAGCAAAGAAACTAGTTGACTATGCATACCCACACTCGGGTCTCAGTCTCAACTCCACACTCGCCAGTGTGTGTGTTCGGTCTCCTAGACTCTAGTTAACTAACCCTCCTAGTTGAGTGCAACGGTCGTCCTATGGTCGCAGGGTATACCCGGTCCTCTATCCACAGCTTCAGAAACATCCAGGCTCTTCTTTAGCACAGAACAAAGATGTTCGGATTCAATCCGATGTAAATAAACACCGGGTGCTTGCGGTCGGTGGGGAAAGATGTCCCGTACACGAATCCCTACAATCGCCTGCACACTCGCACCTATGGAACTACCCTTCTCTCCATGTGTCATTTGATACCCTCATTCCCATGTGCCGCGTCCTGTCGATGCTTCCCCGATCAACATTTGGTTCCATAGGTGATTGTCGAGAGATCGACTGACACGCCTGCACCGTGTCTAGTTACCAAGTTACCTCGGTTCCATTCAACCGCCCTATCCCCTCTCGTGCAAGTTGACCCCTCTTGGCTTTTCGTAAAAGGTGAGTGTACGGTGATGCCATGAGAGACATAAGGCTAAAAGAGGAAAATACCTTGGATATGACATAAATCCCCTTTTCCCTTTTATCGCTTTATTTCCCTTCGCCGCGGTCACCGACATACGTACCCCCCTAATGCACGCACTCCCAGAACCCCCATCGTCGGGGTCGGGGAAACAAAGTTGGCACACCCGATAGGACGTCTCCCGCCTTTCTTCTTTCTACTGAAGAGAAGCCTGTGCCAACCCTGAAGCTGTGGTGCCCTTTTCCTACCCTTGCAGGAGAGGTAGAGGAGGGACACATTCCCCTACAACTTCCAGCTCACGTCCCAACAACTAGATCATGTTCGGCGACCATCTTCGACCGTCACACTATAGCAACCTGCAATCCAACAGCTATGGCGGCCATCACATATGGCCCCATCATCATCGCCACCCATGCACGGGTCGGCTACTTGGTGACGCCGATCGCTTTCGGCGACTTCACCCCCGTCATCGGATCACCCTACTTTCTAGGCATGGTCCTCATGGCTGTTTTACGGCCAATCCCAGTTCTTGTTCCTGCTCGTGTGGTCGGCTCACCCCGCGCTTCTCCAGTATTGGTGGCCCGCCCGAGTACCAGACTCGGGACCTCCACTACCGACCCCCGCAAGGGTCCCAGATTGTCACTTGCCCGGACAAGCGTCAGCTCCTGGGCCCAGCTTCGGCTGATCTCCAACATGGGCCTCGTGCCCCAGACTTTGGATACTATCCCAGTACCTCATTTAGGTTTCCAACCCCAAGCCCCAGCCAAGCCGGCACCCGACACGGGCTTGCTGCCTTGAGTCCACGGCTCCTCAGTAGTTCACTCCGGTCTCCAATCCCAAGCTCTAGCCAGGCCTACACCCGATACATGCTCCTTGCCCAGGGTTTAAGGCTCCTCATCATCTCACTAAGGCTTTCAACCTCGAGTCCCGGTTGGGCCGACACCATTCACGGGCTCCCAACCCCAGGTCTGCGGCTCCCTAACACCTCACTCGGGTTTCCAACCCTGAGTCCCAGCCAAGCCTGCACCCGAGACGGGCTCCCTGCCCGGGTCTATGGATCCTCAGCATTTCACTCCGATTTCTCATCTCGAGTGCCAGCCTAGCCAACACTCAACACAGGCTCCCAACCCAGAGTACGAGGCTCTCCAACATCCAGTCCGGGCACACAACCCTGGATCCCAGTAGACGTAGGCCTTCTGCCTTGGGCGCCCGACTTCCTAGCTTAACAACGGGGTCTACACCCCCATGATCCAGCAATGTCGACTCTCAGTACAGGCTTTCTGCCTCGGGAGATGGCAACCTTAGCATCCAACATGGGCCTTCGCCCCCACATTCCAAAAATGCCGACACTCAACATAGATCCGCAACCTCGAGTTTTTGGCACCCTAGTATTTCCTACAACATCGATTCTCGATGCAAGAGCGTCATCTTGAGCTCTGGCAACACTTCTATCGGCCCGGGCAGAAACCTATACTCGGGTCACTCAGCCGTCGGCTCTCGGTATGGGCATCACGCCCCGAAGGCCGACCCCAACACTTTTTGTCGATAGCTTTACGTTACCGACAACGGTAGACCAGGTCTTCTCTATCTACCACCTCGGAGCAGGGTCCTCCATGGCTCCCCAGAAAAAGCACCGCAGTGGCAAAAGAGGCAGGCGACCCGCTACTGCAACCAGAAATTTCGGCAAGACCATTCTTGTCGACGACCTGAGGATTCGTCTCAATGGAGGCGAACCAATTGTACCCTAGGATCAGACCGTGCTTACGATCCCCACTACAAACCGCTTCAGCCTTCTGCAACAAACGCGTGAAGATAAAGTGGAATTAAGAGAAGTTGGTGCCTCAGCAACTGGCCGAGGGCATATACACCAGTTCGGCACCCAGACTCCCAAGTCCAGTTGAAAGAATGGCGACAAGGGAGGACAACAACTTAGCCTGAGAAGAATCTGGGTTACCCTGGAGAAGGCTCAAGCTGTCCAAAGGGCGCGTACCAAGAGCTCCCTTCGAACGCCCGGGCATAGCATCGCTCAAGGCATCAGTGAATCCTCATCGACACAGCCCAACGACACCCAGCCACTCAGTGTCTCTAGCCTAAATAGCCCAAAACAAAGAAGGGCTCGTGCCGGGCCGCGCCAGCATCCAGCCTCAAGCTCTTCTCGGGTCAACTCCAGTCTCACAACGGAGGATCCACCCCGAAGGACCTCAATCCTTGATAGACTGGGGGCACAAGTCCACTCCGAGAAGCATTCTCAGAAGAAGCGGACAGTTCAGCTCATCAATGACACGGTTCGGGTGTTCGCGTGTTACGCCACTGGCCACCAACTCGACACTTAGTCTGACGACCTGAACCAGCCTCTGGCCCAGCTTAGGAGGCCTTGTCCCTAAAACTAGCCCTTGGTGCCACCGGATCACATCGGCACATCTACCGGACCACAGGCGTCAGAACACCCCGAAGAGGACCCTGTCGAGGACAGTGGCGCTCCTGCTAACATGGATCTAGTCAACAATGATCCGTTGGTGAATGAGGTTCAAGAGGTGACTCTCAAGACTCTCATGAGGGAGAACCAACACTTGAAGACCCTCCTGCAAGACCTTCTTCTAGAGCGGGACCTTCACCCTCAACAACCCGCTAGGCCTTCGGCCGAAGCATCGGCACTACCCATCGGGCACAATGGTGCCAATGCCTTAGTAACAGCCGCTAGAACCCTGATAGTAGTAGGGTTCGACACGTCTCCAGTGGAAGCTCATCCACGGGCATCCAATACGCTAGTGCCAGAAAACCTCATGGCACAACGTCAGATGATCAAGCGGATCATCAAGACAAAGTTCGCCTAGTACGAGGAAGGGGTCGCCACTATAGACCTCTATAGTGTACCATACCCACCGCATTACTAGTTAAAAAAGCCTCCTCCAGAGTATGCCAAGCCCACAAAGCTTCAGAAGTTCAACGGGCAAGGGTATCCACATGAACACTTGGCCTGCTACATTACAGCCATGGGCGAGCTAGCATTGGACGAGTCATACCTCCTCCGCTATTTCGCCACTTCTCTTACGGGAACGGCCTTCCAATGGTATTCTCGCCTGAAGCCCAACTCTGTGTTTAATTGAGCAGATCTCCATAAGAAATTCCTCGACCGTTTCCAGACGGCCGAGTGCAAGATCTCTCTGGCAGAGCTTTGCTCTCTCCGGCAGAAGAAGGGCGAGAGCGCCCTTGACATCATCAAAAGATGGCGAGACCTCAGCATGAGGTGCATCAACCCGCCAGTCCAGGAAGATGTCATCACTATATGTCGCAAAGGCTTGGCAGCCGAGGTCAGCGAGAAACTTCTCGACAGCAATATTAAAGGCTTTTACCAGCTCAATTCGGCGGTCGCCGAGATAGAGATGTTCTTCGCTGATAACCCATGCTATACTTCAGCCAAGGGTAAACAGACACGAGATAGCCAACCTGGTAAGGATGAGAACATCATTGAGTTCACCCCAACCGCCAAAGCCAGCAAGGAGGGTGAGTCAAGCGGCTCTGACAAGAAGCTTGCAGATAAACCTGCTGCTCCTTCCTTTTCAGAGCGTATGAAGACGCCTTTCTTCTTCAAGAAGTAACCACGAAGATGCTCTTTAACCTTTGCATGGCCTAGAAGATTATCGAGTTGCCTGAAGCTAGCAATCCAGATGATGCCCAAGAAGCCGATGACCCAAGCTATTGCTCATATCATCCCATGCTAGGTCCTCCACTTGAGGGCTGCTACATCTTCAAGACTCAGGCACATAAGCTAATCCGAGACGGCCACATCAAAATGAAGAGCAGTCTCGTCGATCCTTCGCAGCCACACACGTGGTCCAGACCCGCTAAGACAGCACGTGTGATTCACTATTCAGCTAATGTGATTCACATGATGGCCGCGTTCTCTCTCTCTAATGTTGAAGTAGAGGAGCTCGACACCAGCCAAGGCGAGCACTCATTGTGGTATCCGGGGTGGAGACCCTGGCATGACCGGACACCTCTCTCCTTCCCAAGAGAAAGGACCAGGCGGCTCTTCGATGTCCTCATTCAGAGGGGGCAAATCATGCCACGTGAGCCACCAGAAAACTACACTCAATGGGACTTTAGTCACCCCAACATTACCCTTTCCATGCCATAATCTACCACGCGATCGAATCCTGTGAGGAAGTCTAGTACTTAATCCGGGAGTAGATCCAGTGGGAGGAGATTGATGCTGAGGGGAACTCCATGGCGACTCTGAGTCTCCAAGAAGCCTTCGTGGAAAACCTGGGCATTACCAGAAATGCACCAGATCCTCCTCGAGCAAATGGACATGGGTTGCCTTATCGGCATGTCCCGGAGTGGCTTAAGTTTCGAGCTGACAGCCGAGAAGCTCTCGAGCGACTGCAAAGCCGTAGGAGGCAGGACAACTGTCACGCCACATACTCTATACCGTCGAGGTATTGTCTTCTTTGGCCTACTGGCCTCACGGTTTTGTCCCTTGCTAATAGTGATCAACTCCAGAATGGGAGACTTCCCAGGCAGGTCACCCATCCCAGTACTACTCCCTATTAAGCACGCTTAACTTCGGAGTTCTTTACAAGAACTGAGTCGATACTTTAAAAGGTGCCTCGATGATATAGAGTACAACTTAGCTATATTTCAGGGTGTTACAATCTACCCCTCTTATATAGGCGACGTCCTCGTCGCTGGGCACATATAGCACGCAATCAAACCCCCAGGCAGGTAGGGCTCTAGAGGTGGCCCCTACAGGCTCAAGAGGTGGCTCCCACTATGTAGCACTTTGTCCCATTGTGGGTTCAAGAGGTGGCTCCCATAATGTACCACTTTGCCCTGCATGGCACTTAGTTCCCACACTTCCGGCTGGGGTATAGCTCTGATACCATTCTGTCACGCCCCATACTCTATACCGTCGAGGTATTGTCCGCTTTGGCCTACTAGCCTCACGGTTTTGTCCCTTTCTAATAGTGATCGACTCCAGAATGGGGGACTTCCCGAGCAAGTCACCCATCCCAGTACTACTCCCCATTAAGCACGCTTAACTTCCGAGTTCTTTACAAGAACTGAGTCGATACTTTAAAAGGCGCGTCGATGATATAGAGTACAACTTAGCTATATTTGAGGGTGTTACAACAACATCCAGGAGACTGAGCCGAGTAATTTATTTGTCAACGTCATCCATCCACCTGCCACCTCAGCTCCTCCAGATACCCAGACGCTGAGTACCAGTCAGTCGGCTCTTGCTACTTCAGCCTCGCATTGGCGGCCTTGGCAAGAGCAGGAGTTTCTTCCCTTCTCCAAGGAGGATACTGCCAGGCTACTCCGAGTTCTTCTCAGTCGAGAGGATGTCCTAGTAAGCAAGACGACTATGGGCATTCCTGGCTCCTCTCGCTACTCCCCTGCCCCGAATCCACCTTCTATCTCAAAAGATAAGAAGGGGAAAAAATAGGATGGAGTCTTGGCGTGACCATGTCGGCTCTCCCCATCTAGCAGGCCTTCGGGTTCTCTCCATATACCCTACAGCCCAACTTAGATCGTGAAGAAGACATCTTCAGAGTCTTCAGCGACTCTGGCAAGCAAGTCGGGCCCTTCACAACCAGGCCCGATCAGTACGCAAGGTCAGGGTAACCGCCAGGAGCGGCGATGCCCCACTACGACTCCAGTAACCACATGATGCCGCTCCAAGCCTGATAGCAAATGCAAAGCTAAGGAGCAAGACTCTAAGTGAGTCCCTTAGTTCACGTCTCAACGAAGCACTTCGCCAAAGTGGGTAAGGCATCAAACCACGCATACGTCCTCGGGCGCCAGCCCCAACATCCTAGCATACTAGGAGCTACCACCTGAGGTCATCGAACAAGCGATCAATGCCACCTTCCAAATACAACAAGCAGAAGGTGCCTGGATTGAAATCTAAGCAAAGAAAAGCTGCTGACCTCCCTCTGCCAAGACACCAGCCCAGAGGTATCCTCACGGGGATTTGTCAACTCCGGCCTCAGCACCTCTCCCTCCTACTCCCTTGGAGGCGGCCATCACCAAAAGACATGAGAGGAATAGGAGGAAGAACCTCCAAAGACGGCTCAAGAAACAAGCTGAGCAAGCAACAACCCTCCAATCACCAGCCAAGCTAACGCCTCGCCAAAGGCTATAATGGCTCATTAACGACCTGGAGGAATATATTCCTCCTCGCCCCACTGGCACCCTCCCACTCGTTAGCTACATCACGTGGGAAGAGATGCAAAAGCGAGCACACCTTAGAAGCTGGGTTCAGGAGATGATCTAGAAGATCAAGAATGGCGAAAGGCTCCTCATCACAGAAGAACTCTTTTTCTTCTACAAAGATAAGTGATGAGGGCATCCCTTGCCCCTCCACATTTTCTCCGGACTCGGATTATTCGTCGACAAGCGCCATTATGTTAGTCATGTATTTTTGAGTCTAGTCATGTAATCTTCACATTTTATTTGAGTCAATATCATGTAATTTTCCCTTTATTTGAGTCATGTACCTAGGTTAGTGAGTCATTTTCCTAAGTATTGTGTCATTATGTTGGTTTGTTAGGCTAGTGGGCCCAATTCATTGGGCTTGGCCCAAGGGCACCCCTATCCCTTCGGTTATTTGTCATTGAGTCAAATGTCAGGGACTTTTGTAGAAATGTGGGTTGTCTATATATAGGACCCCATTCCCCTCATTTTGAAGTAATGAACAATTGAATGAAAATTGAAATCCACTTCCAAATCCCACTAGATCTCTCTCTCCCTCTCACTCTCTCTCTCTCTAAGGGGTCCCCCCCCCTCTCTCTCTCCCTCCACCCCAATTTTCAGAATTTTCTCTCTCCTCCCCATTCACCCCTCATTAAGACCTCTCCCCTTCCCCATACACCCATTTAACTCCCCCCCAACCCAAGGTGGCATCCTCCAATCCACACCCCACCTCCCAACCCCCAACTACCCAACACCACTTCCTAAGCACCCCTTCCTCTCCCCAAGGTTGAAGGGGCTCTTCCCTAAGCCCAAATTCAAATTTCCCTCTCCCTAGGGCAGTGCCCTTCCATCTCCCCACCTCCCAAACCACCCAAAGTCGCAGCCCCCCTTCCCCATACCAGCCAAGTTCACCCTCCACCTCTTACTCTCTTAGCCATCCCCTTCCCCACCCCCTCATCTTCTTCTCATTCAGCCTCTGTTTCAGGCAGCAGAGTTGCAGCGACTTGCAGAGGCAGCCATGATCGTCTCTCAAAGATTCAGGTGGCAAGGCCTACATTTCTGGAATCGTCATCGAGATAGCTTTCCAACGGTGGTGGTCTCACCGGCTTCCGAGTTCGGAGCTGTCCGGAGGAGCGTCATCTTCAACGACTGCGCAATCTGTCCCAGACTGAAGACCAGAGTGATATTGGAAGCTGTTCTGCGGTCAACCTTGGAGGAATTCGAGCACACTTCCTTCTACAAAATTCTTATTTGTCTAGTCCTCCATCAGTAGCAGAAAGAACGACGCCAATCGCCTGCCCGAACTATTTGTTCTGAATTATTTCGTCGGAGTGTGCAGTCTGCCACCAGTGGACTCAGGTTTGACCTGTCTTCATTTATCTGGCCACCATTCTCATCTCCGACCTCGGATTGTGGCCCCGTTAACTTCTGCTCGAAGCTACTCCGACCACGATCGCGTCACCACCAGTTTCGTTCAATTTGAAGTTCGGGAGAGACCGCAGCGCCTTCTGCAATTCACTGCATCAGTTCTGCATCAGTCCAAAGTAGAGTGTTGCTGTCCTGCTCCAGTCGCCGGTCCGATCAGCCCCGAGGTCCAGAGCTTCCCAAAAAATTCAAGAATCATCCTCTGTCAGTTGGGAAACTTTTGGGGCAGGTTTTGTCAAGATCTGAGCTCTGTGGAATTTGTGTCAGTGACATCACCGGCCCCTGTGAGCGACGTCACGCGGTTGGGGAAGAGCGGGGAAGAGGAAGCGGAGAGCGCGCGGGCTCCTTCTTTTTTGTTTGTTTGGCTTGTTTTGCTGCAACACAGAAATAAGAGAAGGGGGAGAAGGGGCCACCACGGGAGATTGCTCCAGCGGGGCGAGCAGGACAAGTGTGATATAGCAAAATATGGGGGTTAAACGGCCATTGCGAGAAGTGACTCGCCGCGGCCTCGGGGGGACGGGAATGGTGCAAAAATTAAATAACAAGATTTGAAACGGCCATTGGGAAAGTGACTCGCCGCGGCCTCGAGAATATGAGCAGATAATAAGATGACAGAATATGAAGAGAATACAAAGAGCGGGAATTTAAACGGCCATTGGGGAAGTGACTCGCCGCAGCCTCAATGATAAGAGCAGAATATAACAGAATATAAAGAGGATATAAGAACGGAAATTTAAACGGCCATTGGGGATGTGACTCGCCGCGGCCTCGATGATATAAGCAGAATATAACAAAACATAAAGAGATTATAGGAATAGAAATTTAAACGGCCATTGGGGAAGTGACTCGCCGCGGCCTCGATGATATAAGCAGAATATAACAAAATATAAAGAGAATATAGGAAACAGAAATTTAAACGGCCATTGGGGAAGTGACTCGCCGCGGCCTCGATGACAAGATGTGATCGCCAGGGGCCAAAAGACCCCAAAATAAGAAAGTGATCGCGCCTACCTCGAGAGCGGGAGATGGCGGGTTGCTTCTTCCTCTCCCTTCGGCCGGCCGACGGAGAGGGCTTTCCTCGGTTACCCTTGCAAAACAACGACAAACAAGTAACAAGTGGATTAGAAAGATGAAGGTGTAGTATTCAAATCCTTGCGATAAAAGTAACGAAATGATGGCAAGACACACACCTGGTTGGTGTTATCTTTTAAACCCCTCTCGGACTCGAGTGGGAGAAAAATGAGATGATGGATGCAAGAAGTATAAGAGAAGAGGCGCCCTTGTGAAGGGGGATAGAGGATGCAGTATGATGAATGTAAAGAACTATGAAGAAGAAGGGGAAGAAAAGGCTTATTGGATGAGCCGAGGGTGAAGTCCGGCGGAGCTCCGGCAGCGTGGGGACGACGTGGAAGCGCGGTGGATGAAGACGACCTTCCTCTCGCGAGCGTGGGCACCCGAGAAGCCGGCAGAACCTCCACCTACAAAAGACCCGACGGGTTAGAAAATGACTCCGTAGCCTCTGGGCTCCGGCAGCCTATCGGATCACTGCTTAGCTCTCCCAGAACTGAGGGGGTGGGCCTCTATTTATAGGGCTCCGGAGGGTGGAGGCGTCCAGGACCCTGGACACCTCCATCAGGGCCGAAATAATATTTTATTCTATTTTTATTGATTTTTTTGGAATACTTTTGTGGAGGCGTCCAGGGTCCCGGACGCCTCAAGCAGGTCCACCGAAAACCGACGACGGCCGCACGCGTTTGGCACAACGCGTGGTTTTGTGAGCGGCGCCTCGTGATTCAGAAATGGGCGCGTCCAGCTGGCTGGACGTCTCTATAATTTGGATTTTTTCACACACGACAAACCGTCGTTCGGTGGCCGGCGCCCATGAGGGAGTTGATGGAGGCGTCCAGGGGCCTGGACGCCTCCAAGAGTATATTATTTTTCATTTTTCTTTTGTCTTTTATACAAGGGCTGGCATATTAATTTTTTTTATTTGTTTTTATGGAGGCGTCCAGGGGCCTGGACGCCTCCATTAATATGTATTTTTTATTTATTTTATTTTTTTATGCCAACTGGTATTTTATTAATATTTATTATTATTAGTTTTTATGGAGGCGTCCAGGGTTCTGGATGCCTCCATTAAAATATATATTTTTTTATTTATTTTTGGGCCCTGATAAAAATAAGAAAATAATAAAATAAATTAAAAAGATGGGGGCGTCCAAGGGCCTGGACGCCCCCATTAAGACCCACCCGGGTCCTCAAATCAGGCGTCGGCGGCCGCCCGGTAGACCCCCTTCTTGATTCCGGAACCTCTTGATGCGTCCGACTGGTGTTGATGCCGTCCGAATGCCGTGACGAGACGATTCCGGATGCCGAAAAAGGCAGAAGAAGACCCGAGAAAAGGAAGCACTCGAGTGATTCAGAATGCGTAAGCCGTTGCGGGGCGTTGTATAGTAATATGAGACTTCTCAGGAGACGTCAAGAGTGGCGTGTCTACAGCTGCCCCGCCTTGGCGTCTGCTTTGCAAGGGAGCGACACGTAGTGGAATGGTATCGAAGTGGAGTGGAGTGAAGTGGGAGCGGACTGATAAGTTGATGCCAAGGTGTGATGAGACACGCTTTTGACGTTACTGTTTGGAATCTTTCCTGGAGTTTCAATGAGGCGACCTTGAAGAAGGTCTTTCAAACATTGACGATTGCTTGGACGGAGATCAAATAAGGGAGGGTGAGATGTGCGCTCAGGCACGAAACAAAAGGAGACCAACTTCTCGGTGTGGAAGTACCTGGGTCATAAACCGGAGGTTTCACCTTTGGGGAGCGGTTACCAGCCAATGTGGAAGTGCTGCGGCCAAGGTGGGTCAAAAAATGTAAAGGAATATCTGAGGGTCTGTCCAAACAAGGGTCTCCTTTGGAAGAGCAGCGTAGGGCTGTCTCAAGGAAACTCAGTATTTCATTCGGAGTGGAATATCTCATATTTGTGGGAATTGGAGCACAACGGCTTTCACAATCGAATCACTTGAATGATCTTCCGCAATAAATCAAAGTCCTATATGAATGCATGCTGGGTTCAAAGAAAAATTTAAAACAAACTAAAATAGAAAATAGCCAAGGATAATATTGTCAACTTGTGAAGAACGGGTCAGGATACCGACCCGGTGAGCTGATACTGGGCTGGGGCCCGTTTATCCGCGCACCAACTCACTGAATGGAACCGTCGTCCCCATTCTATCACAAGTTGACGGCCTATCCGTACAACCCAAATTCCTCTGGGATCATCATCATTTTTGTTGAAGGGGAACTCAGATCCCAGATTCGTTCGAGCCGCAAGGTCCTTGACATGTTCTAGTAGCGTAAGTATCATATACTACGATGCATGACAAGGTGGGACCAACCAATGAAAGGTGGGACAGGAGATAGGACAAAGACGTCCGTTAGTAAAACCTGCACAGGCCAGCAAAGGTTAGCAACATCATAAAGTAGCAGAATCATAGCAGAATCGCACCACAGTTCAAAGGAGATCCAGACAAAATCCTGATAGCGACCGCTGATGTGACATGTTCTGTCCTGTAGCGATCTTCCCTTCCTATAAGAACTCCCCTTAGGCTAGTTCATTCAAATGCACCAAGGTGGGTTTTGGAAGCTCAGGAGAGGAAGGAGAGGAGAATCTAGAGATTTCAGGATGGAAGGAGAGTCTTCCCGCGTTATGAAGAGGAGCAGGCCTAGCAGCGAGATCAGGCGACTCTCCGACCTCGAGGGTCATCTGAGTGGGACGATCATGTCGCATATGGTAAGCTGATTCATTTCAAATTTCTCCACGTGAACCTTCTTCTTACTTACTTCATTTCTTCTTCTTTCCTCTTCTAGCCATATCCACTCTTCCCAGGCCCGAGGAAGTTTTCCAAGCTGCCGTGGCTTTCAAAGCTGACTTCCAATATCTCCATTGGCATGAGGGCCATACTCTCGAAGTGGCATCTGCAGGGGCTCCTTATTCACGCCAAGCATTACGAGAAGATTCGTATGGACTGGGCGGCTATGGGCGCACTAGTGGAGATCTGGCATCCCCAGACCCACACTTTTATCTTCCCGACCTTCGAGGTGACCATCCTCCTCGAGGAGGTGGAACTTCTGCTCGGATTGAAGAAATTCAAGAGTGACGGGAAGGTGAAGGCTATGCGGATGCTGACACGGGGGACTTCTGAAAGTGTCCTTGGAAGCTTCATGCCGCCCGACGCAGCCAGAAAGGTCCGTACTCAAAAGGGGATCGATCTCCAAAAGCTTGCGGAGTGGGTCATGGACGCCCTGAGAGGGTCACCAGACGATGACTATTTGGAGGGAATCATGAAGGGGTTCACCATTTGTCTGGCGGGTGCTCTCTTGTTCCCTTATACCGACAACATGGTGGAGGAAGACCAACTGGGTGCTATCTGCGGGATCTGGCGTGGAAAGAGGGTGGGACCCGCCGTCCTTGCCTATCTTTACAGCGGCCTTACTGCCTCGAGCATGGGTAAGCCTCCTTTTGGTTGCGCACTTGTCTTGAATTGCTGGCTGGATTTGCATTTCAAATTCGACCACCGCGAGGGAATGCCAACTGCTTCGAAGCTCTTCCAACAAAGCCCTCTTCATCACATAGCCGACGTGTTAGGCTTCGGTGGTACTGTAGTGAACCGCGTTCCGTGGCTGAAGAAACGTGAAGACTGGCGGTCTCACTTCCGCACCGTGACACAAGGCTTCTTTACTTGCGCACCGGCATGTTTGCTTTCGCTTGATCTCCTCATGAGGCCTTCTCCCGAAGTTGATCTTCAACTGATCGGCGCGACCGAGTTCGTCCTTTATAATGCGCATCGGTGCTGCCTCCAGATTGGCATCCCACGCCATTCGTTCCCGCCACCGACTGGCATCGTTCCTTTGAAGAAAGGGAGTTGGGCACTGAAGCGGACGCGAAGGAAGCGAAGGCCATTAAAGCTCCTTGGAAGACAAGTGTTGCGGGAAAGGCCTTAGCGCACGTGGTGGAAGAATGCGAGCCGTGGAGGGCTTATGTAACCGAACTGGGGAAGTTAAGGCCTAAGGCGCCTAAGCCCCTGATGTAGCTCATTCTGCTTTCTGATGGAATAAAATCTGGCATTTGGATGTTTCGGACCCCCGTCCCCTTAATTATTATCTTTTTTGTGGTTTTTCTTTTTCTTTCCTTTTTTTCTTTTGTTTGGATTATATACATACTTTAACCCCCTTTTTTCTTTTTTTTTTATATTTTTTATTATTTTTTATTATGGGGGCGTCCAGAGGCCTGGACGCCCCTAATTTTTATTATTTTTTTATTATTATTATTTTGATTTTTTGGTTTCGGGGCGTCCAGGGAACTGGACGCCCCTAATTTTTTATTTTTTTTATTTTTTAATTTTTTGGTTTGGGGGCGTCCAGGCGCTTGGACGCCCCTAAGGTTTTTGAATTTTTAAAAAAAAAATAAAAAGTGGGGGCGTCCAGGCGCCTGGACGCCCCAATTAAAGATTAATCTATATATAGGGGGGGCTCCCCCCTAACTCACTTACTGTTCATTCTGACCGTCCAGCCACTCCAAACGACCCATTCTTAGTCCCAATGGAGCGAGGAGGATCGAGCCAGGGTCCAGGGAAGCGGAAACGATTGGCTCGTCGTGCGAGGAGGTTGAGGGATGATGCCGAGGAGGCCGCAGCAGAGGAGATTGCTGCGGGTGAGGAGATGGAGGTGCCGCTTCTGGCCGCGGAGGCCGCTGCGGATGCTGGTGACGCGGGAGAGGACGATCACGACCCGGTAAGTACTTCGGAATTCTCACTTTGTGGTTCAATAGGCTAAAACGGGCGTGCGAGAGGCTGTGAGAGAAGGCCGGGTAGTGAGAGAAGGAGGCGTCCAGGGGCCTGGACGCCTCCACTTTTTTTATTTTTATTTATTTATTTATTTACGTAAATAATAAAATAAAATTAAAAAATAAGGAGGCGTCCAAGGCCTAGGACGCCTCCATAATAATATATATATTATATATATTTTTTTTGTTTTTGGTTCTTGGATTTTTTTTGAAAAAAAGAAATAAAGAAAAATAGGAAGGAGGCGTCCAAGGGCCTGGACGCCTCCAAAAAATAATATATATATATTTTTTAAAAAAAAATAAAATAAAAAGAATAAATAGTATATACAGTGTTATTGTTTATTACTGTTCATGATGCTGATGTGTTCTTTGTTGGTTTTTGTGGTGTGCAGGGCGTGATGAAGGGCCGGATCAGCTGGTCCTTGGTGGTGGCAGCATACCGTGGGCTGCCGGATTTCCAGAGGGCGCGTGTGGACGCCATGGGCTTTGGAGCTTTCCTTAGGATCGAGCCCTTCCGGCTCGACCTTCCTCTTATCCAGGCATTGAGGGAGCGGTGGCACGCACCGAGCCGGGCGTTTTTGATGCCGTGGGGGCACATGGTGCCGACACTAGAGGACGTGGCTCGGATTACCGGGCTACGGGTTGACGGAGAGGCAGTCAGCGGGGTCACCTACCCCGACTACCGAGAGAGTGCCCTGGACCTGCTGTGGTTAGAGACGAGCGTGACTGATAGAGACAGCAGGGTAGTCGGCCGAGTGGAGATCATGGAGGCGCTCGGATTCGTCGACCCGCGCCAGCGGGTTAGCGAGACTGGAGCGGAGTTCTTGGCTCGACTGGAGGGGGATGCTCGTGCAGCTTTCACCCAGGATCCGAGCGAGAGGGAGCTGGTGGACCTAGATCTTCGGAGGTTTCTTTTCTTCTTCCTGGACCGCCTTCTGCTGGGGACGAAGGGGGATGGCATCCACTGCCGTTTCCTCGGGATCTTGGCGGATCTGGACAGAGTGGGACACTACGCGTGGGAGCGGCTCTGCTTGCCCATTTGATTGCTGATCTCTCCCAGACTTCGGAGAAGGAGACGACAGTCAGCGGCTTCGCACCTTTCCTCCAGGTAAACATTTTATTTATGCATTCCCACAGTTAAATATGCAATTATTGTACTAATGATGTATGATGGATGCAGGTGTGGAGCTATTACTATTTCCCGATGGGGAGGGCTAGGCATGGGAACAGGAGGGCCGTGCCTCTGGCGCGGCAGTGGAGGCCGGTCGTGGTTGCAGCACCCCACGGCTACCAGCTGGCGTCACTTCGTCGGGAGCTGAGCGAGTATCCCGAGGCCATGGTATGATGCGTATGATTTTTTTTTGTGTTTATGCATGTGACTGAATGGTAACTAATATGATGTATGTATGGTGATGCAGGTGGTGTGGAGGCCCTACCTGGGCATGGGCGATGCTGGCCAGCCCTGGGTTGTAGCGGGTCTTCCTCGCTTCAGGCGGGACGTGTGGGTCCATTGCCTGAACGAGATTGAGCCGCTGCGGCTTAGACTGGTCATGAGGACGTTGGGGCTAGCCCAGGAGTGGGTTGACGTAGATGCGCCGGCCCGCATTGGGCGGAAGACCAAGGGGAAGGCGAAGATTGTGGACTGGCGTACGCGCTTCCCAGCACAGTACCAGGACTGGCAGCAGGGCGGGGTCCCAGTGGTGTCCCACGTACAGGACAGCACAGACTACATGAGACGGTACCGAGCTACGTACGGGGACCGCCTCTCCTTGGGTGGTATGGCAGGGGTAAGTGAAATGAAACTGCTCCACCTTTCTATATGTATATGCATGGGATACTAACTTATGTGTAATGCAGGATGCTCGTGATACCATGATCGCCGACCTGCGGGCCCAGTTGGCGGACGCCAGGCGACAGTTGGTGGCCATCCGACAGGAGTTGGAGATCCTGGTGAGTCTATGCAATGCATTTTTTTTGTGACCTGGATTTTTGATGCTTAGCCTTTGACTGACGTTTGCCCCGTGTTTCAGCGGGCCCACCAGACAGCGGCAGCCGGGATGGCTGGTGGAGCGGGTTCCAGTTCGCGGGGCCCTCCTCCAGAGGTTTCTGCCCTCCAGGAGCAGCTGGCGCACGCGGTGGCTCGGGCTGAGGAGGCCGAGCGTGACCGCGAGGCTCGAGTGAGTGTTTGCTTGGCCCCGACCCTTTTCTAGCTGCTTTCCTTCTATCACTGTTCTCTTACGGTGCATGCGTGCTTTGACAGGTGGCCGAGATTCGGGAGGCCCTGGCCCGTGCTGTTCGTGCTGAGCAGGAGCGCGATGCCTGGGTGGCAGAGCGCGATGCCTGGGTGGCAGAGCGTGACGCCCGGATTGCGGAGCTGGAGGAGGAGCGTCGACGGGAGGCTGAGGAGCTCCCTCGTGACGTGCTGGATCTGCGGATCGCCCTCGAGCTGTCGAGGAGAGAGGCGATGAGGGAGAGAGAGGAGAGGGAGAGGGATAGGGAGAACGTGGAGAGAGAGAGGGAGAGCGTGGAGAGAGAGAGGGAGAGGGATAGGGAGAGAGAGAGGGAGGAGCGACAGCGGGATCAGACCGAGAGGAGGGCTCTAGAGGCCCAGCTGCTGGAGCTCCGATTGAGTCTCGGCACGGCGGAGGGGAGGCTTCGGGAGAGCGAGGAGCGGTACCAGAGGGCGAAGGAACGCGGGGCGCGACTTCGTCAGTCTGGTTCTTTTTCCATGGGCAGCTATCTGGTCTCTTCGGCCGAGGAGCGTCGTCGCGCCTTCGAGGCTGGAGTGCCACCGCAGGGCGAGGCGAGCACGGCTTCTCAGGGTTCGCAGAGGCCCCCTAGGGATCCCCGGCAGAGGAGGGAGGAGAGAGATGACCAGGAGGGTGGTGGTGAGAGTTAGAGAGTTGCTTGTACACGTCACCCTTCTCACTGTATGATGTACTTTCGGCTATTATATGAAATGGAAATGGCTTTTTTGTGTTGTGTGTACCTTTCTCTCTCCCACACTTTCTTCTTTGCACTGAGTTGTCCTTTGAGGCACGCTCCGCGAGACCTTGCCCTGAACAGCGGGGAACTACGCTTTGCACGGGGGGATTTTGTTTCCTTTTCCCCCTTTTGGGCGCGTCCAGGCGCGAGGACGCGTCTTAATCCTTGAATTCAAATTTAAAGCGTCGGTGGCCTTTCTTCTCCCGTGCCTTACCCGCAAACGAGCCCGCCTTCTGCCGAAACTCGCTTGCCCCTTTTCTCGTCTTCCTCCTCTTTTGATCGATGGAGTTCGGTGGGCCTGACCACGGTGAAGGTGGAGAGGGACGCGGGACCCCTCGCCCAAGGAGGGACGCGCCCGAGCACGGAACGGCGTCCATGGAGGAGGAAGGGCCGCTCCGGGCCCCCGAGGGACCCGAGGGGCCCGATGGCGTGGGAGGAGGTGAACACGGTCCGGTAGGTGCTTCGATCTCTTCCTCTTTTAATTCATTTTGGGTTTTGAAGCGAGCCGCGCGAGGGGGAAAGGGTTCGGCGAGTGTTGCACTCAAATGATGGACGCGTCCTAGACAGGGGACGCGTTCCTTTTGACTGATGTGGACCCCTTTCTTGGTGCAGGACATGGCAAGGACCCTGGGTCTGGCCGATGAGTGGGCGAGTGCGGACGAGCCGAGCCGCGTCAGGAGGGAGAGTCGCGGCAAGGCGAGGCTCGAGGAGTGGCCCGTACGTCTCCCTGGACAGCAAGGGGGTATACTGGTGCAGGACAGTGCCGACTTCCTGCGGCGGCAGAGAGAGAGCTACGCGGGGCTTCCCCAAGCTGGGGACACGCGTGGCATCGGCGGCTCGCGCGCCCAACTGTCAGAGACTAGGCGGCAGCTGGCCGTCGCTCAACATGAGTTGTCGCTCCTGGTAAGTTATGTGCCGCACTTTTAACTTCAGATTTTGGAGTTTCACTGACGGCCGTTGTTTATTTTGTTCCAGCGTGCCCAGCAGACAGCGACGGTGGGAGTGGCTGGCGGATCTTCCAGTTCCTCGGCCCCTTTTCTCGAGATTGCCTCCCTCCGGGAGCAACTTGCCGGTGCGGTGGCCCGCGCGACCCGGGCGGAAGAGGAGCGTGACGCCTGGGTGGCGACTGTAGCGGAGCTGCGGCATCGCGGTGAGGAGAGACCTTCTCCAGACATCCTGGAGTTAAGGGTTCTTCTGCAGATGATGAGGAGAGAGGCAGAGAGAGAGAAAGCCGAGAGAAGGTCCGAGCGACAGCGGGATCTGACCGAGAGGAGGGCCTTGGAGGCCCAAGTGAGGGAGCTCCAGCTGGGCCTTCAGGCCGTCGTGCAGAGGCTAGGAGGGATGGAGACGCGCTACGAGAGAGCGCGAGAGTTCGGGGAGCGACTCCGCCAGTCCGGTCGCTTTGCCGCCAGTGGCTTCTTTGCCACGCCAGGGGAGGAGCAGCGAGTCACTGCTGCGGAGCAGGCGCCCAGAGGCGAGGCAGGTGCTACTGCACGGGGATCCCGGAGGCTTCTGAGGGACCCTCACCTCGGGGGAGAGGAGGAGAGTGCCCAGAGAGATGAGTGATGGTGAGGATTGGCGAGCTAGTGGACCCGCCACCTCTCTATGATTGTAGTGTTTGTGACAGCTTATGTAGAATTATGAATGGAGTGATTTGATTTTCTGCTGTTTATTTATTCTTTTGTGCGTTCCTTCTTCCCTACACTTCTTCTCCTTTGCACTGTTCCCATGTGATAGGTCTGCCGAGACTCCGCCTTGAGCGGAGAATCGCGTCTTGTTGTGACCATTTTCCACGGGAATCTGCCGTCGAAGTCAATAATGACGGCCCTAGTTTCTTTTCCCGAATGTTGTGTCAAATTTTGCGGACGTCCTCCAAATCATGATAGGGTATCCCTAGACAACATAGGGGCTAGTCGTCATATTCTTCGTCCAGTCAATCACCCTGTGCGAGCGGTGAAGCGACACATGGGACCGCTTGGCGGTGCCTCATTGCGAGGGCTATCATTGACAGGTGATGGAGGCAATCTTGGCCCGCACTCCTTCCATTTCTATAAATTCTTGTCCCTTTTATCTTCCCAGGTATATCGAGGACTAACTCGAGGAGCACAAGTTCTTACGGGAGAGGAGGAGTTCAAAATTCTGAGAGTTGGATGGAGGGCGAATCTTCCCATTCCTCGAAGAGAAGCAGGTCCAGTGGTAGTAGTTCCAGGAGGCTTTCAGACCTTGAAGGGCACTTCAGCGAAGGGGCCCAATCTCAACTCGTAAGCCAAGTTTTCTTGCCCTTTTCTCATTCTTTCTTCCTTTCTTCCGACCAAACCTCACCCCCATTCCTTGTATGCGTAGGTTGTGATGAAATCACAAATCTTATGGGAGTTGGTAGTAGCAGCGTACAGGGGCCTCCCAGATTTTCAGAAGGCGAGGCTAGACGTGATGGGATTTGGTACCTTTCTTCGGATCGAGCCGATCAAGCCCGACCTGGTTCTGATCCAAGCCTTGTGTGAGAGATGGGACCCAGTGAGCCGGGCATTCCTGATGCCCTGGGGGCACATGGTGCCCAGCTTGGAGGATGTGGTCCGGATCACAAGCCTGAAGGTAGAGGGCGAGGCAGTGACCGGAGTCACTTACGCGGACTACAGAGAAGGTGCCCAGAAGTTACTGGGTCTGGACCTGGATGGTCGGAAAAACAGGTCGGTAGCTAGGGCGTCCCTGATGGATGCATTAGGGCTCACCGACACTCGTCGGCGGGACGATGAATCCTCAGAAGAGTTCATGGAAAGGATAGAAATAGGATGCCGCGCCGTGTACTGCACAGATTTCGGCGACTGGGAAAGATGCAACATAGATTTGAGGAGATTTCTCCTCTTCCTTTTGGGGAGATTGGTACTGAGCTCGAAAGGGGACGGTATCCAATGTTGCTTCCTGGAGCTGCTGTCAGACCTTGAAAGAGTAGGGTATTATGCCTGGGGAGCCGCCATGCTGGCACACTTGTTTGCAGGCCTATTCCAAGAAACGGATCGTGAGATGACTGTGAGTGGTTTCACACCATTCATCCAGGTATTTTTGGTTTTGCTTGTTTTGTATTTTTTTGTGTTTTTGTAAAGTTCTGATGGCCTGCGCCGAGCAGCTGTGGAGCTATTATTACCTCCCTATGGGGAGAGCTCGGCATTGGCGACCTGCGATGGTGCCGCTAGCCAGGCGGTGGGAACCCATCATGAGTGCGGCACCCCTAACCTACCAACTGATGGTGCTAAGGCGGGAGCTACAGGAGTTCCCTGCAGCGATGGTAAACTGGAGACCCTACTCAGACATGGTCGATGCCGACCAGCCGTGGGTTCTAGCAAGTCGTGCCCGGTTCGGACGGGAACTGTGGATGCACTGCCTGAATGAAATCGAGCCGCTTCGGCTACGATTAGTTATGAGGACTTTAGGACTGGCTCAAGAATGGGTGGATTCAGCTGCGCCACCTCGTGTCGGGAGAAAGACGCGGGGACCGGCGACCTGCATTGACTGGCGCGTGCGATTCCCCGAACAGTACGAAGACTGGCAACGGGGTGGCACGATTGTAGAATCGCAGGCGCGGGATAGCGAGGACTACTTGCGTCTATATAGGACAAAGTACGCAGAGCGGCTCCAACCCCGGGGACTTGTGGAGGTAGGTTTCCCCTTTTTCTCTTTTCTTCTTTCTCCTTTTTTGGTTTTCTGGTGAAAATGCTGACTTGTAAGGCTGCAGGATGTCCGGGATGCCATGATAGCGAATTTACGAACTCGCTTGGCAGAGATGGAACAACAGTTGGGCGATGCCCGCGGAGCTACGAGCGCCTTGGTAGGTGTACAGTACGTTCCTAATTAAAACCCCAGATTCCAGATGTTGGCTGCTAATTCACGCGGTCGTAGCATGCCCAGATTGGCGCGGCTTCCCCAGCGACGGGAGTAGGTGGTACCTCCTCCAGCTTGTGGATTCCTACCTCAGAACTTAACTTGCTTCATGAGCAACTTGCTCACGCCACGCAGCGTGCTGCGGAGGCAGAAGGGATGCTCCGTATACAGGTAAAAGTTTCAGCGTTGAGTTCTCTTTGTTTATGCCTTATCGCGTATCTGAGATGGTACACTTGGCAGGAAAAGGAGACGGAAGAAGCGCTTGCCCAAGCTGCGCAGAAGGAGGCTAGGATAGCAGAACTGGAGAGGGAACTGCGGCGTCATCCTGATGACGACTCTTCTAGGGATGCTATGGAACTGAGGATCACTCTCCAGTTGGAGAGGGAAGACCGTGAGAGAGAACGGGCAGAGAGAGAAAGAGACGCAGAGAGAGAAAGAGCCAACAGTTTGGCTGAAAGGGAGGAACGAAGGGCCATGGAGGCCCAACTATTCGAACTCCGAATCAGCCTTGGTCTTGCTGAACAGTGGCTGAGAGATGGTGAGGAGCGCTACCGAAGAGCACGAGAGCGTGGCTTTCGTGTTGGTAGCTTCTCTACTGCTTCCGTGGATCAACGCCGGGATGTGGGAATAGGAAGGGGAGTACAGAGCGGTAGGAGTACCGCTTTTCGTAGTTGGGTAGCACCTTTGAGAGCGTTTTGCCCGGAGAGTAGTGGGACGAGTAATGCAGAGAGAGAGGGCGGAACTTGATGTAATTTTTTTGGTTTTTTTGGAATAAAATACAAGGTTCGGTTTGTTTGTTTTTCACCTATACTTCTGTTGCCTGAATCCCTGCACACATCACTGAAACAAACAAATCAGAATTTCTGTTCTGACTTGGCCCCTTGCTCAATAAGCAAATGGTCACTGTGACTGTCCTTGATAACTGGTCAAGGGGCCAAGCCTTTATTTAACGAAGGCAAGGGAAAGATGCGGTGATGATAAATGCGACAGGCAAGCACACGAATGCAAGCGGTATTAAAAGTGAGATGCTGCACGCAAATGTAATCATGCAAAATTGATTTGTTTTCTTTTTTTATATTTGATATTTTTTTTATCATAAAAAGATTTTTTGTTTGCAAATATGTACATTTCTCTTTTCCATTTTTTTTATCATTTCGATTTTTATATTGCTAATGCCCGGCAAGCACCCAAATGGCACCTGACCTTCGTGAGAACAGGGGTTTCTTACTAACCTCCCAGGTATCCTAAGTGCACATCTAGGTTGATTTGGGCCTCTAGACCCCTCGAATGATGATCCCGCCGGCTAAGACTTACCCTGATGACAATACCGTCATGCCATGCTTAGGCTCCCAGTTGCTTCCGACCGCAGGGATTCACCCAAAAGGTGTTTGAGGTAAAAGATATGCCCGACCCGGGTCTATTTCCTCACAACTCTAGATGGTATATGATGGAACACCCTGGAACCCTAACGACCAACCGCGCGACGCTGACCCGGAATCAGACGCCGTCGCACCCATAGGTGACGCGCTTGCATTGGCCTAAGCCCGAGGTTAAACAAGAAGACATCAAGGTGGTAAATAGGGGTCTTGACTAGCCAGAAACACGGAGACTCCTTCGCAGCGATAGCTTTTGCTTTTCAAAGTCGGCAACCAAATGTGTATATTAAAATAAGGTCGCAGACCC
This sequence comes from Amorphophallus konjac, assembly GCA_022559845.1. Taxonomy (NCBI): domain Eukaryota; kingdom Viridiplantae; phylum Streptophyta; class Magnoliopsida; order Alismatales; family Araceae; genus Amorphophallus; species Amorphophallus konjac. The sequence goes on from CM040122.1 coordinate 103,341,422, forward strand.
TAGGCAGTTTTTGTGGCCCATTGTCGGTGACGATCGTGCTTGGGACGCCGAATCTGGCGAGGATGTTCTTCATGATGAACTTGTAGACTGTTGACGCCTTGATTTCCGCGTAAGCTTCGGCTTCGGCCCATTTGGTGAAATATTCCGTCGCAGTAAGGATGAAAGATTTCTGCTTGGTGAGGGAATTGGGATCACCTAGGGGACCAATGATGTCGAATGCTCACATGGAGAAAGGCCATGGGGAGGATATTGGATGAAGTGAGGAAGATGGTGAATGGATTTTATCGGCGTGAAGTTGACACTTGACACACCTACAGACATAGACAGCACAATCTTCTTCCATAGTGGGCCAGTAAAAGCCTTGCCGAATGATCTTCTTGGCGAGCATCTGACTATTCACGTGGCCACCGCACACACCCGAGTGCATCTCCTCTACACATTTCCAAACCTCATCGTCACCAAGACATCTTAACAGAATACCAGTAAGGCTCCTCCTATAGAGTAGACCTCCAACCAAAGTATATTTCTGAGCCACCCTTCTTATGGCTTTCTTGTCCTCTGTGGTGGCCCCTTCAGGATAAGACTGATCTTGGCAGTATTTGACAATTTCATAGAACCATGGTTTCTCTTTATCAGCCAGTTCTTCTTCGGTCTCTGCCAACATGATTTCCCTCTTTTCAAGGATATCTTCCTGCATGATCTTCCTTGCTATCCTGTCTTTGATGTTTACGTAGGAAGCATCATCGATCGCAGGGGCGTGAAGTTTGTAGATGGAAATGGACTTAAACCATCTTCCTAGAGGGAACCTTATGGATGATGCCAACGAGGCGAGGGCATCAGCGAGAATATTCTGATGACGAGGGACATGAACAAAAATCAGTTTGGCGAACAGTTTGGCAAAGGCAGCAGTGAGTTCTTGGTATGGCTTGAGTTTGGGATCGCGAGTGCGATATTTAGTGAGCACCTGGCGAAGGATGAGTTGACTATCACCTACGACTCGTAACTCAGTGATACGAAAAGAATGAGCAAGTTCTAGGCCAGCTAGAAGGGCTTCATATTCAGCTATATTGTTGGTGACTGAAAATTTGAGCTGATATGCCAACGGGAATGTGAGGCCTTCAGGCGACAGGAGGGCGATGCCGATTCCTCTCCCTTGAGAATTCAGAGCTCCATCAAAATATAGCGTCCACATTGGCTCATCTGATTGGTTGATGGACATTAGTTCCTCATCTGGAAACTCTGATTGGACAGGATCGAACTTGGGAAGAGGATGGTGAGCGAGATGCTCGGCTATGGCATAGCCTTTAATCACCTTTTGCTGGATGTAGGTGATGTCGAACTGAGAGAGAAAACTTTGCCAGCGTGCTAGCCTATCCGTAAGGACGGATTTCTCCAGAAGGAATTTGATAGGATTCATTCGAGCAATCAAGTTGACTTCGTGAGCCAAGAAGTAGTGCTTCAATTTCTGCACTACCCAAACGAGGGCAGCACAGGTTTTCTCCATGCCGGTGTACTTCTGCTCACAGGGATTGAGAAGTTTGGACAAGTAATAGGTTGCCCGTTCCTTGCCTTCTTCATCAGCTTGTGCGAGGACGGCTCCCACGGAGTCATCCAAGACTGAGACGTAAAGGATCAGAGGTTTTTCTGGTTTGGGTGGAATGAGAACGGGTGGACTAGCCAGATATTCCTTCAACCCTTCAAAAGCTTTCTGACATTTAGAATTCCAGTGGAATTCTACTCCTGGCTTGGTCAACTCGTAGAGAGGTCTACACCTTTGTGAATGTTGAGACACAAACCGACGAATAAACTGCAACCTCCCGATTAAACCTCGGACTTCCCTCAAATTCTTGGGAGGCGGCATATCCCTGATGGCCTTAGCTTTGTCGGGATCAATCTCGATCCCTCTTTTACTCACAATGAACCCCAGCAATTTACCCGACGACACACCAAACACACACTTTTTCGGGTTCATTTTCAATTGGAACTCTCTTGACCTTTGCAAGACCTTAGCCAAAACTTCTGGATGTTCCATCCTGGTCCTTGATTTCACCAATAAGTCATCCACATACACTTCCAGATATATGTGCATCATGTCATGAAATATGGCCATCATCGCTCTTTGGTAAGTAGCTCCAGCATTCTTTAATCCGAATGGCATGACCACGTAACAATATGTTCCCCAAGGGGTAGTGAATGACGTCTTTTCCTGATCCTCTTCTGCCAAACGAATTTGATTGTATCCTGAAAATCCATCCATGAAAGAGAGGGTTTCGTAGCCTGCCGTGTTATCAATCAGCACATCAATGTGAGGTAAGGGAAAATCATCCTTTGGACACGCGCGGTTAAGGTCCCGGAAGTCGATGCAAATCCTGACTTTCCCATCTTTTTTCATGACCGGGATAATGTTCGCCACCCATTGAGGATAAAGGACGACTCTAATGAACCTGGCTTTGTGGAGCTTATCGACCTCTTCCTTCATTTTCAAAGCCATCTGAGGGTGGAAACGCCTTAACCTTTGTTTTACCGAGATGGACCCTGGTTTTAGGGTTAAACGGTGTTCGACCAGGGTTGAATCCAGACCCGGCATATCCTCGTAGCTCCATGCAAACGTGTCCTTATATTCCTTGAGGACCTCAATTAATGCCTCTTCTTCAGAGGGTGGTAGGTTGTCACTTATGAGGATGATCCTAGGGTCTTCCTCAGTTCCCAAGTTGACTTCTTTGGTGGATTCTTCTACGGCGGTTGACGGCTCGTCGAATCTCCTCATTCCACTAGCGTATGCGCCCGCCGCATCCTCATATTCTTCACCCTCATCTTCAGTGGGGCATTCTTCATCCGTGATCTCGTAGACTCCATACCCTTCATCAGATGCACAGTCGCCCTCGCATTCTATTTCGGGTAGCTGGATGGGATTTTCTAACAACTGGGGAATGACAAGAAGGGCCTGACACCTGGCGGCCAAATCCAGAAGGAATCGACGAGGGATCTGCCTACCCTTGGATTTCTTCCTAGGTACTACCCTTGGCCTATCATTCCTAGATTGACTGACAATATTTACAGAAGAAGAGGAAGACGAAGAGGATGGTGTAGAATGTACAGGAGAAGACCCCTCAGAGGAGGGGTAGAAAAGGTCGCTCATCGGACCTTGGACGGGTGGTCCGCAAGGCGGTACGCACCCGTGGGAGATGTAGGAGGTTTCCTCAACGAAGATGTGTTGTTGGGGAGTTTGAAAATTGACGTTTTTTTTTCGTTTTCATTTTTAATGACAAAGCAGTGAAAAGAGATTGGAGGAGAGAGAAAAGGGGTTATGGCTAGAGGATTGTGAGGCTCATAGAGCAGATCATGGTTGAAGACCTGGCGCGGGTTGAAAAGCCCGCGCAGGTATGTAAGCAAAGAAGGGGACCTGGGAAGATCATCAGACAATTGTCTGGCCCAGGAAGAAGATATCAGCAAAGGCTGAGACGAGTGGATGGAGAGGATGGCGGCTAATGAGCCGTCGACGGCAATGTTGAGGACGGATGAAGATCCGTCGATGACAGAGTCCTTCTGGCGAGGACGAGGATAGTTTGGAACCTTGGCAAGAGTGGTAATATTCTCTGGTATTTCGGAGATCAATGGTGGTCCTTCAAGCTGCGGAGATGAGAACATCCTTTCTAGTGCAACGGAAATGTCCCGTATGTCGAACCATTTGTCCCACTCGCATTCCGGATCCTTGATCTTGCCTCTTTTGGTGATCCTCGGACATTTTTCAGCCAAATATACAGCATGTGATCCCCCATATGCTTCTCGTGGGTGATCTCCCATCTGAACAACGGGCCCTCTGTTGAAGTGGTTTGATAGAGTCCACGTGAGGGGCTTCCAATCTGCCTTGAACGGTCCTTTGAAGCCTAGGCCAAACCTGCGGTTCGGCCTAATTTCCTTTGGCGGTTTGAGCATACCCTGTGACTGTGCGCCCAGACCTTTTCCTTGTTGATAGCCGATGTTCCTCATAATCTCCCAACCTTTGGAGTGAAAAGGGAGACATGATGTTGTGGTTGCCCTGACCGGCTCCTTTGGTGCTAGTGGAACATGAGACGGATCACGTACGTCCAGCAGTGACAATATGGGCCGATGAGACGGCCAAACAGAAGGCAGAGAGGTGTTGATAGCATCCACTGTGTGAAGGACAGGTGTACTGACCACTTTAATAATTCTCCCATTGTAAGGAAACTTCATGCACTGATGGTTGGTGGAAGGCACAGCGTCCATGGCTTCGATGTAAGGGCGACCCAGTATAGCCTTGAATGTGGGGTCCATGTCGAGGACATGGAATTCCGTGGGAATTGACATGGGGCCTAGTTCTGCCTTCAGAATAATCATCCCCTGCGGCGGCCTTTTGCTATTGTCATAGGCCGTCACCGTGATCGAGGAAGGTCTTATTTGTTCCTCGTCGACCCCACACAACTGAAGAGTGCACATGGAGATCACATTTATGGATGCACCCGTGTCCACAAGACACGGGTTTATGGATACCCCATTAATTTTTATTGAAATGCACAATGCATATTTCCGAGCTTCCTTGGGAGCGAGCTCGTAGTTGTGAAACATGATGGCTGGTTGTGTGTCTGTTGGGGTCAGGACGGTCGAAATCTTCTCCACGGGGAGGTCTTCATTCACCATGACCCTTTGAAGGTACTCCATTAAGGCTGCCTGGTGGGATGTGGATCTTTGAAGTAGCTCCAGGATGGAGATCCGAGCAGGTGTCTTATCCAAGTGTTTCAATAGATCATACTGTGTTCCAGGGATAGCTCTTTCTGGTTGTTCTCCATCATCCTTCTCTGGCTGAGATAGCTCAGGATTCTGACTGTTGTGGGGGAAAACCCTGTGGAAAATCCTTCCACTCCGGAGCACCATTGCCTGCGGCTTTTGTACCTCTGTGGGGGTAGCAGTGGGTTTTAACAGGGGTTTGAGGGGTAGTAGTGGAGGAATGGTTGATGAAGCAGGGGTGATGACGGGAGCAGGGATTCTGATGAGGGTTTGTTAGGTGGAGGCATGGCGGAGGTAGAGGGGATATTGCGCGGATTATGAAGGATAAGGGGTTTAGACGGTGGAGGTGGAGGTAAGGTTTGAAACGGGTAATGGTTTTGAGGTGGATGGTGGGTGATGAGTGGTTTTGAAGGCATTAGTGGTGATGTGGTGGAGAAAGACGGGGTTATGTATGGTTGACGGATGATAAGGGGTTTAGAAGGCGTAGGGGTAAATGTGGTAGAGGTGGATGGTAAAGTGGGGGAGTGAGAGAAGGTGAGAGGGTGTGAAGGCGTAGTGGAGAGTGTCGGTTGATAGGAGGTCGGGGTGCGGATGAGAGGGCGTAATGGTAGTGGAAATGGTGATGGTGATACTGACGCGGGTTGATGAGAGAGAGGTGCTACCCGGGCAAGGTGAGGGGGTTGCATGACGATAGGGTTGGAGGTAGAAAGAATGGAGGTACTTTCCTGGTGCCACACCTGCTCTCTCCCGACTTCCGGGAAGGAGGAGATGGGGTTAACCTGATGATTGGGCTGTTGGTGCTCCGGTAATGGATTCTGGATTATTCCCATGTCGGGCTGTTGTTGTGGGGCCTGCTGAGGCTGTTGTTGTTGTTGTGGTTGCTGCTGCTGCTGCTGTTGTAACTGCTGCTGTGGCCTCTGAGGAGGTCTCCTAGCCTTGAGAGCCGCGACGTACCGTCTCATCTCATCCCAATCTATTTGATGTTCATCATTCATATCATGGATGTAATCTTTGAAATGGAAGCAGTAATCTACTGTGTGTCCTGGCTGCCTGTGGTAGACGCAGTATTTGGAGGTATCAACATTGGGGGGCCACGCGGGCCTTTCTCTAGGTAGGGCGAGTTGGTTTGATGCCATGAGGGCATTAAAAATGTCTGCTAAGGTTTCTGGCAATGGTGGATAGTAGGCTCTCTTGGGACCGAGCGGCCTCCTTTGTTGCTGTTGGGGACCATAGTTCCCGGGGGTGGAACTTGGTTGTACTGAAGCGGTGGTTGTTGTTGCTGAGGTTGTGGTTGTTGTTGCTGGGGTTGGCGCAATGGAGGCATATTATCCTGGGGTGGATTATTTTGGGGTGGAGGACGAAGAGGGAAAGGACCTGGTTGAAGGGGAAGTCGGGGCATTTGTGGAGGCCTTGGGTTGACCGCATAGTTGGCATTGTTGACCGCACTGACTTGCTCATTTGTCACGACCCCTTCTGTGGCTCCGCCCGGGACACCAGCGCCTGTCTTTCTGACCACTTTGGGCTTCGGCGACTCAAACATGTTCATGATGGGGGAGTCTTTTAGCTGGGTTTGGATGTATCGGGCCCTTTCATAGAGTTCCTCCATTGTAGTAAGTTTATTCATGGCCAGGACATGTCTGAACTGTGGGGTTGCATTAGACACAATCATCTTCACTTGTTCGGGCTCGGAGAGGGTATCCCTTATTCTTTCCGCCAGAGACCTCCATCTATCAGCATATCGGACAAAATCCTCGTCGGGTTTCATCTTTTCAGCCACTAGGTCGGTAATGGAGAGTGAGGGACCGACCCTATCCCTATATTTCTGCAAGAACCTTCTCTGGACTATTTCAAAATTCTCGGCCTCGCGGGGCTCCAGAGAATAGAACCACTCAAGCGCGGGACCATCCAATGATCTCCGAAAGAGGTATGCCAGGGACCTCTGATCGTTTTGCCAGTAAGAGGACTCATACATGAAATCCTTGAGATGAATGAAGGGGTTGCCGGTACCATTGTATCTGCGGTACGTGGGCATTTCGGAGGGAGGAAGATGAATGACGGGAAGGATTGGCAAAGCAACCTCCGGGGTGGCTTTCACGTCCACCATCCTTCTCAGATTTTGAAACTGCTCGTCCATGCGGTTGAACCTATTGAGGAGCGATTGGGCGAGCTCCTCTGGGGGTGAAGGTGGCACTTGCCATTGGGGGAGAAACTGTCTCCCAGAGACTTGAGGGGGGAACCCAGAATGAGAGGGAGCTGTCGGACCGCCGACAGTTGGCCCGGCTGAAGCGGTGTCTGGGGAACAACGGGAGTTTGAGATTGTGATGGGAACTGGAATGAGGGTGGTTGTTGGCTCGCTTGACCTTGAAGCGAGGGAGACTGGATGGCTTGCGCCAATGAAGGAGATGGAATGGCCTGCACGGACTCTTGGAGAGGTGCGATGGCCGGAGTTGATTCCTGGGGCGTGGGGGAAACAGATTTCCCCTTTAGAATGGCCTGGAAGGCCCGGAGCTGTTCAGAGGTAAGCTCCGTGTTGGCGAGGACGCCCAGTAAGGAAGTGATATCCTGTGGTAGGGACGTGTCCCCGGCAATAACCTGCACCTCATGTGAGGGGTCATGAGAAGGACCCGAGTCCATAGCATAGACTCGCGGGTCGGCTGTCAAACCACGACTAGGGTGGTTTTCCTCAGAAGACTCGTGAGACATGCTCACAGTTTTCCCAGAACGTAAAAACATACACTAGCAAGTAGGTAGCAGAGATTATCAAACAAGTGGATGCCTTTACGCCCTTTTTTGTGTTTTGATTTTGATGATTTTTTTGTATTTTTAGCGAGATCCGAAGTTCACACAAAATGGGGACCCTAGTTTATTTTTGTTTCACCGCCGTGTCAGCTAGGGTCTCTCGTCTCACCACGAATGAAATGACTAACTCGGGGAACTTCAATGGTACAACCAGCCCAGTGAACGAAGAGGAGATTCTTCGATGTCGGGGACTTACGGAGGTCCCAGTGTAGGAGATTCTAGTCCGTTGAGAGGAATTCCCAAACGGAGAGTCCTTCCTTCACCGGGAAAGGGTGATCCTCAAAAAATAAAAAAAGGATAGAAAAGAGGAATGGATGTATGCAATGGAATGCTGACAGATATATGGAGTGGGAAAACAACAGAAATAACAGACATATAATAAACAAAGAACCAATCAAAACTGACGGTGCTGCCGTGAGCACAACGGGGGCGCGCGCGGGCGCGAAGGTGGAGAGGCACGGGTGGTGCCGAACTTGCAAGGGTAGCCGAAAGGAAGCAGTAGAGGTCCCACCGTGATCGCCAATCTGTGAGCGACGTCACGCGGTTCGGGGAAGAGCGGAGAGGGACGCGGAGCGCGCGCGGGCTCCTCTTTTCTTTCTTTTGGTGTTTGTTTGCTGCAACACAGAAATAAGAGAAGGGGAGAAGGGGCCACCACGGGAGATTGCTCCGGCGGGGCGAGCAGGACAAGTGTGATATAGCAAAATATGGGGGTTAACCGGCCATAGCGGGAAGTGACTCGCCGCGGCCTCGGGGGGGACGTGAATGGTGCAAAAATTAAATAACAAGAATTGAAACGGCCATTGGGGAAGTGACTCGCCGCGGCCTCGAGAATATGAGCAGATAATAAGATGACAGAATATGAAGAGAATACAAAGAGCAGGAATTTAAACGGCCATTGGGGAAGTGACTCGCCGCGGCCTCGATGATAAGAGCAGAATATAACAGAATATAAAGAGAATATAAGAACGGAAATTTAAACGGCCATTGGGGATGTGACTCGCCGCGGCCTCGATGATATAAGCAGAATATAACAAAACATAAAGAGATTATAGGAATAGAAATTTAAACGGCCATTGGGGAAGTGACTCGCCGCGGCCTCGATGATATAAGCAGAATATAACAAAATATAAAGAGAATATAGGAAACATAAATTTAAACGGCCATTGGGGAAGTGACTCGCCGCGGCCTCGATGATAAGATGTGATCGCCAGGGGCCAAAAGACCCCAAAATAAGAAAGTGATCGCGCCTACCTCGAGAGCGGGAGATGGCGGGTTGCTTCTTCCTCTCCCTTCGGCCGGCCGACGGAGAGGGCTTTCCTCGGTTACCCTTGCAAAACAACGACAAACAAGTAACAAGTGGATTAGAAAGATGAAGGTGTAGTATTCAAATCCTTGCGATAAAAGTAACGAAATGATGGCAAGACACACACCTGGTTGGTGTTATCTTTTAAACCCCTCTCGGACTCGAGTGGGAGAAAAATGAGATGATGGATGCAAGAAGTATAAGAGAAGAGGCGCCCTTGTGAAGGGGGATAGAGGATGCAGTATGATGAATGTAAAGAACTATGAAGAAGAAGGGGAAGAAAAGGCTTATTGGATGAGCCGAGGGTGAAATCCGGCGGAGCTCCGGCAGCGTGGGGACGACGTGGAAGCGCGGTGGATGAAGACGACCTTCCTCTCGCGAGCGTGGGCACCCGAGAAGCCGGCAGAACCTCCACCTACAAAAGACCCGACGGGTTAGAAAATGACTCCGTAGCCTCTGGGCTCCGGCAGCCTATCGGATCACTGCTTAGCTCCCCCAGAACTGAGGGGGTGGGCCTCTATTTATAGAGCTCCGGAGGGTGGAGGCGTCCAGGACCCTGGACACCTCCATCAGGGCCGAAATAATATTTTATTCTATTTTTATTAATTTTTTTGGAATACTTTTGTGGAGGCGTCCAGGGTCCCGGACGCCTCAAGCAGGTCCACCGAAAGCTGACGACGGCCGCACGCGGTTTGGCACAACGCGTGGTTTTGTGAGCGGCGCCTCGTGATTCAGAAATGGGCGCGTCCAGCTGACTGGACGTCTCTATACTTTGGATTTTTTCACACACGACAAACCGTCGTTCGGTGGCCGGCGCCCGTGAGGGTTTTGATGGAGGCGTCCAGGGCCTGGACGCCTCCATAAATATATTATTTTATTTATGTTTTATCTTCTTTTGCTAGGGCTGGCATTTTAATTTTTTATATTTGTTTTTTTTATTGAGGCGTCCAGGGACCTGGACGCCTCCATTAATATATATTTTATTTATTTTTTTTGTTTTTATTTTATGCCAACTGGCATTTTACAAACATTTTTTATTATTAATTTTTTGTTTTTATGGAGGCGTCCAGCGGCCTGGACGCTTCCATTAAAATATATATTTTTTTATTTTTTTTTATTTGGTTTTGGGCCCTGAGAAATGAATAAAATAAATTAAAAAGATGGGGGCATCCAGGGGCCTGGACGCCCCCATTAAGACCCACCCGGGTCCTCAAATCAGGCGTCGGCGGCCGCCCGGTAGACCCCCTTCTTGATTCCGGAACCTCTTGATGCGTCCGACTAGTGTTGATGTCGTCCGAATGCCGTGACGAGACGATTCCGGATGCCAAAAAAGGCAGAAGAAGACCCAAGCAAAGGAAGCACTCGAGCGATTCAAAATGCGTAAGTCGTTGCGGGGTGTTGTATAGTAATATGAGACTTTCTCAGGAGACGTCAAGAATGGCGTGTCTACAGCAGGTGAACTGCCTGACGTGGTAGCGCCTACCAAAGGCACGGACACCGAACAAGTAACTAGCTGGGATCACGCTCGTCAGCGTGGGTCCATCTGCCCCAAACCACGTGTGCACACACAGACCGTGCGTCCCTGGTCTGGTCCTCTGACCGGTTTTCTCCTCAGCCGGACTCTGGCTGCTAGACGCGGGGCCCGACGATAACCGGTCCACAAACTGTCTCTAAGGGTCGGCCCGTACACCACTCCCTGGTGAGACCAGCACCGCGTACTGGTGGGCTACGACTAGTGGAGGGTCACTGAAGGAGTAGACTCTTAAGTCAACAGAAAACCACGTCCGCATCCGACGACGTACGGGGACCGCCCCACGTACCGGCACCGGCGCACGGCAACCACGGTCGGACAAGAAAACGGGACTGCGAACCTCCCGGTGCAGTCCAGAGCCCGACGATCTACCCTAGATGCGTCACAGCATCTGACGATCTAGGCTGGACCGTCACAGCCACCTGACGGCCCAACGCAGGCGCATCACACTCTGGGTGGAAAAAAACGTGTAACGCACTTGCCCTGGTGTGTTACAGTCTATGACGCGCCTGCCCTGGTGCGTCACAAGATAGTGAGAACCAGCTGTGACGCGTGCCACTCGGTGCGTCACAGCATGTAACGGTCCAACACTGGAGCGTTACATGATGTGGGGTTCGTCAGCTCTGACGCACCCACACTAGGGTGTCACAAGGATGTAACGCACCAAGCCTGGCGCGCACACGCCTGTGCCCCAACGGTCAGAAATCAACGGTCATACCAACGGTCGGGACGCCTCTGACGGCCCAACCCAGGCGCGTCACACGCCAGTGGCGGTCTATCGAGGGGCCGTCACAGCCCACATACCCCTAATTGGCATCACAGGGCTGTAACGCACCCACCTAGGCACGTTACATGATGTGACGGTCACTGGAAGGACCATCACACCCGCCCGAGGTCGGAACGACGGGAAAACACCCAAAAATCCAACCACGCCCCCATGCCTCCACCGGAGAGGGGGAAATCAAAGGGGAAGACCCCTGGGGACCCCTAGCATGATACTAGGCTACCAAAACACGAAATTGTGGGCTAAATCCATAGATCGAGCGAGCTCTCCCCAAATCATGGAAAATTTCAAACCCGCTCAAACACACCCCTCTTGGCCTCCCCTCGGCCTACGAATCACGGAAATGAATGGCGGGGAGCTAGGGAACATCACCCTACCTCAATGGAGCGAAAGCTCCGCCGAATCGTTGCCGAGATCGCAAAGAACGCTTTGAAAACCCCGCTCCTTCACGCATCCCACAAACACCGCACGCCCACACGACCGCCTCGCCGCCGCCCACGTCGCCGCGCCGTCGTCCCGCATCCGTCTGCAACCGGAGGAAGGCTCGTCGCGCCGAAATGGGAGAGAGAGAGAGGGAGGGAGAGCTCACGGTGGGGAGGAAGAAGAAGAAGAAGAAGAAGAAGGGTGGGGGAGAGAGAGAAAATGAGAGGTATTTATAGAAAATCTGGAAATTCTGGAAAATACCGAAAAATAGAAAATTATATTTTCGGGATCTTCGGAATGCACCGATCGCAACGGTACCACTCTCGCCTAGGTGAACGGCCCGGTTCACCCGCAACGAGGTTCTGAAGGAATTATCGAAACACACACCGGAAATCAGAAAACACACGCAGAAAAGCCGCGGAACGCTTGCGGGCCTCCGAAACAACTCCGGATCACGCCGATCCGAACACGAAAGATGTCCGAAATAAAATTCCAGGCACAACGAAGCCGGACACTCCGAGAAACCCGATTCGGGACCCACGAAGTAGGATCCAAAAGGTCCGGGATACTACAGCCCTCCCCCCTTAAGGAATTTCATCCTCAAAATTAAGAACAACCCAAGGGGAAAGAAGAGGAAGACTCACTCAAACAAGAAGGGGAACTTCTGACGCATCTCATCCTCACGCTCCCAAGAAGCCTCACCACCAGAGTGCCGCTGCCACACCACCTTTACCAAGGGGATGACCTTGCTCCGCAGGCGCTGCTCTCGCCTGTCCTCAATGTGGACGGGAAACTCTGGGAGAGAAAGATCTAGAGTCACCTCAGGCCACACAGAATCCTCAAGAACATGAGAGTCATCGGGCATATACTTCCGCGACATCGAGACGTGGAACACGTCATGCACCGACGTCAACTCAGGAGGTAATTACAACCGATAGGCTACCTCACCGATGCACCCCACAATAAGGAAAGGACCAACATAGCGGGGACTCAACTTCCCACGCCGTCCAAAGCGCATTACCCCCTTCATCGGAGAAACTCTAAAGAACGCACGATCGCCCACGGCGAACGCGAGAGGCTGCCTCCTCTGGTCAGCATAGCTCTTCTGCCGACCCTGGGCGGCCAACATGTTCTAACGACCCAGGTGCACAACATCCACACACTACTGCACCAACTCCGGTCCCATCAAAACACGCTCACCAACCTCAAACCAGTCAAGTGGAGTCCGACACAGACGCCCATACAACGCCTCATAAGGAGCCATACCGATGCTCGAATGATAGCTGTTGTTGTAGGCAAACTCCACCAACGGTAGGTGGTGAATCCAACTCCCCTGCCACTCCAGGCAGTAGGATCTCAGTATATCCTCCAAAGTCTGGATGGTCCTCTCAGACTGTCCATCTGACTGAGGATGATAGGCCGAGCTAAAAGCCAACTCCGTGCCAAGAGCTAGCTGGAAACTCCTCCAAAATCCAGAAGTGAAGCGCGGATCCTGATCTGACACAATGGAGATGGGAATCCCATGCAACGGAACGATCCGCTCCACATAAAGACGAGCTAACTTGGGCACACTCCAGCTGACTTTGACCGGTAACAACCGAGTCAACTTCGTCAGCCGATCTACCAGCAACCAAATACTATCCTGCCCACTCGGAGTCCTCGGCAATCCTACCACGAAATCCGTGGTCACGTGGTCCCATTTCCACGCGAGAACATTTAAGGGCTGAAGAGTACCTCCCGGTCGCTGATGCTCCGCCTTCACATGCTGACAGGTCAGGCACCTGGCCACAAATTCGGTAACATCTCTCTTCATGCCAGGCCACCAGAACTGCCTCCGCAAGTTTCGATACATCTTCGTCGCACCCGGGTGTACAGTGTACCTGCTCCCATGAGCCTCGCGTAACACCGCACGATGAACTTGCTCGTCGGCTGGGACGTACAGCCTACCTCGAAATCTCGTAGCACCGTCCTCGACGAGCCCCACATCAGCCAAGGCCAAAATTTGGGGCAACTCAGGGTCTGCGTGCTGAGCCTCTATCACCTAACGGCGGATAACTGGCGTGACAGTCAGACTCGCAAGCACTGCCAACCCTGGCTCCTGGGGAATCTTGAGCCTGAATGAAACTTCGGGCACTTGTTCCCAGAGCCTCCACTTCCTCAACATCAAGGCACTGATCGCGACCTTCCGACTCAAAGCATCAACGACGACATTCATCCTGCCCGGCTGATAAGATAGGGTGAAGTCATAATCCTTCATGAACTCCATCCAACGCCTCTGCCTGAGGTTAAGGTCTCTCTGCATGAACACATACCTCAAACTCTGATGGTCAATGAACACCTCGAACCTCTCTCCGTACAGATAATGCCTCCAGATCTTCAGCACGAAGCCCACAGCCGCCAGCTCCAGGGCATGGGTAGGGTAGTTCTCCTCGTGGCGCTTTAGCTGCCGAGATGCATAAGCCACCACTCTACCATGCTGCATCAACACATCACCCAATCCGACCCCGGAAGCATCTGTACACACCACCAAACCTCCCGATCCAGAAGGCAAAACCAACACCGGAGCCGAGGTGAGCATTCTCTTCAGTTCCCTGAAACTCTGCTCACACTCATCAGTCCAGATGAAAGGCACATCCTTCCGCATAAGTCTGGTCATCAGGGCCGCAACGCGAGAAAAATCTTGGATAAACCGGCGATAATAACCCGCAAGCCCCAAGAAACTCCGAATCTCCGTCACAGACCTCGACCTCGGCCACTGCATTATTGCCTCGACCTTGGTAGGGTCCACGGAAATACCATCACTAGAAATCACGTGCCCTAAAAAGTACACCTCACGAAGCCAGAACTCGCACTTACTGAGTTTCGCATACAACTGGTGGTCTCGCAGCGTCTGCAACACCACACCCAAATGGTACGCGTGCTCCTCGGCAGACCGTGAATAGACAAGGATGTCGTCCCAGACCGGAGGTAGGGTGACGTTCCTGAGCCTCTTGTCTTCCTTCCCCGAGAGTTTTAGCTCGAGACGAGGTCGAGATGGTCAATTTCGTGCCGGGAAGGGCCGTTCATGCCGCTGGGAGAGTCCGTCCGATCCGTCGTTTTGAGCCCCGATTCCGTGGTTCACGGGCGTAGGAGCATGCTATGGGGCTTGGGGGTTCTTCTCTCACCGTTTCCCCCTTCGTGGGGCTTGTTTGGGGTTGGAATGGGCGATTCCGGCGAGGTTCGCCGTTTTCGCGTCTGTGAGCATTGTGCGGTCGAACTGGGGGCCGCACAACCCATGTGCGGCGCCGTTCTGGCCGTCCATCGGCTCGGCGCGCTGTGGCTGGGCTCGGCGCGTAGTGGGCTTGAGCGGTCTGTCGTGGGACCGCATATCCTAAGGTGCGGCCCCACAACGACCGCACAACCCTGGGGTTTTTGACCGTTGAATTTTACCGTTGTACAGTGCACCGGGGTGTGCGGCCAGGAGCTAGCCGCATAACCCCTCGTGCGGCCAGGTGCCGGCCGTACGTCGTCTGGTGCCGTTGCTTGGGTGTGCGGCCAGATCTGGACCGCACAACCCTTGAACGGTTAAACCATAGCCGCTCTTCCCTAGTGTGGCTACGGCCTAACCGTTCAGGTTTATTACCGTTGGGAGACGAACGGCCAGGAGCTGACCGTTCTTCACCCACGTGCGACCAGGAGTTGGCCGCACATCTGTTGAACGGGCCCATGTTGGCCGTTCTTCAGTCAGTTTGGACCTGGGTAGAACGGTCCTGTGCTGGCCGTTTAACCCTAGGTGCGGTCCTTGTGCGACCGCACATCCTTGAGCGGCCCAGTGCGGACCGTTCAAGGGGACAGATCGTGTCGGCGGGTCTCCCATCATATCGAGTGGTATCGGGAGATGTCGTTGTCAGCTTCTATCACCCTGTGACAGTATTGGTACGAGGGGCGTTCCTTGTACTGTCCGGATGTGGGGTGAATTTTCGTTGACTTGAGAGTCTACTCCGTAGTGACCCTCCACTAGTCGTAGCCTGCTTACACACGTGTGGTCCCACCAGGGAGTGGTGGAGAGGCTACCCTTAGAGACGGTTTGTGGACCGGTTTCCGTCGGGCCCCACGTCTGAGGGGAAAATCAGTCAGAGGACCAGACCAGGGACGCACGGTCTGTGTATGCACACGTGGTTGGGGACGGTTGGACCCACGCTGACGAGCGTGACCCCAGCTAGTCACTCGTTTGTAGTTCCTGTGTCGTGTCCGTGCCTCTGGTAGGAGCTACCATGTCAAGCAGTTCATTTGCGGTGCGGTGTAAGACGTCAGGGGACGCTACCGACTGTGCTTCTAGTGAGTGGTACTCCTGTCGAGTCAGGAGTGTCTAACTGTCAGTCTTTGTGACTTCAACCTTCGGGTTTTGTCGCATTGACCATGGTGTTCCAGTCATTTCACCGTGGCACGTGTGTCGACTTTCTTGCCGTGAGAGCGGTGTTTTGTAGATTGCAGGGCTTCCCTTTTCGAGGTACTCGCTTACTGCTAACGTAGCGGTTTTCTCCGTTTGCGAGGTAGGGTTCGAGTGATCCCTATTGAGTCTTGTTCCGAGACTCATTCCCTGCATGTTTTCACTGTGTTTCAGGTGAGTTGCGGCCTCAGAGGAGCGCGTCTGAGGCTCGGCGTGGTTCAGGCGCCAGCGTTAGTGCCAGAGGTCATAGCCGGGGTATGCCCCGTGTAGCTGTACTTTTCTTTCTTGTCTCTATACTAGTTGTGGACTACTGCTGTTGTTGTTTTATTTTATCTTGTGGACCATGTATCTTGTAAATTATTAAATTTATTTCCTGCTTAATGAGTTAACTGTTTAATTTTTGTAATTATTTATGATACTTGTGTAGTCTCCACACCTTCCTTTAACCCTTCCGAGTCTTCGGACTCGTGGGTGGTGGTGCAAGTCTCGAGTTATCGGGCCTTCCTGGTAATCAGATTCTCGGGTCGTTACAGCAAGAGTCAGACCTTGGGACGTGGTCCTGACCAAAAAATTCTTAATTTTAATGATTTACGATTCCTTTTTCTCTCTCTGGATGGCCCACTGATCTGACAGTTTATTGGCTAGAGGGCTTCTGGAAGAGCAAGGGTGTCGACCTCCTGCATGAAAAGAGTCGACACCTCTTAGTAGAATAGCCAATAGTGCGCTTCCTGGAAAATAAATGGTGTCGACCTCCTGTGAGGTAAGTGTTGACACTTCTTAGTAGAATAGTCAATAGTGCACTTCTTGGAAGACAAATGGTGTCGACCTCCTGTGAGGTAAGTGTCGACACTACTTAGTGAGACAGCCAATGTTACGCCTTCAGGAGAGGCAAAGGTGTCGACCTCCTGGGAGGGGCAGGTCGACACATTCCTTTGACCTTTCTTTGAAGAGAAGGCACTTAGGAATAGTATGCACGGACCTTGATTGGAGTATACTCAGACCTTGATGTTTGGACCGTGAGCAACTTGCACTGACTATGTCTTTCCATAAGGTAAACATGCACAGGCCTGATATGTTGAAGAAACCATTGCACCGACCATCATCATCTTGCTCAGACCTTGTCTTCATATGTGCACGGACCTTCTGGTGTTGAAGGAAGAATGTGCACCGACCTTGTATAGCATACATGCACAGACCTTGATCTGTGTTGGCCAGGGGTTGCACGGACCTTGATTTTCACATGTGCTCAGACCTTGTCTCATTGTAACAGAAACTTACACCGACCTTGTTGTATACGAGCCAAATGTGCACCGACCTTATGGTAGATGTGCACGGACTTGATTTGCAGCATGTGTGTAGTCCTTATAAGGCATGAGAGAAAAATGTGCACCGACCTGATATTGACTAACCTTGGATGTGCACCGACCTTCCTTTGTTGTTGAGAAGATTACACCGACTTCATAGCAGATGTGCACCGACTTTATTTGTCGCTGGCTTGAGTGTGTACCGACCCTGTTGCGGATGTGCACGAGCCTTGAGGTAAACGTGCACAGACCATAGAGCGTGCTAGCTAGAAGTTGCACCGACTTGGTGTTGCACAGGCTGTACTGTAATAAAGACATGCACAGACCTTAATTGCTTTCCTTGGGCTACTAGCATCGATCTTGGTCCTTCTTGGTCTGTTGAGTAATGGCTGCAGTGTCGACACATCTGTTGTAGGAGTCGACACTTCTCTTGTTATACTTTAGTGTGTGTATCATCTCCAGCAGTTGCATTGGCCTTGACTGCATGGATTTCTATGAAACCATGATTCTGCCTTGATTCTTGTGCCGCCTAATGCCTCAATCTCTGTACCTTACTTGATTTCTTTCTATCTTTGCAGACACACTTTGTTGCCGGTGTGGGCTTGACCAGATGTGAAATGCATGAGTGTTTGTCTCTATCAAATGCAGGTCAAACTATATTAATGAATCATAGTCGGACATCATCGAAACAAAGGAATGTTAAACACAAGCCCAACATACATAGTCAGACATCATCAAAACAATAGAGTTACACATGTTATACACATGCCCAACATGTAATTGCAGGGATAAAGTAGAGCCCAATAACGCTTCACGTTTTATTACCAACAATATTATGCGAAATGTTCCCGGCCCAAATAAATCAGTTCGAAAGTTTCCTTAGGATATCCTCGATCGATTGTACGACGAGTTCCTAGTATACAATTTAATCTTTTAAATTACATATTTTCTAACTCCGTAATTTCAATTGACTAACTTATAAAATTTGAATTCTTGACAACGAGGATATCATTTTCTGAGGCCAGCAGATGCCGTACAAGCTCGACGTGCATGGGAGGCCATAGCAACTGTAAATTATAAGCATCAATTATACAGCTGTCGGGACCGGGCCCAGGCTATAGCCGGGGGGAGCGAGGACCGTGGCCTTTGGAAGGCACACGGCCCCGCATGGATGAGGAGGGAGCACTGGGAGGATCTCTGTGATGGATGGGCCGAGCCTAATTGGATGGCCAAATCCGCAAAAGCCAAAGCCGCACGTGCGTTACATCCAGACGTGCATCTCCATACTTCTGGGTCCGTTTTCTTCGCGACCCAAAATGAGAGATTGGTAAGTAATAATCTTAATTTTATTATATTTTATTTCTTATATGTCCTTATTTGTTCTCTATAACATGTATAACAGGAAAAGAAGAGGGGTGATACAGTCTCGTACCACGATTTATTTGCTACAGTTCACCAAAAGAAGGGGACCGATCAGTATGTGAGCGAGAGAGCTCGCTCGGTAGTGGTAAGATTATATACATATACATTTCTTTTCTATTTCAATTTTTAAATATGATTGATTAATATGAAATTTATAATATTTTTTATTCAATTTACAGGAGTCATATGACAAGCATATGACTAAAAAGTATGGGGAGGAGGAGATGCAGCGGCCGCAGCTAGATCCTGAGGCATGGGTAGCAGCAACTGGCCCACCAAAGAAAGGACGAGTATACGGTTTTGGGCAGAGCTTGGACACCAGCGTAATTCTAGCATCTTGTGTTGGCCACCCTTCATCCTACCCCAGTAGCAGTTCCTTCTCTACTCCCTCCACCGGCACTTCTGCGAGCCATATTAGATCCATCGTTCGAAATGAGGTAGACGGCATTGAGGAATGCATCGAGGCACGCATTACTCGGGCAATTGCTACCCTCCTCTCCCAGGCGGGGATTTTGACTCAGGTAGCACCCTCGAGCACAGGACAATCCTCTCATGTGAGTATTTAATTTAACTTTTAATTTCGTAGACTTTAGAGTTATAATATTACTACTTAGTTCAAAGAATTCAGCTTTGAGAGTTAAAGAATTCATCTTCATGTTATCTACTTTCAAATTTAGAAAATCAAAAGGATATTAAATTAAATTTATTATTAATTATTTTTATTTAAATCTATTTAATATTATTTTTCTGTGATGTAGGATCCTCCTGCAGCTGGTGATGGTAGAGATGCTATGAATGATGATGATGCAGCGTACATCTCTTGATTTTTTTAATGATATTGTAAAAAAATGACACATTTGAATTAATGTAACTATAACTTTTTTTATTCATTGAGTTATGCGTCGTGGACGTTGTTTATTGTATGTTTGACAGATTTTATCCTATTGTGTGTTGTATATATGTTGTTTATTGCGTGTTTTATGTTGAGTTGTGTAGGTTGTGTGGTGTATAATTGTAGTTTTAAATAAGTTTTTAAAATTTCAAAATATATATAAAAAATGTCAAGAAATTTTTTGACGGAATTCCAACGTAATGTTTTAAATACGTCAAAAATTTCTGACGTATTTCCGACCAACGTTATTTCGTTGAAAATAATTTACTATTTTTTAGTCGGAAACACGTCAGAAATTTTTGATGTATTTCTGACCAACTTACGTTTCGTCGGAACTAATTTGACCCACAGGTTTTCAACGGCATAATTTCCAGTCAGAAATAGGTCAAAAATTTCTGACGTATTTCCGACCAACTTACGTTTCGTCAGAACTAATTTGACCCACAAGTTTCCGATGGGATAATTTTCAGTCAGAAATACGTCAAAAATTTCTAACATATTTTTGACCAACTTACGTTTCGTCAAAAATATTAATTAATTTTTTTATTATTAAAATTTATTAATTATCGACATAAATACCGAAGAAAATTTTGACAGAATTTTTTTGTCGGTAATTTTTGACGAATTTTCGATGGAAATATATTACGTCGGAAATTAGCGACCTAATTTTTCCGACGTCCTAATTTCGTCGGAAATCCGTCAGAAATACATCAGAAATTACATTTCCGACGGATTTCCGACGGGATTAGGACGTCGGAAAAATTGATGTTTCTTGTAGTGAAAGTTTCACTCTGATTCAACTCATATTCGGAGAAAATCTTACTTTAACCTTACAAACAGCCCACGAGTCATTCCTTTCTTCATTCGTCTAAAGCTTTAATCTGTCCCTCTCCCTCGCCTCGTCCCCCCTGTTGCCCAGATGAATGCATGGTTGTTTAACCAGAGGGGGTGAATGGGTTATAAAAATTAATCGCACTAAGATAGCTTGAAACTCAACAATTAAGAATATTAAAATCAAACCATTAGATAATAGTGGAAACTTGTGTGCTTGTGGAAACAGAATGTGTTGAAATCTAAATGCAAGAAACAATCACACAAGGGATGCAATGATGTTTATACTGGTTCAGTGCTGATCAGCCCTACGTCCAATACCCTGTAACAACTGGGATTTCCACTATCTCCCCAACTAGGAATAGTAGACGCGCTATTTTTGGTAAGGTGTTTAGCTCACCATGGGCATCCACAAACTTGGATCCCAGCTCACCTGCGGGTTAGCCAAACCCAGCTATTTTTGATTAGGTGTTCAGTCACATCACGAGCACTCTCTCACTTAGAGTCCCAGCTGATTTCTTGGCATAGCTAGGCCTATAGGAAATCGACCTCCTGCCAGTACTCGCTTGTCCGCAGACAAGGATTACCACTCCAATGGTGGAGTAGACTTGTTTTGCCTCTACTTAGGCAGATAGTGTACAATATGCACTGACAGTTCAAGATAGAAAGATCATAACTAAACACTCATATCTTGAACAAAAATAAAAAGATTTCTAAAGAAAAGATTCAAGGAATCGCTAAAGGTGGTTGAGAAGAAGCGGTTGAAGATTGTAGGAATTGCAGTCGCTTCTTTTCTTCTTCTTCTTCTTCCTGAGTACGCAACAATAGATTGGTTGAGGATGATGATTAGCTTCTGGTGTTTCTCAACGCTTGCAGAGAATGCTTGTGTTGGTGGCTTGTTCACTTAGTGTGGAGTGGACGTGATCGTGTAAGCTCAGCTTGGATTCTTATTTGCCTTCACACACACTTTTTTTAATTCTGCCTTCAACTTTATTTTATACTTTCTTGCACTGTTAGTTCGTTAGATATAGCCTGAGAGACGTTAGGCTCATCTTTTGTTTCCGTTAGACTCAGACCGGTGAGCGTTAGACATATTTGAGAGTAAGAGCATCTTTGTTTTCCTTGGACTCGAAGCTGTACAGAGTCTTCTTCTTTAAGCTTTCTTGGGCGAGCACTCTCTATAAGAAGTCTATGAAAAGATAAAATGCACATCTCCCTTTTTGTTCTTTAAATATGTTTCTGAGGAGAGATGATATTTCTTTTCAGCGTATCTTCTTACAGTGTCCCTTTCATAGGTTCGCTTTTCCATCTTGGGACTGTCAGACTACAGAAGTCAAAAAGTACTACATAAAATATTTGCTACTCTTATGCATGTCTTGAAATGTGTCCCTTTGAATTTGCCATTATTAACACAGCCTGAAATAAAATAAACATTATATCTTTCCTAACTATTAGTTAAGTGTACATCAGGATAGAAAAATAGAGTATAATACAGGGACATTTGATGCATTCAAAATTTGAATTTTACTGAAGGCCGCTTAAACATAATCTTAGTTGATATGTCAATAACTAGGACATAATAAGATAGTCGATATGTCTTAGTTTATTTTGTTACAATGATTAAGTTAAGTTCATGCAATGTACTACAGCTATCAGGAAATATTTTATATTGCAGTTATCAAAAGGTAAGAGATATAATCAGATAGCTTGACAATTAAGTGCAGATAATCATTATCTTAGTCAGTTAAGAAGATTCTTTCAGTACACTGACTAAGTTGATTTCATAATATTTCAGCTATCATAAATATAAAGCAATATAAGAAAGACAACTTATCATTAAGTGTAGATTGGTGCAGCTATCAAATATATTTAGAGATAGTGGATGATCAGATAGCTTGTGTTAATCTCTTGATTAAGTTAGAATTACAACTATCTTAAGAAATGAGTGTATAGGACAGCTGATAAGATTTAGTCCAGTGATTATTTTATGATTTTATTTACACAATTGACTATGCTGAAAAGTATAGCTATCCAAAAAGTAAAGAAATATAAGACAAATAGCAAACATATATTTTCTTAAATAATTGCAGCATAGCAGCTATCATAACTAATAAAGAAATTTCAAGCAGAGATGGCTAAATAAACATTATGTCTAAAAAGATTTTATCAATTTAAGTTTGTCAAATCAGTTATTAAAAATAAGAAAATAAAACTCAAATAGCTGAAGGAACAATGTGCTTAAATTATCTTTAGATAGGCGATGAGAATGAGATAGTCGCAGTTTGAATGTTAAGATATATAGCCGAAGTTAAAAATGATAGGTGAAGTTTATTCAGTCACCTAAGTGAATGGGATAGGCGATGATCTTTCACCCAAGTCGATGAGATAGGTGAAGTAGCGTCTTGTTGAGCCTTATAGAAAGATAGGCGATTTAGTGAAATAGGTGATCTTGCGTCTATGTGAGTTAGATATCGCCTAAGTGGATAGATAGTCAAAAGAGTGCCTAAGTTACTAAGATAGGCGATCCAAATAGGCGGAGACGTGCAAATAGTCGACTAAGTTAATAACTTAGCCGATATAGCGACTATGTGAGCAATGAGTGCCTAAGTTCTTTTTATATCGCCTATGGATGATTTTAACACCGATGTTATCTATTTGTGACTATTTTATATTTAGCCAATTTCTTAGAGTTTTTCTGCTACTTCTATTCTGCTTCTCTTATCTTTCACCTATTTCATTCATTACTATTTCTAATTTCATTGTCATCATTGAACAATTGGAGATGTGCTCATCAATCATTTTGTTATCACCAAAACTGATAAAAGTAATATGTGGATATACCTAACAATCTCCCCATTTTTGGTGATGATAAAACTCTTGTAGATGATAAGAAAATTCTGTCTATTGTGTTTTGGTTTTGAATTTGGTTTGAATTTGAATTTTCTTCCCCTTAATATTTCTCTCCCTTTTTGTCAATCAGCAAAAATATGTAGTAAAAGAGTAAAAGATTACGCAACAGAGAATGTATATTCTGAACAAGGAGGGAAGGGATTAATAGATTAAGAAAAAAATTGAGAGAGAATACAAGATGAAGGTCTCTATTGATGAGAGGCCAAGGGAACATGAGAAGAATCGAATGATAGAGAAGAGTAGGCGTCTACTACAGTAAGCTAGTCTTCATGCACCTCTTTACAATCCAAAAAGATATCAAATGATATTGGACCTATCTCGCGTGCTTCTTTGTCCTTACACACTGAAGATATATCTCATAAAATTTAGAAGCACAAGCCACTTCATCTGCAAATGACCGATATACTTGCTGCAGATATCATTCTACAAATGGTATAATCTGTGGCTCATAGTTGAGGTGGTCTATAATCTCTACACCATACATATATACTTCGTTGCATTTTGTCCTCCATTGATCAATGGTGTACATGAATCACTGATCATTCACATCTAAAATTCGTTCATTTGTCAGCAGCTGTCGTCGCACAAACTTGATAAGGTAATGATTTATACCTTGTGTGGGCTGATTCAGGACTTTAAGTGCAACATTTAACCTGATCATCCGAACGAACAAGTCTTTGTACATTTGGGCGAAGACGATTTGGAAAAGAGAGAATTTTTATCCTTTTAAGAGAGGACAAACAAATGGTACCTGAAAGCGAATATCAATGAAGGGTCGTCAGATGGAGTCAGAAGTTGACTCAGATGTTTGAGTTGAAGGAGCAGATCGAATGGCCAGATGCTCTTGGAGGAGGTCTGGATGATCGAATTGCTAATCTCTTGATTCTACCTTTGCCCTGCACAGATGGATCCTCTTTAGAAGAAGTTTCTTTAGAAGGGTTAAAGGATTTGGTTTTTCTATAAATGGAGGAGACCCTTCATTTTCTCTGAGATGCTGAAATGGGAGATGGTTCTATTGAAGGAGATGAAGGAATAGGAGTGGATACAATTTCATCTTCACCAGGTGTGGAAGGAGAACGTGGCGCAGGAAATGGCATTGGTGTTGAAGATGAAGAAGGAACAGAAATAGGAATGTGCGTAGATTGAGAAGGAGAAGAGACTGGAATGGACATTGGGATGAAAGGATGAGTAGGAGGAGAAGAAGTAGCTGAAGGAATAGATGTAGAAGGAGCAGGAACATGAGATGGGTGGACAGGATGAGGACGCACAGGTGAAGAAGGAGAAAAGGTAGGAGAAAGAATGGATGGTGATGGAATGTTTTGAGCCTGACTAGATGTCGGTGATGATACTTTGGATATAACTATCAGAAGGTTCTGATTATCTTTCATTGTGCCATTCACCTCATGAAGTTCTCTCTGCTGACTCTACATCGTTTCTTCAAATTGATGCTTTAGGTTACCCAATTTGGCCTCAATTGAAGTGTGAGAATTTCTGAGATGGTTGAGAGTAGATTGCTAGGCTCTTGACACAAATAGAAACTGATTCGTTATCCTTAAGAAATTCTCATAATAAACTTATAATGTTTCTACAATGTCTCTCAAGAATGCATTTCTTCATATATTTTCCTTAATTACTTTTTCTTTGTGGGGAACCTACGGTAGTTGTCGCTCAATTTCAATTTCTGACCAAAATGTCACAGGCTTATCTACTTGATCAGAGAATCTTGAGTGATGCTCCCCCTCAAATTATGCATCCTCTTCAGCCTGAGGCTCCCCCCGAGTATGTGCATCCTCTGTTTGGGGCTCCCCCTCATGTTGTACTCTTTCTTCTCTAGGAGGCTGTCTTTCGACTTGCAATTTCATGGGCCTTACTTCTTCAGCCAGTTACTAGATAGTTGTTTCAGTTTGTCTACTAACCACCGCAATTTCTTCTTAAGTAGGCTCTCCACGCTCTTTAATCTATTTTGCAAGCTATGAGGGTTGGTCTGCTTCTTCTGATTCTTGATAGGTTCTGCAATTATTGAACTTGATGGTGTATACCAATTAATTTCCTTTCAGTTCAAAATTGCTTCTCTTTAAAATACTGGTATTAATAAAAATAGAGGGGTAGGCCTTCTCATTATGAATACCAACATGAAAATACTTCAAAATGTAGGTCACAAGACCCTCGGAACCGAACGAGGGTTTCACCCTCAAAACTCTCACCGTCCCCCGGGACGGTGGCTCCGCCGCCGGAGACTTCTCCGGCGGAACCCTCACCAGCGTCGCGCACCGGTGGCTCGTCGGGAGGGGGAGCTCTCGCCGGGATCTCCCCCTCCCCCCCCATCCGTTCGGCATCACCCCGCCCCGCCAGGTTAGCTCCCCGTTCCCTCCCTCGCCCCCTTCTCCGCCTCCAGCAGCCCCTCCGGGCCATCCCCTCTTTCCCTCTTTCCCTCCCCTCCCCTCGCCGAGCCAACCCTCTCGCCGCCCCCCGTTCTCCCTTCCTCAGCCAGCCACCTCCCCCTCCCCCCTCCGCCCCCTTCTCTTCGCCGCCCCCCTCCCCCTCTTCCCTCCATCCCCAACCTCCCCCCGTCGTCCCTGCCCTCCCGACCCCCCTTCCCGCCGTGACCCTCAGTCGTTTCTCCCCTCCCCCGTCCCTCCCTCCCCTCTCCAGCGCCGATCCCTCCCCCCCCCCCCCCCCCCGCCAGCGCAGCCCTCCCCCCCGGTTTCCCTCTTTTCCGCCCACGATCCCCTCCGCCCTTCCGCCGTCCACACCCCCCCCAGTCGCTCCCCCCTACCTTCCCCCCTCCGCCTACCCCTCTCCCCTCCCCGGTGTCCCTCCAACCCCCACCCCCGTTCCGTCTTCCCCCTTCCCCGCCCCTTCCCACCCTAGTCAGTCCCCCCCCCCCAACTTCCCCCTTCCCAGCTTCTCTCCACCGTCCCCCCCCAACCACCGTCCTCCTCTGTCCCCACCTTCCCGCAGTCCCCCCTTCTCTTTTGAAACCTACCGTCTCTCCCCCACTTCGTTCCAATCCCTGTTCGGCACTCTTCCATGGCGATGGGTATCTCTTGGAGCACCCGACGAAGCAAGAGTCAGCTCCGCAACGCAGGTTACGACTTCTCACCCTCGATCTCATTAGGGCTCGGAGATACTGCGCATTATCCCCATGCATCCCCTGTGATGCTGGCCACCCGAGCATCCTACTTTCACCGCCTTCGGTTAGAGCGGTTCGGCAGCCTTGTGCTCCTCGAGGAAGAAATTCGTCACCGGCAAATGCGGCTTCCTCTTCCTCGGCACCTCCAGGAATCCATAGCCACGTTGGGCGCCTGTAATCCTTTCTGTTCTTGTTTTGTTTCTTGTCTCTTAGATGGGATGATGACGGTCTGTACTAGACATACCAACTTATGTAAGGTTCTGAGTCTCCTGTGTCCATGTACTGTGACGATCGCTTGTTATGAATGAAATATCGGTATGCTATGTTTCAAAAAAAAAAAGGGACCCATATAGGGTAAGGAGAAAGTACGTAGCACATGATATGACAGTGGAAGAGAATTTGACGAGGGATGTGACGCGGCTGGTGGTGATCGTGTAAAGTAGCAAGCTAGCTAGGGTGAGCAGGTTGCGGAGGAGGGTGCAGTACTAGACACTCGATCGATCTACCTGGCCAATTAAACGTATCAAGAGGATGCATGTAGTACTCAAAACCTAGCTAGCTAGTCTTCTAAGGATAATGTAATTAATTAATACAAATCGCATCCCCATGTCACTGATCAGCAGTACTACTCCTTGACATTATAACGCAAGGCAGTAATCTCAATGGAGAACAAGGAAACCCAGGTCAATGGCGTCCAAAACTCTACCGCTGAGAACTGCTAATTACTCATTATTTAATATTTTAGGTGTCTCGTTCCCTTCCCATGAATATGGAGGAGACCTTTTCCCCACGAATTAATGGAGACCTTTCCTTCCATGATCAAGCTAACAGGACGTCATGTGATGGTTCTGCCAATTAGCTAGATGGCGACTTCAACATCTGCCGATCGAGAGGTGCAATTAAAGTGGAGCAACGGCGATTAATTAATTAAGGTCGATGCAGATGCATGTGCAGCAAGCAAGCAATCAAACTAAGTCGATCTGGTTCCCCAAATATATTTGATAAATTTTTCGCAGGGTGGGTGGAGGTTATAGGGACGTGAATGGAAGAGAACCATTCACATGACGTCCTCGATATATCTGATCTCCGCCCTCGATCGTCTGCTGACGCGAGATGAGCTGCCATCCCTCATGCAGGTCACCGGCCGGGAGTACGTACGTATAGGCGCCAGTAGTACAGGAAGGGAGAAGAACAACATGTACATGAATAATCCCCGGAGACGACGTACGGAGTAGCAATACAGTGTGCATGCATGGCGGGTTCCATGCATGCACCCAGTCGATTCCACCTCACTGTCATCACTGCGACCATCTGCTTAATCAGGTAGCCACACTCATCACGGATCCATGCCGGGCAACTGTGTTACAACCTAGAACCTGCTTCGCCAGCCCGTCAGCTGCCCGGTTGCCAGCCCGGTTAATTAATATGAGTGAAGCAAACATCCCTGAACCCTTGCCGCTGACGTCTATTGACATCACTAACCCTCTGCCTTGAGGCCAACCGTCTCTGAGGGGGTTCAATCTGCTGCTCGAACCGGCCGGGCACCCAGCCAAATCCATCATGCTAGAAATTTACCCCTTCCAGCTGAAGTCAGATTTGTTGACCGTTCTGAAAGCTAGCAGTATTGTCAATGTTTTTCCCCCTCGTATATTGGTCCAGCACCACTAGAGTCCACAATATCCTTGGTAGCCACAGCAGAGTTTAGAAATGGATTTAAGGAGAGCTAGGCTCTTTATAGCATACAGATCTACAATCCCCTAACCTAGCTCCTTCTTCAAAGGGTACTTTCAACAAAGTTTCGGTAGAATAACTAAATGATGAGAAGAAAAGTGGAGCCTACAAGTGACGTCCTCACAAATGACATGAGCTAACTCGGGGCGGATAGCGTGTTCGTGCCCAAGGGCGAGAATAAGCTACTCTCCTCAGTTTTCAAAGAGACCCTTAGCCCCTCTTCTATAGAGGGATAGCTAAAATGAGGGTTATCCCTTGTAAGTTAATTTGTCCCCCCACTTAATCTCATTTGCTTTGATAAGCAATGGATTATTCCTTTGGGTCAAAGGAGGTTAACTCCTCTCTTATTTCACTTGTTTTGGTTGTATTAAGAGGTATAAAGTAGGTAAACTCTATAGATTGACTTAAATGCCCCTCTCATTCTAACCTTATTATAATCTTATTTTAATAAATAATATCTTAAATAGATATTAAAATAGATATCATATTACTATTATAATAATTGTTATTATTATTATTTTAATAAAATAATAATAATAATAATAATAATAATAATAATTATTATTATTATTATAAAATAAGAATTATTATTATATTCATTTTAATAAATAAATGAGAGAGGATATAGAGAGAGAAAGAGAGAGTGAGAGAGGGAACATAGAGAGAGAGAGAGAGAGAGAAATAGATATTAAATTATTATCATAGTAATTATTATAATAAGAAAATTATTATTATTATATTTATTTTAACAACTAAATGAGAGAGGATATAGAGAGAGAACGTAGAGAGAGAGAAATAGATATTAAAGTATTATCATAATAATTATTATACTAAAAAATTATTATTATTTTATTTATTTTAATAAATAATTACAAATGAGAGAGAAAAGGTGGAGAGAGAAAGAGAGTGAAAGAGAGAAAGTAGAGAGAGAAATAGATATCACATCATAATAATAAATATTATTAATAAAATAATTAATATTTTATTTATTTTAATAAATAAATGAGTGTGAGAGAGAATGCAGAGAGATACTGTAGAGAGAGAGAGCATGTAGAGAGAGAGAGTGAGAGAGAGAATGCAAAGAGAGAGAAAAGGTAAAATAGTCATATATATAATCAAATACGTTAAATTGTTCCACCTCCAGAGATGGAATAACTTAATCGGATTAGATGAGGGACAAGTCTCATTCTAACCGGATTCTCTTTATCTCTCTATCAAAGTAAAAAAATAATAAAATGAGAGTTATCCCCGAGATAAGTGGGGGATAACCCCCTATCAAAGTGGCCCCTCTTTGATAGTGGGATAGACAAATAGAGAGATATCCCTCGTGAGTTAATTTATCCAAGAGTTTAGCCCTATTTATTTTGATAGACAACGGATTAAATAGGGGGGTAAATTGTTCCACCAGTTTTACTGGGTGAGCTTACCCGGAATATATGTGGGTTATCTCTCATTGTAATCGGATTAACTTTATTACCCTATCAAGATTAAAATGGATAAAATGTGACTTATCCTCGAGATAAATAGGGGATATCCCTCTATCAAAGAGGGAGGCATGTTTGTTTGTGGAATAAGGCGATGGTAACCCAGATACCATCGCCTTATTCCTCTTATTCTGTTTATTTGCACGGATCCAATATTCCAGTTTGTATCCGAGTTAAAAGGGTCGATATTCGGGTTAAACATGTTCTAGCAAAAGAGTGGAATAAGTTAACCCAGATGCAGTTACAGCAATATTGTTTTTTTTACTTTTGGAATGCAGTCAAAGGAATAGTTAAGTCATCTACTCGATATCCAATTTCAACATCACCAAGTCCCTGGGCTTTCTAGCTAGAGCAATGCATGCTGTGATTAATGATTTCTTTAGCAACAAAAGTAGATTGTTCCAAAGTGTTGGAGTCTCGAATGGGAGATAAATCTCATATCAACAAATACATGTTGTGAGCGACGTCACGCGGAATTTGCCGTAGGAGGCGAAGAAGCAGAGCGCGCGAGGGGCTCATTTTGCTGCAACACAGAAAGAAGAGAGAGAGAGAAGAGAGATCACCACGGGAGATTACTCCGGCGGGGCGTGCGGGACAGATGCAATATAATAAGATATGGGGATTAAACGGCCATATCGGGAAATGACTCTCCGTGACCTCGGGGGATGGGAAAAGTGCAGAATTTAAGTGACAGTGATTTAAACGGCCATTACGAGAAGTGACTTGCCACGGCCTCGAGAATATGAGCAGATATGAGAAACAGATATAAGAACAATGCAGGATATAAGTGACATGAATTTAAACGGCCATTGCGGGAAATGACTCTCCGCGGCCTCGAGAATATGAGCAGATATAACCACAACACAGAATATCAATGACGGAAATTCAAACGGCCATTGCGGGAAATGACTCGCCGTGGCCTCGAGAATATAACAGATATAAGGAACAGAATATAAGAGACAGAAATTTAAACGGCCATTGCAGGAAATGACTCGCCGCGGCCTCGAGAATATAACAAATATAAGAAACAGATATAAGAACAATGCAGGATATAAGTGACAAGAAATTTAAACGGCCATTGCGGGAAATGACTCTCCGCGACCTCGAGAATATGATGTAATCGCTAGGGGCCGGAGACCCAAAATAAAGAAAGTGACCGCGCCTATCTCAAAAGCGGGAGATGGCAGGTTGTTTTTTCCTCTCCCTTCGGCCGACCGATGGAGAGGGCTTTCCTTGGTTACCCTTGCAAAAGAGAAAGAAACACAAAACAAGTGGATCAGAAAAGATGGCAGTGTAGTATTAGTCCCTTAATGAAGAATAATGAAATCGTGGCAAGACACACACCTGGTTGGTGTTATTTTTAAACCCCTCTCGGACACGAGTAGGAGGAAAATGCTATGATGAATGGGGGATCGTGCAAACGTATATAAAAGAAGACTCCCTTATGAAGGGAGACGGAGAATGCGAGATGATGAATGCAAAAGAACTACGGAGAAAATGGGAGAGAATTGGCTTATTGAATGTGCCGATGGCGGGATCCAGCGGAGCTTCGGCAGCGTAGGGACGACGTGGAAGCACGGTGGACGAAGGCGGCCTTCCTTTCGCGAGCGCGGGCACCCGAGAAGCCGGCAGAACCTCCTCCTACAAAAGACCCACGGGTTAGAAATGGGATCCGGCAGAGTCTCTCCTTCCTCTGTCGGATCTGAAGCCCCTTCCCTTCGAGGGAGGGGGTCTTCTATTTATAGAGGGCAGAGGGCTTGAGGCGTCCAGGGGACTGGATGCCTCAAGATGGGGGCATCCAGGACACTGGACGCCTCCATCAAGAAATTAAATATTTCTTATTTTTTTATTTTTAACTTTTTATGAAGGCGTCCAGGAGACTGGACGCCTCCATGTCCGTCCACCGGAACTCTGCCGAAAGCTGCAGACAGTGGGCAAAGCGCGTGGTTTTGGTGGATACCCATGACTCACGAGTGGGCGCGTCTAGCTGGCAAGACGTCCTTATATTCTTGAATTTTTTTCGCAACGTCAAATCGAGCGGCGGTCCGGCTTGTCAGGGTATCAGAAATTGAAGGCGTCCAGGCACCTGGGGTGCCTGGACGCCTCAACGTTTTGGATTTTTCCGAAACGTCAAATCGAGCGGCGTGCCGAGATTGTCCGGATGCAGAGTATGGGGGAGTCTAGGCCCCTGGATGCCTCAAGACTGAGGCGTCCAGGTCCTTGGACGCCTCCATCATTATTATTATTTTTATTTTTTTCATTTTTTTCATTGATGGAGGCATCCAGGGTCCTGGACGCCTCCATGAAAATCTATCGGACCCCCTCGAAAGGCCGTCGGCAGCCATCCGCCAGACATCTCCCTGGTTTCGGAATCTTCTGGTACGTCCGATTGGTGGCGATGTCATCCGTATGCTGCATGATTTCCGCAACAAGGTGGTTTTCGGATGCCGAAGAAGCGTCACGTTACCCACTCAAAAGGTGAAAGAAGACCCAAGAATGGGAAGCACTCAAGCGATTCAAAATGTGAAAGCCACTGCAGGACGTCATATAGTAATATGAGATTTTCTCAGGGTGATGTCAGGAATAGCGTGTCTACAGCTACCCCACCTTGGCGTCTGCTTGGCAAGGGAGTGACACGTAATGGAATGGTATCGAAGTGAAGTGAAATGGAGTGGGAATGGACTGAAAAGTTGATGCCAAGGTGCGATGAGACACGCTTTTGACATTACTGTTTGGAATCTTTTCCTGATTTTCAATGAGGCGGCCTTGAAGAAGGTCTTCAAATTTTAACGATTGCTTGGACGGAGTTCAAACAAGGGAGGGGGAGATGTGCGCACAGACATGAAATAAAAGGAGTCCAACTTCTCAGTGTGGAAGCACATGGGTCCTAAACCTGCGGGTTTCACCTTTGGGGAGCGGTTACCAGCTAATGTGGAAGTGATGCGGCCAAGGTGGGTCAAACAAGGTAAAAAGTATAGGAATATCTGAAGGTCAGTCCAAACAAGGGTCTCTTTTGGAAGAACAGCGTAGGGCCGTCTCAAGGAAACTCCGCATTTTATTCGGAGTGGAATATCTTATATTTGTAAGAATTGAAGCACAGTGTTTGTCACAATCGAATCACTTTGAATGATCTTCCGCAATAAAATCAAAGTCTTATATGAATGCATGCTGGGTTTAAAGAAAATTTAAAACAAACTAAAATATAAAATAGTCAAGGATAATATTATCAATTCGTTAAGAATGGGTCAGGATATCGATTCGGTGAGCTAACACTGAGCTGGGGCTCGTTTATCCACGCACCAACTCATTGAACGGAACCATCAGTCCCCACGCTATCACAAATTAATGGCCTATCCGTACAACCCAAGTTCTTCTGAAATCATCACCGTTTTTATTGAAGGGGAACTCAAACCCAGATTCGTTCGGGTCGCAAGGTCCTTGACATGTTCTAATAGCGAAAATATCATATAATATGATGCATGACATGGTGGGACCAATCACCGAACGGTGGTACACAAGGTGGGACAGTGGCGTCCGTTAGTAAAACCTGCACAGATTAATAACATCAGAAAGCAACAGAATCGAACCATAGTACAAGGGAGATCCAGACAAAACACTGACGACTGACCACTGATGTGACGCATTTCGTCCTTTAGCATCTCTCCTTTCCTATAAATACTCCCTTTAGGCTAGTTCAGCCAAATGCACCAAGGAGTGGGCTTAGAAGCTTTAAGGGGAGGAGTGAGAAGAAATCTGAGGATTTCAGGATGGAAGGGGAGTCTTCCCGCCTTATGAAGAGGAGCAGGCCTAGCAGCGAGATCATGCGACTTTCCGACCTCAAAGGTCATCTGAGTGAGATGATCTAGTCGCATATGGTAAGTTGATTTATTTCAAATTTTCCGCACGAACTCTCTTTTCACTTCTTTTCCTTCCTTGTTTTCTTCCAGCCACACCCTCTTTTCCCAGGCCCGAGGAAGTTTTCCAAAGTGTCGTGGCTTTTGAAACTCACTTCCAATATCACCATCGGTATGAGGGCCATAATCACGAAGTGGCATCTGCAAGGGCTCCTTATCCACGCCAAGCACTACGAGAAGATTCGCATGGACTGGGCGGCTATGGGCGCATTGGTGGAGATCTGGCATCCCCAAACCCACACTTTCATCTTCCCTACCTTCGAGGTGACCATCCTCCTCGAAGAGGTGGAACTTCTGCTCGGACTGAAGAAATTCAAGAGTGACGGGAGGATAAAGGTCATGCGGATGCTGACAAGGGTGACTTCCGAGAGTGTCATCGGAAGCTTCATGCCGCCTGGTGCTGCGAGGAAGGTCCTGACTCAAAAGGGAATTGATCTGCAAAAGCTCCCGGAATGGGTCATGGACGCCCTGAGAGGGTCACCAGACGATGACCACTTGGAAGGAATCATGAAAGGGTTTACCATCTGTTTGGCGGGTGCTCTCATGTTCCCTTATACCGACAACATAGTGGAGGAGGACCAATTGAGTGCCATCTGCGGGATTTGGAGTGAAAAGTGGGTGGGACCCGCCGTCCTTGCCTACCTTTACAGTGGCCTTACTGCCTCCAACATGGGTAAGCCTCCTTTCGGTTGCGCACTTCTTCTGAATTGCTGGATTGATTGCACTTCAAATTTGACCACCGCGAGGGGATGCCAACTGCTTCGAAGCTCTTCCAACAAAGCCCCCTTTATCACATAGCCGATGTGTTAGGCTTCGGTGGTACCATACCGCACCGTGTTCCATGGCTGAGGAGACGTGAAGACTGGCGGTCTCACTTCAGAACCATGACGCAAAGCTTTTTTACTTGTGCACCGGCATGCCTACTCTCACGCGAACTCCTCGCGAGGTGTTCTCCCGGAGCTGAACTTCAACTGATCCGCGCGACGGAGTTTGTTCTTTATAACGCACATCGGTGCGTCATCCAAATCGGCATTCCATGCCACTCGTTCCCACTGTTAATCGACATCGTTCCTTTGAAGAAGAGGGAGTTGGGCACGGAAGCATATGCGAAGGAAGCGAAGGCCATTAAAGCACCATGGAAGATAAGTGTTGCGGGAAAGGCATTAGCGCATGTGGAGGAAGAATGCGAGCTGTGGAGGGCTTATATAATCGAACTGGGGAAATTAAGCCCTAAAGCGCCTAAGCCTCTAATGTAGCTCACTCTGCTTTCTAATGGAATAAAATGTGAAATTTGGGAATGTGTAAAGTTTGGTTTTTTATCTTTTCCTCTTTTTTATTTTATTTTTTATCTTTTTTTAATCTTTTTCCTCCTTTCTTTTTTATGATTTTATTTTGACGCGTCCACTGAATTGGACGCTTTATTAAAATTATATATATATTTTTTTATTCTTATTCTTTATGTAAACGCGTCCAATCTCTTGGACGCTTTTAAATTTTTCTATTATTATTATTTTTTTTATCCTTTACGCCTTCATTTTTTTATGTTTTTTATTATTATTAATTTCTTTTTTGTGAACGCGTCCAAGCCCTTGGACGCTTTCAAATATAAGAGAGGTCGCCCACGCGGCCTCTCACACTCTCTCTCTCTTCCTCTCTCCTCTCTGGCTCCATCTCATATTCCTCGACCCTTCTGCCCTTAATATGAGCCCATGGAGCGTGGTGAAGCGAGTCAGGGAGGTGAGAAGTGGAAGCGGCTCGCCCGTCGTCCGCGGAGAATGCGGGATCAGGCTGAGGCGATTGCCGTGGAGGAGGAGGAGGTTCATTTGGCCTTGGAGGGGCCCGAGGACGTAGGAGAGGATGAGCACGACCCGGTAAGCCCCCTAGAACTCCACTTACTGCATTATTAAGTGATTTTAAGCGTAAAATGGGGTGAGAGACGGCGTTCAGGAGGGAGGTGGGTGTGAGAGGAGGAGACTGTTTGAGGCGTCCAACCCAGTGGACGCCTCCATGTTTTTTTATTATATTTTTTTGTTTTATGTATTTTTTTGTTATTTTTACGAAATTAATTAAATAAAAAGATAAATGTATAGAGGCGTCCAGGGGCGGCGTCCAGGCCCCTGGACGCCTCAAATAATTTTTTATTATTTTGGATTATTTTTTTTTTGGATTTTAAAAAAGGATAGAGAGGCGTCCATGCCCCTGGACGCCTCAAAACATTTTGTGGTTTTTTTTGTTATTTAGTTTTTGTTGTTATTATGTTCATTAATTACAGTCTTGTTTTTACTGATGTGATTTTTGTGTTTGTTCTTTGTGGTGTGCAGGGCGTGATGAAGAGCCGGATCAGCTTGTCCTTGGTAGTCGCAGCGTACCGAGGGTTACCAGACTTCCAGAGGGCGCGGGTGGATGCCATGGGATTCGGGGCGTTCCTGAGGATTGAGCCCTTCCGACTTGACCTTCCCCTTATCCAGGCGCTGAGGGAGCGGTGGCACACGCCGAGTCGAGCGTTCTTGATGCCCTGGGGGCATATGGTGCCGACACTGGAGGACGTAACTCGGATCACCAGACTATGAGTGGACGGAGAGGCGGTCAGCGGGGTCACCTACCCCGACTACAGAGAGAGTGCCCTGGACCTGCTGTGGCTGGAGACGAGCGCGACCGATAGAGACAGCATGGTGGTTGGCCGAGTGGATATCATGGAGGCACTCGGATTCGAGGACCCGCGGCAGCGCGTTAGTGAGAGCGGAGCAGAGTTCCTAGCGCGTCTGGAGGGAGATGCTCGGGCGGCTTTTACTCAGGACCCGAGCGAGCGGGAGTTGGCGGACCTGGACCTCCGGAGGTTCCTCTTCTTCTTACTGGGCCGCCTTCTGCTGGGGACGAAGAGGGACGGCATCCATTGCCGCTTCCTCGGGATCTTAGCGGACCCGGACCGAGTGGGGGACTACGCATGGGGAGCAGCTCTATTCTCCCACTTGATCGCCGATCTCTCTCAGAGTACAGAGAGGGAGACGACAGTTAGTGGCTTCGCATCTTTTCTCCAGGTAAACATTTTATTTATGCATTTTACCGTAGGTACAGTTATGCAATTACTTGTACTAGTGATGTATGATGGATACAGGTGTGGAGCTACTACTACTTCCCGATGGGGAGAGCCAGGCAGGGGAACAGGAGAGCCGTGCCCCTGGCGCGGCGATGGAGGCCGGTCATGGTTGCGGCACCGCACGGCTACCAATTGGCGTCGCTTCGACGTGAGCTGACCGAGTACCCTGAGGCTATGGTATGATGCGTGTGATTTTTTTGTTTTATGCATATGATTTAATTGGGTGAAATGGCAACTAATATGATGCATGTATGGCGATGCAGGTGGTGTGGAGGCCCTACCTGGGCATGGCCGATGCTGGCCAGCCTTGGGTCGTAGCAGGTCATCCTCATTTCGGGTGGGACGTGTGGGTCCATAGCCTGAACGAGATCGAGCCGCTGCGGCTTAGGCTGGTCATGAGGACTTTGGGGCTAGCCCAGGAGTGGGTTGACGTGGACGCGCCGAGCCATGTCGGGCGGAAGACCCGAGGCAAGGTGAAGATCGTCGACTGGCGTACGTGCTTACCTGTACAGTACCTAGACTGGCAGCATGGTGGTGTCCCGGTGGTGTCCCACATACAGGACAGCACCAACTACCTGCGACGGTACCGGGCCACGTACGCAGAGCGTCTACACCTCGGTGGGGCGGCAGGGGTAAGTGTGAGGTGAAGATTTTTCCTTCTCTATATGCATATGCATGTGACACTAACCTATGTGCATAAATGCAGGATGCTCGTGATA
The DNA here is from genome assembly GCA_022559845.1 of Amorphophallus konjac. Taxonomy (NCBI): domain Eukaryota; kingdom Viridiplantae; phylum Streptophyta; class Magnoliopsida; order Alismatales; family Araceae; genus Amorphophallus; species Amorphophallus konjac. Next base: position 103,378,874 of record CM040122.1, read on the forward strand.
ACATTATTACCAACTTGCGGGCCCAGCTGGCGGACGCCAGGCAGTAGTTTGCGGCCATCCGGCAGGAGTTGGAGATCCTGGTGAGTCTATGCAATGTATTATGCATTTTTTTGACCTGGATTTTTCGATGCTTAGCCTCTGACTGTCGTTTGCTCTTGTGTTTTAGCGTGCCCATCAAGCAGCGGCAGCCAGGATGGCTGGCGGAGCGGGTTCTAGTTCATGGGGCCTTCCTCCGGAGGTCTCTTCCCTCCAGGAGCAGCTGGCGCATGCGGTGGCCCGGGCTAAGGAGGCCGAGCGCGATTGCGCAGCTCGAGTGAGTGCTTGCTTGACCCCAGCTCTCCTTTCAGTTGCTCTTCTTCCTTCACCGGTCTTTTACGGGTCATGCGGGCTTTGGCAGGTGGCGGAGATCCGGGATGCCCTGGCTCGTGCAGTCCGTGCCGAGCAGGAGCGCGACGCCCGGATAGCGGAGCTAGAGGAGGAGCGACGACGGGAGGCTGAGGAGCTTCCTCGCGATGTGCTGGAGTTACGGATTGCCTTCGAGCTGTCGAGGAGAGAGGCGATGAGAGAGAGGGAGAGGGAGGACAGAGAGAGAGAGATGGAGGACAGGAGGGTGGAGCGACAGCGAGATTGGGACGAGAGGAGGGCTTTGGAGGCCCAGATGATGGAGCTCCGACTGAGCCTCGGCACAGCGGAGGGGAGGCTTCGGGAGAGTGAGGAAGGGTATCTGAGGGCGAAGGAGCGCGGGGCGCGACTTCATCAGTCTGGTTCCTTCTCCATGGGCAGCTTCCTAGTTTCTTCGACCGAGGAGCGTCATCGCGCCTTCGAGGGTGGCGTGGCACCACAGGGCGAGGCGAGCACTGCCTCTCAGAGTTCGTGGAGGCCCCCTAGGGATCCCCGTCAGAGGAGGGAGGAGAGAGATGATCAGGAGGGTGGTAACGAGAGTTAGAGAGTTGCTTGTACACCCCACCTTCCTCACTTTATGATGTACGACTGCCTATTTACTTATGTGAAATGAAATTGTTCCTTTTGTTGTGTGCACTTTCCCTTTCCCATGCTTCTTTTCTTGCACCTGTTCTTTCGAGGCACGTTTCACGAGACCTTGCCCTGAAAAGTAGGGAATTACGCTTTGCATGGAGGGATCCCCCCCTTTTTTTGTCTTTTTAGGCGCGTCTAAGCGCGAGGACGCGTCTTAACTTTCAAATTCAAATTTAAAGCGCCAGGCGGCCCCTCTTCTTTCGTGCCTTGCCCGCAAACGAGCCCGCCTCCCGTCGAGATTTGCTCGCCTATCTTCGTCTTCTTCCACTCTCGATCGATGGAGTTTGGTGGGCCAAATCGTGGTGAAGGGAGAGAGGGGCGAGGAACTCCTTGCCCGAGGAGGGACGCGCAAGAGCACGGAGAGACATCCATGGAAGAGGAAGGGCCCCTTCGGGCACTTGAGGGACCCGAAGGGCCCGATGGCACAGGGGGAGGTGAATACGTCCCGGTAGGTCCTCCGATCTCCTCTTTGATCCATTTTGAGTTTGGAGCGAGCCATGTGAGAGGGGAAAAGGGTTCGGGGAGTGTTGCACTTGAATGATGGACGTGTCCTCAACAAGAGACGCGTTCTCATTGTTTGACGTAAGACCCTCCTTTCTTGATGTAGGGCATGACAAGGACCCCAGGTTTGGCCGATGAATGGGCGAGCGCGGATGAGCCGGGCCGTGTCAGGAAGGAGAGTCGCGGCAAGGCGAAGCTCGAGGACTGGCATATACGTCTCCTTGGACAGCAAGGGAGCGTACTGGTGCAGGACAGCGCCGAATTCCTATGGCAGCGGAGAGAGAGTCATGTGGGACCTCTCCAATCTGGGGATGCGCGCGACATCAACGACTTGCGTGCCCAACTAGCAGAGGCTAGGCGACAGCTGACCGTCACTCAATAGGAACTGGCGATCCTGGTAAGTTAAGTGTTGCATTTTTTTATTTATTATTATTATTATTTATTTAATTGGAGCTTAGCCGATGGCCGTTGTTTGTTTGTTCCAGCGTGCCCAGCAGGCAACGATGGCAGGAATGGCTGGCGGCGCATCTTCCAGCTCCTCGGCCCCTTTTCTTGAGATTGCCTCCCTCCGAGAGTAACTTGCCGATGCGGTGGCCCGCGCGACCCAGGCTGATGAGGAGCGTGATGCCTGGGTAGCGACTATAGCGGAGCTGCGGCGTCATAGTGAAGAGAGGCCACATTCGGACATCCTAGAGTTGAGGGTGTTCCTCCAGGTGGCCAAGAGAGAGGCGGAAAGAGAAAGGCTAGAGAGGGAGAAGGAGAGAGAGGACAGAAGAGCCATGGAGGCCCAGGTGAGGGTGCTCCAGCTAGGCCTTCGACCTATGGGACAGAGGCTAGAGAACATGGAGGTAAATTATGAGAGGGCATGAGAATTCGGGGCGCGATTATGCCAGTCTGGCCAACTCCATGTGGGTGGCTTCTTTGCTATGCCAGGGGAGTAGCAGCGGATCGCCGCTGCTGAGCAGGCGCCACGAGGTGAGGCGAGTGCTGCTGTACAGGGCTCCAGAAGGCCCCTGAGGGACCCTCACCTTAGGAGAGAGGAGTGGGATGCCTAGAGAGGTGAGTGTGAAGGTGATGGCGAGAGTTGGCGAGCTAGCATACGCCTCCCCTCTATGATTGTGATGTTTATGACAGTTTATGTAGACTTATGAATAGAGTGATTTGATTTCCTGTCGCTTGTTTGTCCTCTTGTGCGTTCCTTCTTCCTTACGCTTCTTCACTATTCCCATGTGACGTGCTTGTCGAGACCTCGTCCGAAAACGGGGACTCATATCTCGCTCTGACCGTCTTTCACACGGAAGTATGCCGCCGAAGTCAGTAATGATGGCTCTAGCCTCTTCTCCTTTACGACCTTCCAATCTTCCGAACGACCTCTACAGCATGACAGGGCATCCCTAGACTGCGTAGGGAGTGAGTCATCATATCGCACCATCAATCAATTACCTTGCGAGCGGTGAAGTGACACATGTAGGACCGCAAGGGAGGTGCCTTATCACGAGGGTTATCGTTAACAGTGATGTAGGCAGTCTTGACTCGCCCTTCTCCCATTTCTATAAATATCATCCTTGTTCGTCTCCCTAGGGGCACCGGTAGCCAACAAGTTTCCACGGAAACAGAAGAACTAAGGGTTCTAAGGTTCAAATGGAGGGTGAATCTTCCCACTCTTCGAAGAGAAGCAGGTCCAGTGGTAGCAGTTCCAGGAGGCTCTTGGACCTCAAAGGGCACTTCAGTGAAAGGACCAAATCGAAACCCGTAAGATGAGCTTTCTTGCCCCCCTTCTCTCATTCCTCCCTTCTAACAAAACCCCTCCTTGTGTATGCACAGGGTGTGATGAAATCACACATTCCATGGGAGTTGGTGGTGTCCGCATACCGGGGTCTCCCGGATTTTCAGAAGGCCAGGCTAGACGTGATGGGGCTTGGAGTCTTTCTTCGGATCGAGCCAATCAGGCTCGACCTCTCTCTCATCCAAGCATTGCATGAAAGGTGGGATCCAATGAGCCATGCCTTCTTGATGCCTTGGGGGCACATGGTGCCCAACCTGGAAGATGTGATCCGAATTACGGGCCTGAAAGTGGATGGCGAGGCACTGACCGGTATCACGTACTCCGACTATAAAGAGGCTGCCCTGAGGTTACTAGGGGTGGACCTAGATGATCGCAAGAATAGGTCCATAGCCAAGATGCCTATCATGGAGACACTGGGGCTTACTGATGTTCGTCCTCGTGATGACGAGTCCTCGGAAGAGTTTATGGAGATAACTGAAAGAGGATGCCGCACCGTCTACTGCGTAGATGCGAGCAATTGGGAGAGGGCCAACATAGATTTGAGGAGATTCCTCTTCTTCCTGTTGGGAAAGTTGTTACTGGGCTCGAAAGGAGACAACATTCATTACCGCTTCTTAGAATTCCTGGTAGACCCCGAGAAAGTGGGACGATACGCCTGGGGGGCGGCCATATTGGCGCATCTATTTGCGGGTCTGTCTGAAAGAGCAGATCGAGAGGTAACAGTGAGTGGTTTCACGCCGTTCATCTAGGTACCCGGCTTCTCTCCTAGCTTCAACTGTATCTCTCTCTCTCTCTCTCTCTCTCTCTCTCTCTCTCTCTCTCTCTCTCTCTCTTTTTGAAGATGTTCCTAACACATGACAAGGCAGTTGTGGAGCTATTATTATCTTCCAATGGGAAAGGCCCATCATTGGCTCCCGATGGCGGTGCCGTTGGCGAAGCGGTGGCAGTCTGTCACGCCCCGAACAAGGCGGAAATATCGGGACGTACAGTTAGGGACACGCTGGCAAGAGAGGGAACTAAATCTAAAATGATACACAAGTGCTACAAGATGGAAAGGAAATACTAAATGATCATTAAACAACCAAACTGATACAATGATCTCAAAGGCAACTTAATACAACATGGAATAACAACCACTAAGACTCAACAACAAACTGAAACTAAATGATCTCCAAACACAACTAACAATAAACACACTGCTAACACACTAGAACTGATACACTCAAGACATCACTCCTGCCCTTCCCCATCGGTAAGCGCGTCACTTGAAAAGCCTGGAAAGGGGGGAAAACACAACTATGAGCTGACGCTCAGTAGAAAATAACAGACAGGTATAAGTGATTAACAGTTTAATTACATTTTAAAATGTCATGCTACAAATGATAAAAACAATAAAAAGATAACGGTGATATCACGAAACAGAATTCAAAGATCTTGCAAGGTCAAGAAATATAATGAATAGAATAGTAAGACAAGAATTTACTACAGGAGATAACGATAAAAAGTTGGCCATATCAAGACAATTCAAGTCATGTCAAGCACGTATGTAATTTCATTTCCACGTCCAAGTAATAAGCAAGTAAAGTAACCACAAGTAGAGTATAGAACAGTGAAGAGTGGAAAGTGAAAAGTAGTAGAAAGTAATGTAGAGAGTAGTGGAGAGAGTAGTGGACAGTCCTAGATTTAACACATGTCAAGTACTGGTGCCAAATGCCACACCTAGTCATTCACCTCCCCGGGGGTACACGTAGTGTTCGGGCGCTCTTCCCAGGACCAGACCGAGCCCTTAATTGTTTGCCAGGCATTGATTTCTTTGGATCAAAGATCCCACGAATCTAGACTTCCACAGTTTATGGCCAGAATTCCAAGGTTTAAACTAAGTAGCAATAACAACTTCACGTAGGAAAGAGATTCATTTCCAGAATTTCAAGGTAAGTATAATCATCAAGGAGATCGAAACCAAGTCACAACAAGAGTTAATCGTGCTGCGCTACTGTAAAACAGCAGCAATCAAACAAGCTAATCAACATATTAATCCTAATCACCAAGTTAAGATATCATGATTAACCATTATCATTTGCATTAAGACAATTGCCAAGAAGCTGATTCAAGATGATAAGGCAAAGAACAACTCCCACAGGAGTGAAATAGAATGCATTAACAGAGATTTAGTTACACCATTAACCACTAATTATGTGAGTTTCTATTTAATCTTGTATGCATTGAAATGAAGATGATAAACGGTGTGTTTTTACACTAAGTTTGCATGTATGGACCAATGTTAATTGAAACTAAAAAGGGTACATGAATAGGTCATTAGTTCCTCAAAAATGTAGTTTTCAATGTGATTAGGTTGAATGGATTGATCCCCCGATGATCCGGATTGATCCCCGGGTCAAATCATCATTAAAACGGGTCGTACGGGGCATGGGTCGACCCTTTGGGTCGACCCCTGGAAAAATTCCAGGCATGGGTCGACCCATTGGGTCGACCCCTGGGGCTTCCAGGAGCCAGTCTGGTGATGGGTCGACCCCATGGGTCGACCCCTGAAGCTGTGGGTCGACCCCATGGGTCGACCCATGCAAGGCAGAAAATTTCTGCTTGCTGGGTGGTATGGGTCGACCCATGGGGTCGACCCCTGGGTTTCCAGACCCGAATGGGCTTCCGTGAAACATGAAAAACTCCATGATTTGGGGTCTAAATGTATTGTGATCTTAACCATATACTCTAGGGTTCTTAATATACATGCTAGGGTCATGAAACACAATTTTAAATCACGAATTTCGATAGGAATCCAATGAAATTCAACCTATTCTATGAAGAACACAAGAAAAGTCTAGCTTGCTAGCATGCTTTTAATAACACACGAAATACTCTAGGCATGATCTATAAAAATTGGGGATTTTGATGTCAAAAGAAAGCTAACATGCTATTGATTACATTCATGTATGTTAATTAGAAGTTGGGCTGTTATAACCTACCTCAAATTGAAGAGGGAACTCGAAACCTAGAATAAAGAACAACTTGACAGCACCTCACTAAAACCTCGATATCTCCACGGATACCTAATGAAAATTGGGGCTTTTGCTACCAATGGAAAGAGCTCGATGAGAGGTACAATTTGCTATACTCATGATCAAGATTTGGTTGAGAATTCCTACCTCAATCGATGGATCAAAGAAGGATGAAGGGAAGCCAACGGCCTGCTGACCCACCTCCACAAATCGAACTAGATCTCTCCAGATCCGAAATTTCAGCGAACCCCACAGCAGCCAAATGAAAGAAGACTCGTAGGGCTTCATTTTGATAGCTCATAGAGCTTCTGGAGCCTTCTGAATTGGGAGTATTCGCTGCTGCAAGCTACGTGTTTAGAAACGGCGCCGAAATCCTTGACTTGACCAAACTATGTCGGCAGCACGTTTTGGGACTAAGTTTACCTCAAATTGATTGAGGGTAAATGTTCCTTTATGTAATACCTTTCATTTGCCTCTAGAATCACCCCATTTGGTTGAGAAATAAGCTCGAATTTGATGTTCAAAGTTTGGGTGAATAGTGAATACGAATTTGGGTTAGGTGGGTTGTAAGTCAGGCTTAATCCACTGATTAGGCCTAGATAATGATTTAATTAGGCTTACTCCAAGAAGACAAAAGTATTAGTCGAAGCATCTATTATTTAATTACTATTTTTATAAATTTTTATATGGTAGATAAAATTCCACTTCTACTATTCCGTAATTAATTAAATATTAAGTTCGGAAGACTTAGTTCGCTAATTCGGCTTAATAAACGATTTTATTAGGCTTAATTGTAGAAGACAAAGTTGATAAACAAAATTAATTCTACAAGATGTGATTTTTGGGGATTTTTAGAAAATAGAAGAAAAATGACTTATTCTATTAATTAATTAATTAATCTAATTAATTTGGATAATTCTCATTAATTCGAATAACTTCAAATAAATTCCAAATAATTACAAATAACTTTCTAAATAAATTTCTAAAGAATTTGGGGTCTTACACCCTCCCCTACTTAAAGGAATTTGGTCCTCCAAATTCACTGCACTAAAACTGAGAGTAGAAAAAGATCGCTCACCTAGAATAGATCGGGATACCGCTTTCGCATAGTCTCTTCAGACTCCCATGTAGCTTCTTCGGTCCCACGCCGACTCCACTGAATCTTGACCATCGGTATCGAACGATTCCGGAGTTGCTGTTGCTTCCGGTCCAGAATCTTGACAGGTCTTTCCTCATAGGTCAAATCTTCCTTCAGTTCAAAATCCACCTGCTGAATGATATGAGTGGGATCGTACACATATTTCCGTAACATAGACACATGGAAAACGTTGTGTACGCCAGACAATTGCGGTGGTAAAGCCAGTCTGTATGCCACCTCTCCCACTCTATCTAGAATCTCGAATGGACCAATGTACCTCGGACTCAGCTTGCCATGAATGCCAAATCTTCGGATCCCTCTCGTCGGAGAGACCTTTAAGAACACATGCTCGCCAACCTGAAATTCCAATGCCCTTCTCCTGTTGTCGGCATAACTCTTCTGTCTTGACTGGGCTACTTGTAACCGGTCTCGGATAACACGGATGTTCTGTGATGATTCCGAAACAAGATCTGGTCCAAGCCACTGTTTCACACCTACCTCGTCCCAACACAACGGGGAACGACAACTTCTACCATATAGTGCTTCAAAAGGAGCCATCTGAATGCTAGACTGATAGCTGTTATTGTAGGCAAATTCAATTAATGCCAAATGCTCACTCCAATTACCACCGAAATCAATCATGCAAGCTCGCAGCATATCTTCCACTATCTGATTGGTTCTTTCAGTCTGTCCATCTGTCTGTGGATGAAAAGCAGTACTGAAATTCAGACGAGTACCCAAAGACTCTTGCAGTCCCTTCCAGAAATGTGAAGTAAATCTGGGGTCTCGATCAGATACTATATTCACTGGGATACCATGCAATCTCACCACTTCCTTTATATACAAAGCAGCCAATACATCAATCGTCCACTTGGACTTAATTGGTAAGAAATGAGCCGACTTTGTCAAACGATCAACAATCACCCATATCGCATCAAATCCACCACGAGTCCTAGGTAGACCCATAATGAAATCCATGCCAATACTTTCCCACTTCCATTGGGGTATGTCGAGTGGTTTCAATTTCCCTGCTGGTCTGAAATGTTCGGCCTTAACTTGCTGACATACCAAACATCTGCTCACAAAATCTGCAACTTCTCTTTTCATATTCGGCCACCAAAAGGACCTTTTCAAATCTCGGTACATCTTAGTGCCTCCAGGATGAATGGTATATCTGGATCTATGAGCTTCCTCAAGAATTTTGTTCTTTATTGTAGCCTCATCCGGAACACAAGTTCTGCCTTTAAATAATAATCTACCATCATCGGCCAACATGAAGTCAGGTCTGCTGCTCAAGCTTCCCTTGATCTCTACCAACTCGGGGTCATTATCTTGCAAGGACTTGATCTCTATCAATAATTCAGGTTTAAGTTGAATCTGAGCAATCAAGATCCGATCATTGTCAATATTGAGATCCAGACTAGATAATTGTTCCAACAACCTCCATTCTTGTAACATGAGACTTGACAATCTAGCTACCGGCTTCCGGCTTAATGCATCTGCCACAACATTACCTTTGCCAGGATGATACTCAATCGAGAAGTCGAAGTCTTTCAAGTACTCCAACCATCTCCGCTGCCTCATGTTGAGTTCCTTTTGAGAGAATAAATACTTCAAACTCTTATGATCTGAAAACACTGTAAAGGTTTCTCCATATAAGTAATGCCTCCATATCTTCAAAGCAAACACGACTGCAGCAAGTTCCAAATCATGAACAGGATAATTATCTTCGTGCTTCCTCAACTGCCTAGAGGAATAGGCAATCACCTTCCCATGCTGCATGAGTACACAGCCTAAGCCAATACCTGAAGCATCAGTATAAACAACAAATCCTCCTTCACCAGAAGGTAAAGCCAAAACAGGTGCAGTAGTCAAACACTCCTTCAGAGTCTGAAAGCTTCGCTGACAATCATCTGACCAATCAAACTTATTTTCCTTGCGGGTTAATCTTGTAAGAGGTACCGCAATCTTAGAGAAGTCTTGAATAAATCTTCGATAATAACCTGCCAGGCCTAGAAAACTTCTAACTTCTGTCACACTGGTAGGCTGTTCCCAATTCTTCACTGCCTCAACCTTCGAAGGATCAACAGAAATACCGTTCTTCGTAATGATATGTCCTAGAAAGGACACCTCTTGCAGCCAGAACTCACACTTACTGAACTTAGCATATAGTTGATGATCTCTCAACAGTTGCAATGCCATTCTCAGATGCTCAGCATGCTCCTCCTCATTCTTAGAATAAATCAGGATGTCATCAATAAATACCACGACCCACTGATCAAGATAGGGCCGAAATGCATTGTTCATCAACTGCATGAAAGCTGCTGGAGCATTCGTTAGACCAAAAGGCATAACGACAAATTCAAAATGACCATACCTGCTGCGGAAAGCTGTTTTATAAATGTCCTCTTCCTTAATCCGCAACTGGTGATATCCAGATCGAAGATCGATCTTAGAGAAATATTGAGCTCCCGCTATCTGGTCAAATAACTCGTCAATCCTCGGCAAGGGATATTTGTTCTTGACAGTCTGCTGGTTTATTTACTGATAATCAATGCACAACCTCATCGAACCATCTTTCTTCCTGACGAACAACACAGGGGCTCCCCACGGAGAAGTACTAGGACGAATAAAACCCTTCTCGAGTAATTCCATCAGTTGCTGCTTCAGTTCCCTCAGTTCCGCAGGAGACATACGATAAGGAGCCTTAGAAATAGGAGCTGTGCCAGGAATAAGATCAATAGAAAAGATAACTTCCCGCTCAGGCGGAAGTCCTGGTAGTTCCTCTGGAAAGACATCAGGAAAATCTCGGACAACAGGAATGTCCTTGATCTCCATCTGCTGCTCAGGGTTGCACAAACAAAGGCTAGAAAAGCCTCACACCCATGCCTCAAAAGCTTATCAGCTCGAAGAGCCGAGATGAGCGGTACGGAGTTATGGTGCTTGACTCCCGTAAAAGATAAACCAGAATGTCCAGTAAAAGTCACTGAGCTAGAACTACAGTGAACATTGGCCTCATACTTGGCCAACCAATCTGCTCCTAGGATTACATCATAATCCTTCATATCCATGCAGACCAAATCTGCTGGAAAGTTCTGTTCACCAATCATAACCTTACTAGAAGGATAGAAATACTGGATTGTTGATCTAGTGCCAATAGGGGTTGAAATCTCTAACGGAGTATTCATCAAAACAGGTTCCACAGCTAATGACTTAGCAAATCTCCGTGAAATAAAAGAATGTGTTGCACCAGTATCAAAGAGAGCAAATGCGGGCTTATCGATTATAGTAAGGGTACCTTCGACGAGTCCGCCATCATCAGAAATCCCAGTTTCCTCTGCATGTAAAGCTTGAAGCTTGCCTTGTGGTTTCTTGAAGACTAGAGGTTTTGCCGGTGTAGCTTGTTCCGATATGAGAGGACAATTGGGGATACGGTGCTCCTTGCTTCCACATCGCAAACAGGCGCCTAGCTTGCGCCAGCACTCCTCTATCTTGTGACCCGGACGATCACAATAGTTGCACACGCCCTTGAATGGAACAATAGGGCCAGACTTCTTGTCTTCATGCCTCGGCATCTTGCCCTTCCACGATCCGGACCCGCTCCACGAACCAGGTCCACTAACAGGCCTCTTCTTGGCATACCCGGGTTTGACACTCCCGGAACCCGTAGGTAATTCTTTCTTGGTGCCTTTCCCACGGATTCTCTCCGTCATCTCAAGAGTATCCTCCAGAACTTGCGCTTTCCTTACCATCTCGGAATAAGTGGAAATCTCCATCGGTGCCAATTGGTTGATATAATGAAGCTTCAAACCATTGAGAAAGCGCTTCGCCTTCATCTTCTCGGTGGAAATGAGATGTGTAGCATATCGAGAAAGCCGTGTAAATTGAGCCTCATACTCTGCCATGGACAAACCTCGCTGTTTCAAGGCCGCGAACTCTGCCGCTTTCTTCTCTTGCACTCTATCAGAAAAATACTTGCTGTTGAAGAATTCTTCGAACTCTTCCCACATAACTTGCCGATCACCAAGAGTTGCCTTGAAAGAATCCCACCAAGTACGTGCATCATAGTCCAATTGAAATGTGGACAAAAGGACACGCTCCTGGTTGGTGCATTGCATAACTTCAAAGATTCTCCCCATCTCATCTAGCCAGTGCTCAGCTTGGTCAGGGTCAGTCGAACCAGCGAATCTAGGCGGGTTCATTCCGTGGAAGTTCCGATATAGATCACCGGTGCCATGCTGTGCCGCTCCTGCCGGAGCTAATTGCTGAAGGGCCTGAGTAAGGCCTTGAACCGTACGCTGCAGGTTCCTCCATTCAGCACGATCAGCTGCCATCTACACGAGAAATAGGTTACTTAGGTTCAATAAGATAGATAAAGCACGATTAAGGAACGAACTTAACCCAAGTTCTACCCATTCTTACCAGGTCAGGTCCTAGACTTTTACAAGGTTAGGGATCTAATGCACCTAGACACGACCAAAAACTCGGTACCTGGCGGAGGTAATCGGTCCGAAGACCACTCGCGCAAGTGTGCGACCTTCCCGATAGGCGTAGCCTAACGTTCGGACAACACCTTTTGATATACCGATTATTGGGATGCAATGCAAGAAAACTTAAACTTAGGAAACCTAGGAATGTGAAACCTAGGGCTCTGATACCAACTAAACTGTCACGCCCCGAACAAGGCGGAAATATCGGGACGTACAGTTAGGGACACGCTGGCAAGAGAGGGAACTAAATCTAAAATGATACACAAGTGCTACAAGATGGAAAGGAAATACTAAATGATCATTAAACAACCAAACTGATACAATGATCTCAAAGGCAACTTAATATAACATGGAATAACAACCACTAAGACTCAACAACAAACTGAAACTAAATGATCTCCAAACACAACTAACAGTAAACACACTGCTAACACACTAGAACTGATACACTCAAGACATCACTCCTGCCCTTCCCCATCGGTAAGCGCGTCACCTGAAAAGCCTAGAAAGGGGGGAAAACACAACTATGAGCTGACGCTCAGTAGGAAATAACAGACAGGTATAAGTGATTAACAGTTTAATTACATTTTAAAATGTCATGCTACAAATGATAAAAACAATAAAAAGATAACGGTGATATCACGAAACAGAATTCAAAGATCTTGCAAGGTCAAGAAATATAATGAATAGAATAGTAAGACAAGAATTTACTACAGGAGATAACGATAAAAAGTTGGCCATATCAAGACAATTCAAGTCATGTCAAGCACGTATGTAATTTCATTTCCACGTCCAAGTAATAAGCAAGTAAAGTAACCACAAGTAGAGTATAGAACAGTGAAGAGTGGAAAGTGAAAAGTAGTAGAAAGTAATGTAGAGAGTAGTGGAGAGAGTAGTGGACAGTCCTAGATTTAACACATGTCAAGTACTGGTGCCAAATGCCACACCTAGTCATTCACCTCCCCGGGGGTACACGTAGTGTTCGGGCGCTCTTCCCAGGACCAGACCGAGCCCTTAATTGTTTGCCAGGCATTGATTTCTTTGGATCAAAGATCCCACGAATCTAGACTTCCACAGTTTATGGCCAGAATTCCAAGGTTTAAACTAAGTAGCAATAACAACTTCACGTAGGAAAGAGATTTATTTCCAGAATTTCAAGGTAAGTATAATCATCAAGGAGATCGAAACCAAGTCACAACAAGAGTTAATCGTGCTGCGCTACTGTAAAACAGCAGCAATCAAACAAGCTAATCAACATATTAATCCTAATCACCAAGTTAAGATATCATGATTAACCATTATCATTTGCATTAAGACAATTGCCAAGAAGCTGATTCAAGATGATAAGGCAAAGAACAACTCCCACAGGAGTGAAATAGAATGCATTAACAGAGATTTAGTTACACCATTAACCACTAATTATGTGGGTTTCTATTTAATCTTGTATGCATTGAAATGAAGATGATAAACGGTGTGTTTTTACACTAAGTTTGCATGTATGGACCAATGTTAATTGAAACTAAAAAGGGTACATGAATAGGTCATTAGTTCCTCAAAAATGTAGTTTTTAATGTGATTAGGTTGAATGGATTGATCCCCCGATGATCCGGATTGATCCCCGGGTCAAATCATCATTAAAACGGGTCGTACGGGGCATGGGTCGACCCTTTGGGTCGACCCCTGGAAAAATTCCAGGCATGGGTCGACCCATTGGGTCGACCCCTGGGGCTTCCAGGAGCCAGTCTGGTGATGGGTCGACCCCATGGGTCGACCCCTGAAGCTGTGGGTCGACCCCATGGGTCGACCCATGCAAGGCAGAAAATTTCTGCTTGCTGGGTGGTATGGGTCGACCCATGGGGTCGACCCCTGGGTTTCCAGACCCGAATGGGCTTCCGTGAAACATGAAAAACTCCATGATTTGGGGTCTAAATGTATTGTGATCTTAACCATATACTCTAGGGTTCTTAATATACATGCTAGGGTTATGAAACACAATTTTAAATCACGAATTTCGATAGGAATCCAATGAAATTCAACCTATTCTATGAAGAACACAAGAAAAGTCTAGCTTGCTAGGATGCTTTTAATAACACACGAAATACTCTAGGCATGATCTATAAAAATTGGGGATTTTGATGTCAAAAGAAAGCTAACATGCTATTGATTACATTCATGTATGTTAATTAGAAGTTGGGCTGTTATAACCTACCTCAAATTGAAGAGGGAACTCGAAACCTAGAATAAAGAACAACTTGACAGCACCTCACTAAAACCTCGATATCTCCACGGATACCTAATGAAAATTGGGGCTTTTGCCACCAATGGAAAGAGCTCGATGAGAGGTACAATTTGCTATACTCATGATCAAGATTTGGTTGAGAATTCCTACCTCAATCGATGGATCAAAGAAGGATGAAGGGAAGCCAACGGCCTGCTGACCCACCTCCACAAATCGAACTAGATCTCTCCAGATCCGAAATTTCAGCGAACCCCACAGCAGCCAAATGAAAGAAGACTCGTAGGGCTTCATTTTGATAGCTCATAGAGCTTCTGGAGCCTTCTGAATTGGGAGTATTCGCTGCTGCAAGCTACGTGTTTAGAAACGGCGCCGAAATCCTTGACTTGACCAAACTATGTCGGCAGCACGTTTTGGGACTAAGTTTATCTCAAATTGATTGAGGGTAAATGTTCCTTTATATAATACCTTTCATTTGCCTCTGGAATCACCCCATTTGGTTGAGAAACAAGCTCGAATTTGATGTTCAAAGTTTGGGTGAATAGTGAATACGAATTTGGGTTAGGTGGGTTGTAAGTCAGGATTAATCCACTGATTAGGCCTAGATAATGATTTAATTAGGCTTACTCCAAGAAGACAAAAGTGTTAGTCAAATTTGATGTTCAAAGTTTGGGTGAATAGTGAATACGAATTTGGGTTAGGTGGGTTGTAAGTCAGGATTAATCCACTGATTAGGCCTAGATAATGATTTAATTAGGCTTACTCCAAGAAGACAAAAGTGTTAGTCGAAGCATCTATTATTTAATTACTATTTTTATGAATTTTTATATGGTAGATAAAATTCCACTTCTACTATTCCGTAATTAATTAAATATTAAGTTCGGAAGACTTAGTTCGCTAATTCGGCTTAATAAACGATTTTATTAGGCTTAATTGTAGAAGACAAAGTTGATAAACAAAATTAATTCTACAAGATGTGATTTTTGGGGATTTTTAGAAAATAGAAGAAAAATGACTTATTCTATTAATTAATTAATTAATCTAATTAATTTGGATAATTCTCATTAATTCGAATAACTTCAAATAAATTCCAAATAATTACAAATAACTTTCTAAATAAATTTCTAAAGAATTTGGGGTCTTACACAGTCCATCATGAGCCCGGCCCCTATGTCCTACCAGCTGATGGTGATGAGACGTGAGTTGCAAGAGTTCCCTGTAGCGATGGTGGTTATCAATTGCCATCCATTTTATTTTGTGTTGTTTTGTCCCTCTCGTAAATAGAAAGATTTGCATGACTTAGGTGATTTGGAGGCCTTATGCGGGCATGATCGACGCCGATCAGCCCTGGGCCATAATGAGCCGTGCTCGGTTCGGACGCGACCTCTGGATGCACTGTTTGAACGAAATCGAGCAACTTCGGCTACGATTGGCCATGAGGACTCTAGGGCTTGCCCAAGAATGGGTGGACATGACTACCACACCACGTGTCGGGAGGAATACGCGTGGGCCGGCAACCTCCGTTGATTGGAGAGTGCGGTTCCCCGAGCAATATGAGGACTGGCAACGGGGTGGCACTCCCGTGGAGTCACATGCTCAAGACAGCGAGGATTATCTGCGCCTCTATAAGGTGATGTATGCAGAGCGACTCCATCCCGACGAGACCGTGGAGGTGAACAATATTTTTTTCCTTCTTTTTTTTTATGTTAACCTATGTCCTGGCCACAGGATGTTCGCGACGCTATGATAGCGAACCTGCAAGATCGCCTGGTAGGCACAGAACGATAGTTACATGATACTCGCGCAGCCTTGAGTTCTTCGGTAAGCCTACATACACACGATCATAGACCAAGATTCCTGGCGTTAGGTCCTCGGTGTCACCTTATGTGTGTTGCAACGCGCCCAACTTGATGCGGCTTCCTCAGCAATGGGGGCGGATGGTGTTTCTTCCAGTTTATGGATCCCCACTTCTGAACTTGATTTGCTTCATGAGCAGCTTGCTCATACTACGCAGCGAGCCGCGAAGGCAGAAGGAATGCTCTCCGCACATGTGAGAGTCTCGCCATTGAATTTCACTTATCCATGCCTCCACATACCTGAAATGATGGTTATGGCAGATGAAAGAGGTGCAAGATGCACTTGCCTGCACCGCGCAGGGGGAAGCTAAAATAGCGGAACTGGAGGAAGAGTTACGGCATCGTGCAGACGATGGCTCTTCTCAAGACGCCATGGAGCTGAGGATCACCCTTCAGCTGGAGAGGGAGGACCGAGAGAGAGAAAGCACGGAAAGGGAAAGAGACACCGAAAGGCGGAGAACCGACAGATTGGCTGAGAGGGAGGAGCGTAGGGCCATGGAGGCCCAACTGTCTGAACTCCGGACCAGCCTTGGTCTCGCTGAACAATGGCTAAGAGATGGCGAAGAGCGCTACCGAAGAGCACGAGAGCGTGGCTTTCGTGTTAGTAGCTTCTTTGCTGCCCCTGTCGATCGACGAGGCGCAGAGGCGGGAAGAGGGGTACAGAGCAGCAGAGGCACTGCCTTGCATGGTTTAGCAACACCCTCCACGGTTCTTCGCCTGGAGAGTGGAGAAAGGGGTAACACTGAGAGAGATGACGAGACTTAATGTACAATTTCTAGAAGGAAATAAAGGAAGGAATGTTCAGTTTCATGTCTTCTGCCTTCATTCCTACTTTTCAATCATGTACACATTGCTCAATGAAACAAGTCAGTTTTTCCGTTCTGACTTGGCCCCTTGCTCAAGAGTGGGTGATTATTTTGAGACTAGCCTTGATAATGAGTCAAGGGGCCAAGTCTTTATTAATTAAGGCAAGAGCAAAGATGATGAATGCAACATACGAGCACACAAATGGGAACAGAATGTAGAAATGTAGCACACAAATGAGTTCACGCGGATGCATTTTTTGTGTTGTTTGTTTATGCTTTTTTTGAAAACTTTTTTTTGTTGTTTTTTTTTTGAAAGACACTTGTTATTATAATCGGCATGGTTCTTGAACCAGAGGTGCTTAAATCATTCTTAGGTAGCATAATGCGGGGTTAACATGCTCCAAAAGAATTATCACTTGGGGACTCACCTGACGGCGCCCTCCGGGGGGCCTCTTAATCACAAACATTACCATTTTTTTTTACATTTTTGTAACTAATGCCTGGCAACCATCCTTATGGCACCTGACCTATATAAAGACATGTTTTCTCACTAACCTCCCGGGTATCCTGCGTGCACATCTACGTTGATTTGGGCCCCTAGACCCCTCAAGTGATAGTCCTGCCAGTTAAGACTTAACCTGATGACAAAACTGTCATGCCATGCTTAGGCTCCCAGTTGCTTCCGACCACAAGGAGACACCGAAAGAGTGTTCAGGGTAAAGGATTTATCCAACCTGGGTCTATTTCCTCACAACTCTAGATGGTATAAGATGGAACACCTTGGAACCCTAACAGCCAACCGCGCGACGCTGACCCAGAATCAGACGCCGTCGCACCTATTGGTGATGCGCTTGCATTGACCTAAGCCCGAGGTTGAAGTAAGAAGCCATCAAAGTGGTAGATAGAGGTCTTGACTGGCCAGAAACACCGAGACTCCTTCGCAGTGACGGCTTTTGCTCTTCGAAGTAGACAAAAATATGTATTTTGCAAAAAATGGGGTCGTTTGCCTTAGTGGGGCGCGCCTCTCGGGCATTCCATTGAGCTTTCATCTTTGAGGGGAGAAAGAAGAGTAAGGTGGGGTAAACCTTCCGAGAGGACTGGCAAAACTGTTAACCCGACGAGCTAACCGGGACCTACTCGACCTTTCCCTTTTGAGCGACTTCAGACCAATCCTCGAACAGACTTATGTTGCCCCTTTGTAGAATTTCCTTTGTTTGGGGAGTTTCGTTTGTCGAATTAGGCACGGTCACGACTAGACTTTTGACTTTGATTTTTCTCTTCCCCCCCCCTTTTTTTTTGAGGGAGGTATGAGAATTTGATATGTGGGAACCCCTTTTGTATGCCTGCGGGGACACTGCCCTCTTCTCGTGCTCTGACTCGGGTTCGAGGAGATGAATCCTACTCTCATCTTCGGGGTATTGCGTTTCGGTTTCCTTATGCTCAGCGTTTTAAGGGCGTCGGCTGTCTCATTGGGTCGAGAAAGGAGAGAACAAAGATTACGATTTTCTTGGAGACCTTCGAGCACAGCCCCACGATGAGCAAAACTACCAATTTTCTAGGTAAAATAAATGCGTATGTGCGTTGCCTTCTTTTAATGGGCATAATCCGACATGACCGGACATGAGTCTCCACGGTTCTGGCCGACCAAGACCTGAGACCTACCGACCTCAATTAATGGGTCCTATCTTAATATGAAGGATAGATGCAAAGACCTGACCGCATGATAGACACCAGGCATCAGTTCTTTTTTTCTCTTTTTTCTCTTTTCTTTTTTTTCTCGTTTTTTCTCTTTTTTTTCTCTTTTTTCTTCTTTTTTTTTTTTCTTTTTTCGAGGCTCCCCTCGGGTTCCGTTCCATTCGATCCCAAAAGCGGGGTACGGGAGTGAGCGGGGGTTAACCCTGACTTAGACTGCAAAGATCGAAGAGTGAATTCCAGCTCGCTGGTCCTCGTACCATGCCAGTTGTTACGGCTATCTAAGGGTAGTATTTCTTAAGATAAAGCCCGTTCCAAGGGTGGGATAACTCGGTCCCTTCGGCATTGACTAGCTTGTAGGCGTTACCGGGGTACACGGCTTGAATCACATATGGTCCTTCCCAATTGGGTTGGAGCTTAGAACGCGGCCCTCCAGGTTTGACAAAAATTCTTTTCACGACCATCTCGCCAATTTTGAATTTTCTCTCAATGACCTTCTTTTGGTAAAAGCGAGCGAGTCTATTTTGATAAACACGTGCATGCTCGGCAGCGGCCAGTCGCTTCTCCTCTAAGAGTTCCAATTGGGCAAGGAGTGAATTACGACGTTCGTCGAGGGGAAATTCATCATCTAATTATACCCTGAGAGAAGGAATCAAAGTCTCGTACGGGACTACTGCTTCTATTCTGTAAGTAAGGACAAATGGAGTCTGCCCGGTGGGGGTACGGATTGAAGTGTGATAGGCCCATAGAGCTTCGATAAGCTTTTCTGGCCAGTCTGAAAACTAACTAGACTCACAGGTTTTCTTTATGATTTTGATCAATGTCTTGTTGGTGGCCTCTGCCTGGCCATTCCCTTGTGGGTAATAAGGTGATGAATGATGCAATGCGATTGCGTATCTTTTGCAGAGGTCTTGAAGATCCTGAGAGATGAACTGTGGCCCATTGTCGATGACGATTATGCTTGGGACGCCGAACATGGTGAGGATGTTCTTCATGATGAACTTGTAGATTGTTGATGCCTTGATTTCTGCGTAAGCTTTGGCTTTGGCCCATTTGGTGAAGTACTCCGTTGCAGTGAGGATGAAAGATTTCTGCTTGGTGAGGGAGTTAGGATCACCTAGGAAACCAATGATGTCGAATGCTCACATGGAGAAAGGCCATGGGGAGGATACTGGATGAAGTGAGGAAGATGGCGAATGAATCTTGTCGGCGTGAAGCTGGCACTTGACACACCTACGGATATAAACAGCACAATCCTCTTCCATAGTGGGCCAGTAAAAGCCTTGCCTAATGATCTTCTTAGCGAGCATTTGGCTATTTACATGGCCACCGCATACACCTGAGTGTGCTTCCTCTACATATTTCCAGACCTCATCGTCATCAAGACATCTTAATAGAACACCCGTAAGGCTTCTCCTGTACAGTAGACCTCCAACCAATGTATATTTCTGGGCCACCCTTCTTATGGCTTTCTTATCTTCTGTGGTGGCTCCTTCAGGATAAGACTGATCTTTACAGTATTTGACAATTTCATAGAACCATGGTTTCTCCTCATCAGCCATTTCTTCTTCACATTCTGCCAACATGATCTCCCTTTTCTCGAGAATTTCTCCCTCCTGGACCTTCCGTAAGACTCTTTCTTTGATTCTTAGGAGGTACGGGTCTTGAACGGCAGGGACAAGACGCTTGTAGAGGGTGATGGATTCAGACCATACTCCTAGAGAGAATCTGAAAGATGAGGCCAAGGAGGTGAGGGCATCGGCCAGAATATTCTGTTCGCGAGGGATATGGACAAAGCTCAGTTTGGTGAACAATTTGGCATAGGCAGAGACCAACTCCTGATAAGGCTTGAGTTTAGGATCAAGGGTGCGATACTTGATAAGCACCTGGCGGAGAACAAGTTGACTATCACCCACGACTCGTAATTCGGTGATATAGAAGGAATGGGCCAGTTCTAGACCAGCTAGAAGAGCCTCATACTCAGCAATGTTGTTGATGACTGGAAATGCGAGGTGAAATGCCTCTGGGATGGTAACGCCTTCGGGCGTTAGAAGGACAATGCCAATACCCTTCCCTTGGGAATTCAGAGCTCCATCAAAATATAACGTCCACATTGGCTCATCAGATTGGGTGATGGACATTAGTTCCTCATCTGGAAACTCTGATTGGACAGGATCGAACTTGGGGAGAGGATGATGAGCGAGATGCTCGACTATAGCATAGCCTTTAATCACTTTTTGCTGAATGTAGGTGATGTCAAACTGAGATAGGAAAATCTGCCAGCGTGCTAGCCTATCAGTAAGGACGGACTTCTCCAGAAGGAACTTGATAGGGTTCATGCGAGCAATCAAATAGACTTCATGAGCCAGAAAATAATGCTTCAATTTCTGTACTACCCAAACAAGGGTAGCACAGGTTTTCTCCATGGCGGTGTACTTCTGCTCACAGGGGTTGAGGAGTTTGGACAGGTAGTAGGTTGCCCGTTCCTTGCCTTCTTCATCGGCTTGTGCGAGGACGGCTCCCACGGAGTCATCCAAGACTGAGATGTAAAGGATCAGAGATTTTTCTGGTTTGGGTGGAATGAGAACGGGTGGACTAGCCAGGTATTCCTTTAACCCTTCAAAAGCTCTTTGACACTTAGAATCCCAATGGAATTCTACTCCTGGCTTGGTCAACTCGTAGAAAGGTCTACACCTTTATGAGTGCTGAGACACAAACCGACGAATGAATTGCAACCTCCCAGTTAAACCTCGGACTTCCCTCAAATTTTTGGGAGGCGGCATGTCCCTGATGGCCTTAGCTTTGTTGGGGTCTATCTCGATCCCCCTTTTACTCACAATGAAACCCAGTAATTTACCCGATGATACACCAAACACACACTTCTTCGGGTTCATTTTCAATTGGAACTCCCTTGATCTTTGCAAGACCTTAGCCAAAACTTTCGGATGTTCCACCCTAGTTCTTGATTTCACCAATAAATCATCCATATACACCTCCAGATATATATGCATCATGTCTTGAAATATGGCCATCATAGCTCTTTGGTAAGTAGCTCCAGCATTCTTTAACCCAAACGGTATGACCACGTAACAATATATTCTCCATGGTGTAGTGAATGACGTCTTCTCCTGATCCTCTTCTACCAAACGAATTTGATTATATCCTAAAAATCCATCCATAAATGAGAGGGTCTCATAACCTGATGTGTTATCGATTAACACATCAATGTGAGGTAAGGGAAAATCATCCTTTGGACACGCGCGGTTAAGGTCCCAGAAGTTGATGCAAATCCTGACTTTTCCATCCTTCTTCATGACCGGGACAATATTCGCCACCCATTGAGGATAAAGGACGACTCTAATGAACCTAGCTTTGTGGAGCTTGTTGACCTCTTCTTTCATTTTTAAAGCCATTTGAGGGTGAAAACGTCTTAACCTTTGTTTTACCGAGGCAGACCCTGGTTTTAGAGTTAAACGATATTCAACCAAGGTGGAATCCAGACCTGGCATATCCTCGTAGCTCCATGCAAACGTGTCCTTATACTCTTTAAGAACTTTGACCAATGCCTCTTCTTCAGAGGGTGGTAGATTATCACTTATGAGGATGATCATAGGGTCTTCCTCAGTTCCCAAGTTGACTTCTTTGGTGGACTCTTCTACGGCGGCTGACGGCTCGTCGAATCTCCTTATTCCACTAGCATATGCGCCAACCGCATCCTCATATTCTTCATCCCCTTCTTCAATAGGGTATTCTTCATCGGTGATTTCATAAACCCCATATCCTTCATCAATCACACAATTGCCCACACATTCTATCTCCGGTAGTTGGATGGGATTTTCTAGCAACTGGGGGATGGCAAGAAGGGCCTGACACCTGGTGGCTAAATCCAAAAGGAATCGACGAGGGATCTGCTTACCCTTAGATTTCTTTGTAGATACTACCCTTGACTCATTATTCCTAAGTTGACTGGGTTGTCCTACGGACGAAGAAGAAGCTAAAGAAGATGCCGAAGAATGTACAGGGAAGGACCCCTCAGAGGAGGGGTAGAAAAGGTCACTCATAGGACCTTGGATGGGTGGCCCACAGGGCGGGATGCACTCGTGGGAGATGTAGGAGGTTTCCTCAACAATGATGTGTTGTTGAGGAGTTTGAAAATTGACATTTTTTTTTCGTTTTCATTTTTGACGACAAAATAATGAAAAGAAATCGGAGGAGAGAGAAAAGTGGTTATGGCTAAGGGGTTGGGAGGCTCATGGAGCAGATCATGATTGAAAATCTGGCGCGGGTTGCAGGTATGTAAGTAGAGAAGGAGACCTGGGAAGATCGTCAGACAACCGTCTGGCCCAGGAGGAAGACAGCAACAAAGGCTGTGACGAGTGAATGGAGAAGACGACGGCTAATGAGCCGTCGATGGCAATGTTGATGACGGATGAAGATCTGCTGGTGACATGGTCCTTCTGGCGAGGACGAGGATAGTTTGGAACCTTGGCAACAGTAGTGATATTCTCTAGCATTTCGGAGATCAATGGCGGTCCTTCAAGCTGTGGAGGTGAGAACATCCTTTCCAGTGCAACGAAAATATCCCGTATATCAAACCACTTGTCCCATTCACATTCCGGATCTTTGATCTTGCCTCTTTTGATAACCCTTGGACATTTTTCGGCCAAATATACAGCATGCGATCCCCCATGTGTTTCTTGCGGGTAATCCCCCATCTGAATAACGGGCCCTTTGTTGAAGTGGTTTGATAGGGTCCACGTGAGGGGCTTCCAATCCGCCTTGAGTGGTCCTTTGAAGCCTAGGCCAAACTTGCGGTTCGGCCTGATCTCCTTTGGTGGTTTCAGCCTACCTTGTAGTTGCGCGCCCAGACCTTTGCCCTGTTGATAGCCGATATTCCTCATAATCTCCCAACCTTTGGAATGAAAAGGGAGATATGGCATTGTCACCTTGATCGGCTTCTTTGGTGCTAGCGGAATGTGAGATGAATCACACACATCCAGCAGTGACAATATGGGCCGATGAGACGGCCAAACAGAGGGCAGAGAGGTGTTGATAGCATCTACCGTGTGGAGGACAGGTGTACTGACCACTTTAATAATTCTCCCGTTGTAAGGAAACTTTAAGCACTGATGGTTGGTTGAAGGCACAGTATCCATGGCTTCAATGTAGGGGCGACCCAGTATGGCCTTGAATGTGGGGTCCATGTCGAGGACATGGAATTCCGTGGAGACTGACATAAGGCCTAGCTCTGCCCTCAGGATAATCATCCCTTGTGGCGGCTTTTTGCTATTGTCATAAGCTGTGAGTGTGATCGAGGAAGGTCTTATCTGTTCCTCGTCGACCCCACACAACTGAAGGGTGCTCATGGAGATCACATTTATGGACGCACCCGTGTCTACAAGGCACGGGTTTATGGAGACTCTATTGATTTTTATTGAAATGCACAATGCATATTTCTGAGCTTCCTTGGGAGCGAGCTCGTAGTTGTGGAACATGATGGTCGGTTGTGTCTCTGTTGGTGTCAAGACGGCTAAAATCTTCTCTACAAGGAGGTCTTCATTCACCATGACCTTTTGAAGATATTCCATTAAGGCCGCCTGATGGGACGTGGACCTTTGAAGCAGCTCGAGGATTGAGATCCAAGCGGGCGTCTTATCCAAATGTTTTAACAAATCATACTGTGTTCCAGGGACGGACTTTTCTGGCTGCTCTCCGTCCTTTTCTGGCTGAGACTGCTCGGGGTCCTGACTATTCTGAGGGAAAACCCTATGAAAAATCCTTCCACTCCGGAGTACCATTGCCTACGATTTTTGCACCTCGACGGGATTAGGTGTGGGTTTAAGCAAAGGTTTGAGGGGGAGTGGTAGAGGTATGGTTGATGAAGCCGAAGTAGCAATGGGAGTAGGAATTCTGATGAGGGGTTTGTTCGGTGGAGGCATGGTGGAAGTAGAGGGGATATCATACAGGCTATGAAGGATAAGGGGTTTGGAAGGTGGAGGTGGAGGCAAAGTGGAAGTGGATAAGGCTTGAGGTGGGTAATGGTTTTGAGGTGGATGGTGGGTGATGAGTGGTTTTGAAGGCATTGGTGGAGGTATTGTGGGGACGGACGGGGTCACGTATGGTTGACGGATGATAAGAGGTTTGGAAGGCATAAGGGCAGATGCCGTAGAGGTGGATGAAAAAATGGAGGAGTGAGAGAAGATGAGAGGGTGTGAGGGCATAGTGGAGGGTGTTGGCTGATAGGTCATTGGTGAGTTAATGGGAGGGGTGCGAATGAGAGGGCGTGATGGTGGTGGAAATGGTGAAGGTGGTACTATAGGTTGTAATGCGGGTTGATGCGAGAGAGGTGCTACCCGGGCAAGGCGAGGGGGTTGCATGACGATAGGGTTGGCGGTAGCAAGAATAGAGGTACTTTCTGGGTGCCACACCTGCTCTCTCCCGACTTCCGGGAAGGAGGAGATGGGGTTGACTTGGTGATTGGGCTGTTGGTGCTCCGGTAATAGATTCTGGATTATGCCCATGTTGGGCTGTTGTTGTTGTGCCTACTGAGGTTGTTGTTGTTGTTGTGGTTGTTGCTGTGGCTGTTGTTGAAGTTGTTGTTGTTGCTTGAACTGTGGCCTAGGAGGAGGTCTCCTGGCTTTGAGAGTGGCGACGTATCGCCTCATTTCATCCCAGTCAATTCTGCCTTCATCATTAGTATCGTAGATGTAATCTTTAAACTGAAAGTAATTCTCTACTGTGTGTCCTGGCTACCTGTGATAGACGCAGTATCTGGAGGTATCAACATTCGGGGGCCACGCGAGCCTTTCCTTGGGTAGGACGAGTGTGTTTGAGGCCATGAGGGCGCTGAAAATATCTACCAAAGTTTCTGGCAATGGTGGGTAATATGCTCTCTTGGGCTCAATCGGTCTCCTTTGTTGCTGTGGGGGGCCATAATTCCCTGGGGGTGGAACTTGGTGGTACTGAAGTGGCGGTTGTTGTTGCTAGGGTCGGGGTTGTTGCTGGGGTTGAAGTGGTTGAGGCATATTATTCTGGGGTGGATTATTTTGGGGTGGAGGACGAGAGGGGAGAGGACCTTGTTGGAGGGGAAGTCGAGGCATTTCTGGAGGCCTTGGGTTGAGTGCATAGTTGGCGTTGTTGACTGCACTCACTTGCTCATTTGTTACAACCCCTTCTGTCGCTCCACCAGTGCCTGTCTTTCTGACCACCTTGGGCTTCGGCGGCTCAAACATATGCATAATGGGGGAGTCTTTTAACTGGGTATGGATATACCGGGCCCTTTCATAGAGCTCTTCCATCGTGGTAAGCTTGTTCATGGCCAGGACGTGCCTGAACTGTGGGGTTGCATTAGATACAATCATCTTTACTTGTTCAGGCTCCGAGAGGGTATCTCTTATTCTTTCTGCCAGGGACCTCCATCTGTCGGCATAGCGGACAAAATCTTCGTCGGGCTTCATTTTCTCGGCCACTAGGTCGGTAATGGAAAGAGAGGGACCGACCCTATCCTGATATTTTTACAAGAATCTCCTTTGCACCGTATCAAAATTCTCGGCCTCACCGGGCTCCAATGAATAGAACCACTCTAGTGCAGGACCGTCCAATGATCTCCGAAAGAGATATGCTAGGGATCTCTGGTCATTTTGCCAATAGGAGGACTTATACATGAAGTCCTTAAGGTGAATGAAGGGGTTGCCAGTGCCATTGTACCTGCGGTACGTAGGCATTTCGGAGGGAGGAAGATGGATCACCGGAAGCCTTGGCAAAGCAACCTCCGGGGTGGATTTCACGTCCACCATTTTCTTCAAATTCTGAAACTGTTCGTCCATTCTATTGAACCTGTTGAGGAGCGATCGGGCAAGCTCCTCGGGAGGTGAAGGTGGCATGTGCCACTGGGGAGGAAAATGTCTCCCGGAGACTTGAGGGGGAAACCCCGAATGAGAGGGAGCTGCTGGACCGCCGGCAGTTGGCCCCGACTGGAGCGGTATGTGGGGAACATCATGGGTTTGAGATTGTGAAGGGAATTGGAACGAGGGTGGTTGTTGGCTCGCCTGCCCTTGAAGCGAGGGAGACTGGATGGCTTGCGCTAGTGAAGGAGATGGGATGGCCTGCACCGACTCTTGGAGGGGTGCGATGGCTGGAGTTGACTCTTGGGGGGCGGGAGAAACATATTACCCTTTCAGAATGGCATGGAAGGCCCGGAGCTGCTCAGAGGTAAGCTTCGTGTTGGTGAGGACACCTAGCAAAGAGGAGATATCTTGTGGCGGGGATGTGTCCCCAGCGGTAACCTGCACCTCACGTGAGGGCTCATAAGAAGGACTCGAGTCCATAGCATGGCCTCGCGGCTCGACTGATTGACCACGACCAGGGTGGTTCTCCTCAAAAGACTCGTGAGCCATGCTCAAAGTTATTCCGGAATATAAAAACATACACCAACACACAGATAGCAAAGATTATCAAACAAGTGAATGCCTTTACGCCCTTTTTTTGTTTTGATTTTGATAATTTTTTTTTGTTTTTAACCAGATCGGAAGTTCACACAATAATAGGGACCCTAGTTAGTTTTTGTTTCACCGCCGTGTTAACTAGGGTCTCTCGTCTCACCACGAATGGGTCGACTAACTCCGGGGAACTTCGATGGTACAACCAGCCCAGTGAACGAGGAGGGAATCCTTCGCTGTCGGGGACTTACGGAGGTCCCGATGGAGGAGATTCTAGTCCGTCGAGAGGAATTTCCGAACGGAGAGTCCTTCCTTCACCGAGAGAGGGTGATCCTTAAAAAAAAATTTAAAAAAGGTAGAAAAGAGGATTGATGTATGCAATGAAATGCTGACAGATATATGAAGCACAATAGAACAATAACAACCAGGATATAACAACACGTAAGAGATAGTAAAGCAAATCACAAGAAACTGCAAGGGTAACTTAAAAGAAAGCAAGAAGACCGTCCCACCGTGATCGCCAATCTGTGAGCGACGTCACGCAGAATTTGCCGTAGGAGGCGAAGAAGCGGAGCATGCGAGGGGCTCGTTTTGCTGCAACACAGAAAGAATAGAGAGAGAGAAGAGAGATCACCACGGGAGATTGCTCCGACAGGACGTGCGGGACAGATGCAATATAATAAGATATGGGGATTAAACGGTCATAGCTGGAAATGACTCTCCGCGACATCGGGGGATGGGAAAAGTGCAGAATTTAAGTGACACTGATTTAAACGGCCATTACGGGAAGTGACTTGCTGCGGCCTCGAGAATATGAGCAGATATGAGAAATAGATATAAGAACAATGCATGATATAAGTGACAGGAATTTAAACGGCCATTGCGGGAAATGACTCTCCGCGGTCTCGAGAATATGAGCAGATATAACCACAGCACAGAATATCAATGACGGAAATTCAAACGGCCATTGCGGGAAATGACTCACCGCGGCCTCGAGAATATAACAGATATAAGGAACATAATATAAGAGACAGAAATTTAAATGGTCATTGCGAGAAATGACTCGCCGCGACCTCGAGAATATAACAAATATAAGAACAATGCAGGATATAAGTGACAGAAAATTAAACGGCCATTGCGGGAAATGACTCTCCGCGGCCTCAAGAATATGATGTGATTGTCAGGGGCCGGAGACCCCAAAATAAAGAAAGTGATCGTGCCTACCTCAAAAGTGGGAGATGGTGGGTTGCTTCTTCCTCTCCCTTCGACCGGCCGATGGAGAGGGCTTTCCTTGGTTACCCTTACAAAAGAGAAACAAACATAAAACAAGTGGATCAGAAAAGATGGCAGTGTAGTATTAGTCCCTTAATGAAGAATAATGAAATCGTGGCAAGACACACACCTGGTTGGTGTTGTTTTTAAACCCCTCTCAGACACGAGTAGGAGGAAAATGCTATGATGAATGGGGGATCGTGCAAACGTATATAAAAGAAGACTCCCTTATGAAGGGAGACGGAGAATGCAAGATGATGAATGCAAAAGAACTACGGAGAAAATGGGAGAGAATTGGCTTATTGAATGTGCCGATGGCGGGATCCAGCGGAGCTTCGGCAGCGTAGGGACGACGTGGAAGCACGGTGGATGAAGGCGGCCTTCCTTTCGCGAGCGCGGGCACCCGAGAAGCCGGCAGAACCTTCTCCTACAAAAGACCCACGGGTTAGAAATGGGATCCGACAGAGTCTCTCCTTCCTCTGTCGGATCTGAAGTCCCTTCCCTTCGAGGGAGGAGGTCTTCTATTTATAGAGGGCAGAGGGATTGAGGCGTCCATGGGACTGGACGCCTCAAGATGGGGGCGTCCAGGACACTGGACGCCTCCATCAAGAAATTAAATATTTCTTATTTTTTTATTTTTAACTTTTTATGAAGGCGTCCAGGAGACTGGACGCCTCCATGTCCGCCCACTAGAACTCCGCCGAAAGCCGCAGACAGTGGGTAAAGCGCGTGATTTTGGTGGATACCCATGACTCACGAGTGGGCGCATCTAGCTGGCATGACGTCCTTATATTCTTGGATTTTTCCGCAACGTCAAATCGAGCGGCGGTTCGGCTTGTCCGGGTGTCAGAAATTGAAGGCGTCCAGGCACCTGGACGCCTCAACGTTTTGGATTTTTCCGAAGCGTCAAATCGAGCGGCGTGCCGAGATTGTCCGGATGCAGAGTATGGGGGCGTCCAATCCCCTGGACGCCTCAAGACTGAGGCGTCCATGTCCTTGGACGCCTCCATCATTATTATTATTATTATTTAATATTTTTATTTTTTCATTTTTTTCATTGATGGAGGCGTCCAGGGTCCTGGACGCCTCCATGAAAATCTGCCGAACCCCCTCGAAAGGCCGTCAGCAGCCATCCGCCAGACATCTCCCTGGTTTCGGAATCTTCCGGTACATCCGATTGGTGGCGATGCCGTCCGTATGCTGCATGATTTCCGCAACGACGCGGTTTTCGGATGCCGAAGAAGCGTCACGTTACCCACTCAAAAGGTGAAAGAAGACCCAAGAATGGGAAGCACTCAAGCGATTCAAAATGCGAAAGTCACTGCGGGGCGTCATATAGTAATATGAGATTTTCTCAGGGTGATGTCAAGAATAGCGTGTCTACATATGTGGGTTCCTTGAGTTTATAGTCCTGGACCCCTTCAACCTTAGCACCTAGGTTTTGAGGTTTGTAAAATAGTATCAGAGCAGGCCAAGACCCACTATGATATTTGCGCCACCTCCCTTCTAATCTAATTTTCACGGCCCATCTTGACCATGAGAAGGAGTGTTGGAGCCTAGAATAGAAGATAAATCTCATATCAGAAAACACACGTGGATTCCTTGAGTTTATAGTCCCGAGCCCCTTAAACCACCTAGGTTTTGAGATTTGTAAGATAAAGAAACGGCCTCCCTTGCGACTCTTCTCAATCTGTTCGAGAGTACCCTGGCCAAGATCTTATAAGCTTCGTTACACAAGTTGATGTGTCGGGAGTCCTCGGCCTTGCAGGGACGGTGTCTCCACTTTGTAATTCAAAGCAATGAATATACATAGGTAGCCCCTGTATAATATATATATATATATATATATATATATATATATATATATATATATATATATATAGGGAGATGTTCACATGGAGCCGGCACCATGGTAATTTACCATGGTGCCAACATCTGGGCCCTTAAATTCATGGGGCCAACATGTAAGGAGATCATCTCCTATGGATTTAAGGGTCCAGATGCCGGCACCATGATAAATTGCCATGGTGTCGGCCTCATGTGAACATTTCCCTATATATATATATAATAGCTCTAGGCATGATACCTGTATATATATATGAAGAAACACTTGGAAATTAAGCTTCAAAATGGTCTTGCCTTAAGCAACTTATTCCGGAAATGCCTCTAGGCATGATACATGTTGTGAGCGACGTCACGCGGTTCGAAGTTCGATGGTGCGGGGAAGAGGATGCGGAGAGCGCGCGGGCTCTTCTTTTTGTTTGTTTTGCTGTTTGCTGCAACACAGAGATGAGAGAAGAGAGAGAAGGGGCCACCACGGGAGATTGCTCCGGCGGGGCGAGCGGGACAAGTATAATATAGCAAGATATGGGGTTCAAACGGCCATAGCGGGAAGTGACTCGCCGCGACCTCGGGGGGACGGGAATGGTGCAGAAATTAAATAACAAAAATTGAAACGGCCATTGGGGAAGTGACTCGCCGCGGCCTCGAGAATATGAGCAGAATATAGCAGAATATAAAAGAGAATATGAGAACAGAGATTTAAACGGCCATTGGGGAAGTGACTCGCCGCGGCCTCGAGAATATGAGCAGAATATAACAGAATATAGAGAGAGTATAAGAACGGAAATTTAAACGGCTATTGGGGAAGTGACTCGCCGCGGTCTCGATGATATGAGCAGAATATAACAGAATATAGAGAGAATGTAAGAACGGAAATTTAAACGGCCATTGGGGAAGTGACTCGCCGCGGCCTCGATGATATGAGCAGAATATAACAGGATATAAAGAGAATATGAGAACAGAAATTTAAACGGCCATTGGGGAAGTGACTCGCCGCGGCCTCGATGATATGAACGAAATATAACAGGATATAAAGAGAATATGAGAACAGAAATTTAAACGGCCATTGGGGAAGTGACTCGCCGCGGCCTCGATGAAAAGATGTGATCGCCAGGGGCCGAAAGACCCCAAAATAAGAAAGTGATCGCGCCTACCTCAAGAGCGGGAGATGGCGGGTTGTTTCTTCCTCTCCTTCTGGCCGGCCGACGGAGAGGGCTTTCCTCGGCTACCCTTGCAAAACAACGACAAACAAATGACAAGTGGCTTAGAAAGATGAATGTGTAGTATTCATATCCTTGCAATAAAAATGACGAAATAACGGGAAGACACACACCTGGTTGGTGTTATCTTTTAAACCCCTCTCGGACTCGAGTAGGAGGAAAATGAGATGATGGATGCGAGATGATGAATGCAAAGAACTACGAAGAAAAGGAAAGAGTTGGCTTATTGGATGTGCCGGTGGTGAAATTCGGCGGAGCTCCGGCAGCGTGGGGACGACGTAGAAGCACGGTGGATGAAGACGACCTTCCTCTCGCGAGCGTGGGCACCCGAGAAGCCGGCAGAACCTCCACCTACAAAAGACCCCACGGGTTAGAAAAATGACTCCGTAGCCTCTGGGCTCCGGCAGCCTATCGGATCACTGCTTAGCTCCCCTAGAACTGAGGGGGGGGGGCCTCTATTTATAGAGCTCCGGAAGGTGGAGGCGTCCAGGACCCTGGACACCTCCATCAGGGCCGAAATAATATTTTATTCTATTTTTATTGATTTTTTTGGAATACTTTTGTGGAGGCGTCCAGGGTCCCGGACGCCTCAAGCAGGTCCACCGAAAACCGACGACGGCCGCACGCGGTTCGGCACAACGCGTGGTTTTGTGAGCGGCGCCTCGTGATTCAGAAATGGGCGCGTCCAGCTGACCGGACGTCTCTATATTTGGCTTTTTTCACACACGACAAACCGTCGTTCGGTGGCCGGCGCCCGTGAGGGAGTTGATGGAGGCGTCCAGAGGCCTGGACGCCTCCAAAAATATGTTATTTTATTGGTTTTCTTGTCGTTTTATGATAGGGCTGGCATTTTTAATTTTTTATTTGTTTTTTATAGAGGCGTCCAGAGGCCTGGACGCCTCTATTAATATATATATATTTTTATTTATTTTTTGTTTTTGTTTGCCAACTGGCATTTTATACTTTTTTATATTTTATTTTTATGGAGGCATCCAGGGGCCTGGACGCCTCCATTAATTATTTTTATTTTTATTTATTTTTATTTATTTTTTCTATGCCAACTGGCATTTTACACATTTTTTATTTTTGTTTTTTGATGGAGGCGTCCAGGGGACTGGACGCCTCCATTAATATATATATATTTTATTTAATTTTGGGCCCTGAGAAAACAATAAAATAAATTAAAATTATGGGGGCGTCCAGGGGCCTGGACGCCCCCATTAAGACCCACCCGGGTCCTCGGATTAGGCGTCGGCAGCCGCCCGGTAGACACCCTTCTTGGTTCCGGAACCTTTTGATGCGTCTGACTGGTGTTGATGCCGTCCGAATGCCGTGATGAGACGATTCCGGATGCCGAAAAGGGCGGAAGAAGACTCAAGAAAAGGAAGTACTCAAGTGATTCGAAATGCGTAAGCCGTCGCGGGGCGTCGTATAATAATATGAGACTTCCTCAGGAGACGTCAGGAATGGCGTGTCTACAGCTGCCCTGCCTTGGCGTCTGCTTTGCAAGGGAGCGACACGTAGTGGAAATGGAGTAGAGTGAAGTGGGAGAGGACTGATAAGTTGATGCCAAGGTGTGATGAGACACGCTTTTGACGTTACTGTTTGGAATCTTTCCTGGAGTTTCAATGAGGCGACCTTGAAGAAGGTCTTTCAAATATTGACGATTGCTTGGACGGAGATCAAATAAGGGAGGGTGAGATGTGCGCTCAGGCACGAAACAAAAGGGGACCAACTTCTCGGTGTGGAAGTACCTGGGTCATAAAAGCGGAGGTTTCACCTTTGGGGAGCGGTTACCAGCGAATGTGGAAGTGCTGCGGCCAAGGTGGGTCAAAAAAGGGTAAAGGAATATCTGAGGGTCTGTTCAAACAAGGGTCTCCTTTGGAAGAGCAGCGTCGGGGCCGTCTCTAGGAAACTTGGTATTTCATTCGGAGTGGAATATCTCATATTTGTGGGAATTGAAACACAATGGCTTTCACAATCGAATCACTTGAATGATCTTCCGCAATAAATCAAAGTCCTATATGAATGCATGCTGGGTTCAAAGAAAAATTTAAAACAAACTAAAATAGAAAATAGCCAAGGATAGTATTGTCAACTTGTGAAGAACGGGTCAGGATACCGACCCGGTGAGCTGATACTGGGCTGGGGCCCGTTCATCCGCGTACCAACTCACTGAATGGAACCGTCGTCCCCATTCTATCACAAATTGACGGCCTATCCGTACAACCCAAACTCTTCCGGGATCATCACCGTTTTTGTTGAAGGGGAACTCCAATCCCAGATTCGTTCGGGCCGCAAGGTCCTTGACATGTTCTAGTAGCGTAGGTATCATATACTATGATGCATGACATGGTGGGACCAACCAATGAAAGGTGGTGCAGGAGATAGGACAAAAACGTCCGTTAGTAAAACCTGCACAGGCCAGCAAAGGTTAGCAACATCAAAAGGTAGCAGAATCGCACCACAGTTCAAAGGAGATCTAGACAAAAATCTTGACAATGACCACTGATGTGACATGTTCTGTCTTGAAGCACCCTCCCCTTCCTATAAGAACTCCCCTTAGGCTAGCTCATTCAAATGCACCAAGGTGGGTTTTGGAAGCTCAGGAGAGGAAGGAGAGGAAAATTTAGAGATTTCAGGATGGAAGGAGAGTCTTCCCGCGTTATGAAGAGGAGCAAGCCTAGCAGCGAGATTAGGCGACTTTCCGACCTCGAGGGTCATCTGAGTGGGACGATCATGTCGCATATGGTAAGCCGACTCTTTTCAAATTTCTGCACGTGAACCTTCTTCTTACTTCCTTCATTTCTTCTTCTTTCCTCTCCCAGCCATATCCACTCTTCCCAGGCCCGAGGAAGTTTTCCAAGCTGCCATGGCTTTCAAAGCTGACTTCCAATATCTCCATTGGCATGAGAGCCATACTCTCGAAGTGGCATCTGCAGGGGCTCCTTATTCACGCCAAGCATTACGAGAAGATTCGTATGGACTGGGCGGCTATGGGCGCGCTGGTGGAGGTCTGGCATCCCCAGACCCACACTTTTATCTTCCCGACCTTCGAGGTGACCATCCTCCTCGAGGAGGTGGAACTTCTGCTTGGTCTGAAGAAATTCAAGAGTGACGGGAAGGTGAAGGCTATGCGGATGCTGACACGGGGTACTTCTGAAAGCGTCCTTGGAAGCTTCATGCCGCCCGACGCAGCTAGAAAGGTCCGTACTCAGAAGGGGATCGATCTCCAAAAGCTCGCGGAGTGGGTCATGGACGCCCTGAGAGGGTCACCAGACGATGACTATTTGGAGGGAATCATGAAGGGGTTCACTATCTGTCTGGCGGGTGCTCTCTTGTTTCCTTATACCGACAACATAGTGGAGGAAGACCAGCTGAGTGCTATCTGTGGGATCTGGCGTGGAAAGAGGGTGGGACCCGCCGTCCTCGCCTATCTTTACAGCGGTCTTACTGCCTCGAGCCTGGGTAAGCCTCCATTTGGTTGTGCACTTGTCTTGAATTGCTGGCTGGATTTGCATTTCAAATTCGACCACCGCGAGGGAATGCCAACCGCTTCGAAGCTCTTCCAATAAAGCCCGCTTCACCATATAGCCGACGTGTTAGGCTTTGGTGGTACTGTAGTGAACCGCGTTCCGTGGCTGAAGAAACGTGAAGACTGGCGGTCTCACTTCCGCACCGTGACACAAGGCTTCTTCACTTGCGCACCGACATGTTTGCTTTTGCTTGATCTCCTCATGAGGCCTTCTCCCGAAGTTGATCTTCAACTGATCGGCGCGACCGAGTTTATTCTTTACAACGCGCATCGGTGCTGCCTCCAGATTGGCATCCCACGCCATTCGTTCCCGCCACCGACTGACATTGTTCCTTTGAAGAAAAGGGAGTTGGGCACTGAAGCGGACGCGAAGGAAGCGAAGGCCATTAAAGCTCCCTGGAAGACAAGTGTTGCGGGAAAGGCCTTAGCGCACGTGGTGGAGGAATGCGAGCCGTGGAGGGCTTATGTAACCGAACTGGGGAAGTTAAGGCCTAAGGTGCCTAAACCCCTGATGTAGTTCACTCTGCTTTTCTGATGGAATAAAATTTGGCATTTGGATGTTTTGGACCCCCGTCCCCTTAATTATTATCTTTTTTATGGGGGCGTCCAGGGGCCTGGACGCCCCTAATTTTTATTTTATTTTTATTTGATTTTTTTGTTTTGGGGGCGTCCAGGGTCCTGGACGCCCCTAATTTTTATTTTATTTTTATTTTATTTTTTTGTTTTGGGGGCGTCCAGGGTCCTGGACGCCCCAACTTTTATTTTTTTATTTTGTTTGATTTTTTGTTTTGGGGGCGTCCAGGCGCCTGGACGCCCCAAAATTTTTTTGAATTTTGAAATAAATAAAAAATATGGGGGCGTCCAGGCGCCTGGACGCCCCAAAGAAGCTAATTCCTATTTATAAGCGTTGCCCCCCCCTTTTGCTCATTTACTGTTCAATCTGACGACCCAGTCACCCTAGACGACCTATCCTTAGTCCCCATGGAGCGAGGAGGATCGAGCCAGGGTCCAGGGAAGCGAAAACGACTGGCTCGTCGTGCGAGGAGGTTGAGGGATGATGCCGAGGAGGCTGCAGCAGAGGAGATTGCTGCGGAGGAGGGGATGGAGGTGCCTCTCCTGGCCGCGGAGGCTGCTGCGGATGCTGGTGACGCGGGAGAGGACGATCACGACCCGGTAAGTACTTCGGAATCCTCACTCTGTGGTTTAATAGGCTAAAACGGGCGTGCGAGAGGCTGTGAGAGAAGGCCGGGTAGTGAGAGAAGGAGGCGTCCAGGGGCCTGGACGCCTCCACTTTTTCTTTTTCTTTTTGTTTATTTATTTATTTACATAAATAATAAAATAAGTTTAAAAAATAAGGAGGCGTCCAAGGCCTAGGACGCCTCCATAATAATATATATTTTATATATTTTTTTTTATTTTTGGTTCTTGGATTTTTTTTTCGAAAAAAGAAATAAAGAAAATAGGAAGGAGGCGTCCAGGGGCCTGGACGCCTCCAAAAAAATATATATGTATTTTTTTTAAAAAAAAATAAAATAGTATAT